>JADBJO010000571.1:204668-254668 GCA_016801955.1 Conus betulinus
TGTTACATTCTTACGATATACTTCATTCTCTTTCATTTCACCACACCTATCACACAAGAATGTACATCATATAGAGCCGTAAGTTACAATCAAATAATAAGAAAAATAAACCTATGATTAAAACAGAAATAAAATAAAAACACAAATGAACACATAAAACCAGTAGCAAAAGTAACACTTCCTTATTACACAATGCTAGACAGTGAACCATACACATCAAAATACATAAAAATATCCCCTGAACCAGTCTGTTTCATTCCCTGCAACAGAACCAGTCTAATCTGTGTAATCAACTAATACTTGAACATGTAAGGTTATCCACTGTCAATGTACTTCAATGCTCTAAATAAAATATTTTAACATTTTTCATGACAACATTCTTCACATTGTTATAATACCTTTTGAGGCATTTTTGCAGCTGATGCAAGTGCAGCCAGGCTTCAAATTTACAGTGTTCATTCAGCAGTTCCACGGCGTCTGTTAAGCTCCCTCTTAACTTTTCCGGAATCTTGGGGTCATGAATCAAGGCGCTTCTTTCAGGTCAAACACTTGCAGCTTTGTTGAGATTCCTGAAAATAAAATCAAAAGCGTGACAAAAATGAATGACAGCAAATGCTTACTATGAAACGATAATCAAATCACCCAAACCAAACTCAGATGCATTACTTTCTTCTTTTAACATTATTAAATGGGATTTTTTTTCAAAAATGAAGATTAAAAAAAAAGAAGTTGCAGGGGCATGTGCAGAAAAAGAAACCAGAAACCTGTTTAACATGCCCAGTGCATGCCTTTTCATCAACTTAAAGATAAACCTGGTTAGGCAACCAATGCTAGACACCTCACTCAGTCTTTTTTCTGTGTTCAGATTATGTTTTGATGCTCAGATACTGAGAGAACCACTTTCATATGCTCATAAATGGATTTCTTTTTCACTAGAAATTCTTTGTTTTACTTTTAGCCAAATGCCTTTAGTTATACATCATTAGATCAACATACATTGCTTTGAGGGTTAGTTTTAAGATTTTTAAGTTAAATGACTGATGAGCACAGCACCCAGTGTGGATTAAATAGTGGTTTATTTTCAATGCTGTAGACAGCAGAAAGTGCACAAGAAAATAAACAATCTCAGCATGGAAATTATCCAAATGCAGGGTTCACAATGACAACATTCTCATTCTGTGACTTCCAAATGCACCGTATCTAACAGGGTTTAGCATTAATTCAGAAGCAGATATATCATTATGATTTATTTTTCAAGACGCATTATGAACACTAGGCAATGACTTGCAAACAACTGGCGCAAAAACACATTAATGGGACATTTGAGAAGAAAGTTACGATTATTTAAGCAACTGAATTTTGCCTTTAAAAAAAAAAAACTCAAATAACAATATATAAAGCAAATAATGTTGAAATGTGGTCAGTTCTCCCAGGGTGCAAGGTCAAGGAAGGCGAAGGACTTACCCACCACTACATTGCTTCGAATGATATGAGAAACATTTAGCATATACGCCAACAAATTTGCATGAAATTGCAAAATACAAAAGTGATCAATCAGTGACTCCTGTAAATTACACACATCCCTTTGGAACCATTTTGTGCACATCAAGTTGTCACAGTGGAAAAACACTAGAACCATTTACTTGTAATTTTGTAATGTATAGAATAGGCAAGCATACATTAGATCAACCAATTGGAGTGCAGGAACATTGTTACACTAAATCATGATATGTGGTTGGCCATTGTGAATAAATAATGAGAAAAAAAATTAATACACTGTGTGGAGAAGTGAAGTATATAAAAGAGAACTTACGATTTTTCAGCCATTACAAGAGGATAACTCTTGAAGAACGAATGACGTCAAATGCTCTCCAATCATAAGATCAGACTGTAGATCAGTAATTAAATATGTTTCCATGGAAGATAAGTAAATATGTAAGTTGCATCGAAGCAAACAAAGATTTAAGTTGTTTAAATTATTTTGAACATAAATCATACATCAATTGGGAAAAAAAATCAATTGTTTGGGAATATTAATTTTGTTTCGCTACCATTGCTAAGCTTTAGTTGCTAGGATGATTTATTTGCTTACATTTTGTTTTAGTAACTAAGGATAGCAGATCATCGGAAACTTGATAAAGTTTCTTTTAATATTAATAATAGTTGTTGTTAGACTCAGATTATTATACTGTGTTTATGGCTAGTTGTTATAGTATTATCTTTGCTTCAATGCTATGTTGTCAGGATGATGTTGTCGTGTTGATCAAATGTTAGATCTATTGACAACGAACATGTATAAAAAGAGAGGGGGGGGGATGATGACTTGCTGACGAGGGACTTGCTGATGAGAATTCCTTGCTGTGTGTGCAATTTCTGACATAAAAGAGAAGAGCAACATCAGCTTTATGCTGGTCTGGTCTCAAGATGCTTGCCTGGCTGACCTGAGCGCTGGCTGCTTGCTGTCTCTGCTACCTTTTAATTATGATCAGCAATACCCAGCAGATTTAGTTTGAAATGAAAGATCTGTGCAAAGCGGCAGGCACAAAGATGAGATTGAACATCCTGCACATATAGACTGAATTGAAATCTTTGTGGTTCGATTGAGATCCTGCCTATGCCCTAAGACCACTTTGTCACAACTGCATACTCATGATATTGGTGTGTTGACAAAGCCTTATCACAGACACTGACTGAGATAGCACCCTTTACAAGAAGTGGTAGAAACCACTGGATTTGTCTCATCTCTACATCATGTGTACATGTCAGTTTAAATGACTGGTTTACAACCAATTAGGCAGTAACTGAGTAAGCTGAGCTCTGAAAGCATGTGTATGAGAAGTTACTTGAAATGCTGCGTAGCCTATCCTCACTGAGGGCCTCAAGATTCTGTAATCCTAAAGAAAATCAGAATGAATTAAGTCATAACACCTAATGACTTGATGACATCCCCTTTTTTTTACATCAGTAATGCCCCCTCCCCCTCCACTTTGAGTCCTGACTTTGGCACATTATGATTACCACTAGAGCTTAGCTTTAGCAAATTCATAACACTGTTACTCTCTCTCTCTCTCTCTCTCTCTCTCTCTCTCTCTCTCTCTCTCACACACACACACACACACACACTCACTCTCTCTCTCTCTCTCTCTCTCTCTCTCTCTCTCTCTCTCTCTCTCTCTCTCTCAGATTAAACAATATCCCTTAGCAAAACAGGTAACTGTTGTGATTTGTCATCAAGCTTATTTTGTATCCATAACTACTGATTGCATGTTCATCTTCATCAGTATTATTTCCTTGACCACAAATATTATGTGTGTGTATGTCACTGTGTGTGTTGTGTGTGTATGTGTGTGTGTGTGTGTGTGTGTGTGCGTGTGTCTGTGCATGTGTCATTGTGTGCATGTGTGCGAGCTGTGTGTGTGTGTGAGAGAGAGAGAGAGAGAGAGAGAGAGAGTGTGTGTGTGTGTGTGTGTGTGTGTGTGTGTGTGTGTGTGTGTGTGTGTGTGTGTCTGTCTGTCTGTCTGTCTCTGTCTCTCTGTCTGTCTGTCTGTCTGTCTGTCTGTCTGTCTGTGTGTGCGCGCGCATGTCCGTATGTGTGTATGTCTGTCTGTGTGCGTGCATGTGCGCACGCATGTGTGTGTGTTTAAATCATATGTATCGAGGGATGCCTGGTATTAAACAATCATATTTATTATTTCAATCTTATCAAACTGAATATATTTATGAGTATGAAAAACTATGTTGCTTGCTTTAATGATGATGATGCTGCTCTCTTTTGTAATTTTAGGTGTCATGTTTTAAAGAGAGTGGATGTGTACTGTAGCTGCACACACACATGTGTGTTTGTACGTGTGTGTGTGTGTGTGTGTGTGTGTGGATGTGTGTGTGTGTTGGGGGGGGGGGGGGGGGGGGGGGGAGGAGGAGTGTGTGTGGGAAGAGTGTTTGTGCTTGCTGATGGGATTTATTTACTATGATTGTATGAATTCTTACACTGGCAGTTTACGCCTTGTATGCGTGTGTGTGTGTGTGTGTGTGTGTGTGTTTTGTGTGTGTGTGAGAAGTGAAGAAAAGTTGCTTACGATTTTTTTCAGCCAAGAAATCACTCGTAAAGAAACGAATGACGTCAAACGCTCTTTAATCATAAAGATCAGATTGTAGATCCAAAATAGAATATGTTTCCATGGGAGATAGGTAAATAAGTTATATCGAAACAAGCAAACATTTAAGTTGTTGTTTTTTTTTTAGGTCGAACATAAATCATACATTAATAACGAAAACATCAACGAAAAAGATAAATCAATTATTTGGGAATATTACTTTTGTTACAGTTGCTAAGGTCTCTAGTTGCTACGATGATTTACTTGTTTACATTTTGTTTTAGGAAGCAAATCATCGGAAACTTGATTAAGTTTCGTTTAATAGTTGTTGGTTAGAATTAGATTATCATACTGAGTTTATCGATAGTTTGTTATAGTATTGCTTTTGCTTCATTGTCATGTTGGTAGGATGATGTTGTAGAGTTGGTCGTTAGATTTGTTTCGATGTTATGTTGTTAGGGTGATGTGGTAGTGTTGGTCGTTAGATCGATTGACGACGAGCATGTATAAAAGGAGAGTGTGTGTGTGTGTGTGTTTGGGGTTGTTCTTGCTGACGGGGTCTCGCTGACAGATGCTTGCTGACCATCCTTGCTGAATATAAAGAGAAGAGAAACATCAATTTTGGTCTGTCTCAAGATTGTTTGCCTGGCTGACCTGAGCGCTGGCTGCTTGCTGTCTCTGCTATCTCTATTGATCCGCAATACCCAGCAGATTTAGTCTGCATGAAAGGTCTGTGCAAAGTGGCAGACACGAAGATGAGATTGAGCATCCTGCACTTGTAAGATTAAATTGAAAATCGTTGGTTTCGATCGGGCTCTTGCCTATGCCCTAAGACCACTTTGCCACATGTGTGTTGTCCTGGTATATGGTTGCTGCGCCGTCAAAATTAATTTTCCATCTTTGGGACAAAAAAATTGTTATCCTGTTATTTTCATTATTACTTCTGTTATTGTTGTTGCTATTGTTCTTATCATCACTGTTTTCATTAAATGTTACAATTATCATTATTGATCAATAACAACTAATTCATCTCTCCTGAAAAGCCATTCCAAACAAACAATATATATACACACACACACGTGTGTGTGTGTGTGTGTGTGTGTGTGTGTGTGTGTGTGTGTGTGTGTGTGATGTGGTTAAGTTTTTTATGGCTTGAGAAAACTGAAACTGAAACTTTCATCCGTTTGAATATAATTTTCCGTTTTCGGGAATTCTTTCGTTTACGGATTTCTGCTTTGAATGACATGTGTCAGAGTTATTTAGCTGTAAATATAGTAGTAGACGATTGTTTCACGACCCTCAGATTCTGCATCATTTCCCTTACCTTCCACACGAAGGAGGTGGTCTAAATGTTCGTAGTCGTTGTCTTGCAACCATTCCTGAAGCTCTAGCTGATCTCTCTGTTCAATTTGCAGTCTACCACACAGGATCGTGACACCACCAATAATCACAAGAATGCAGCCAAATTTTGAACACATTTTCCTCACATGAAGACAAACTTCACAACAATTTACTGGGTACTGAGCTTATCTATCTTGTGACTGAAGTTTGTTGACATCCTGATCGCTATCACCGGATGTCTTTTTGATTTTTTTCTTCCCCTCCCGGATGACTATAAAAATACGAAATCGGAAAAACTGATGAAACCGGTTCGTCTGGCCTACTTCAGGGAAACAAAAGCCAGTCTTTCAGCTTTCAGACGTGAAAGATTTGATGGAGCAACCAAAAATAGTTGTAACACAGAAGGAAAGATAAACAGATGTAAACATTTTCTTAAAAGCCTCGTTTTGGAGTGAACCAGTCCTATAGGAAGAAGAAGGAAGAAAAGCCTACTCTTGCGGGTAAATAACCCCCCTTTCCCCCAACACACACACACACACACACACACACACAACCTTTTTTTAGTTCTCTCCCAGTTCGCATAGAACATGGAGTACTTTACAATGGGAACGACGAAGAAATGCACTCTGTGTGTGTGTGTGTGGTCAAAATGTGTTCCACTCGCTCCAGACAAAACTTCTGGGCCCATCTTTCTGAAAATTTGTAGACCTGTATGTTCATTATGGGTCACGGGTCTTCTTCTTTCTTTTCCTGACCACAATCATGTTGATTATTCTGACACTTTTGTGTGTATGACCCATTTTTTTATCCCGCCGTTAAGGCAGCCATACTCCAACTTCGGGGAAGGTGCATGCTATGTGCAACGTGTCCTCCATACCAATGGCCAAATTGCTTCTCTTCCGAAAGTTGGTGTTAGGATTTTACGTGTGTGCAAGATGTGCGTGCGTTCACACACGGAACTTCGGTTTATAGTCTCATTCGAAGGACTGTGTGGGAATGGAGTCAGAACCAATGTTAACTCCGAGGGAAAAATCTCTCTGTACCGAAACGGCCCGGCGGCGATGCGAACCCGTAACCCCAAGATTACGAGTCGGATGCTCTATCAACTGAGCTATTCCGGCTCCACGGATGATGCCCGATGTTTTATTTTACCAAAATAGCAGTTACTAACGGCTATAACGGCCCAAAACGGTTTTTCTTCTTTATGGAATATCTCAGAAAGTACAACTACATTATTGCGCATGTTTGATTGTGACGGCAAATACATTATGACGCATGTTTGATTGTGACGTTTTTCAGGAAGAGATAAACTGGGAGTAGGCTACGTTTACATGCTTTGCATCTTGATTTTTAATGAAAACGGGCATGTTTCTTTTCAAAATGAAACTGGTGATCTAAACATACCAAATCGGAAAACGAAGGTTGGAGCGGACTTTGGAAGAAGAAATCTTGTAATAAATGGCTTGACATAATGAATTATATAGACGTTATATCGTAATTATTTGGGGGGGGGGGGGGGGGGGGGGGGCTGTTTTCTTAATTTTCAACAGTTCAAGAGTGAGTCGAAGGAGTTCACTTGAGTTGCATGTATGTGAATGGATTTCGTGACAGCATAACACTGCGACAAAGGCGCGTAGTCGAGAACTCCGCCATCCATCTGAAGTCAGACTCGATCTTTCCAAGTGTAGACACTCTGTACAATAGAGTGACCCTACTTATTTGAACCATTGTGTCACGGTGAACGGCAAACTTGGCGAAAGGACAGGGCCAAGGACTCGGCAGATCATCAGAACAGCATTCACCCGTGAGACTGCCCCATTATTCGGTTCATGTGGTGGGGGGGGGGGGGGGGGGGGGGGGGGGGGGGGAGCTCATAGTTTACAAAACTCAGGGGGGGGGGGGGGGGGGGGGGGGGGAGTGTAGAATAGATACATACTATGCACTGTTCATGAATTGTTGGCGGCAACCTGTATTTACTTGTGTGAACTATGGCATTTTCGTACCTATGACCAAAACATGAAATTACAAGAAAAGAATTAGTAGCTAGATGTCACAGATATTGGTCATAATTCAAACTTTCCCAAATCCCGACCAAATACCTATAAATGTGTTGCCATTTATAATTATGTAAAATAAATTCATATGGTGGTGACCATTACCCAAGACAATTGGAAAAAGTCTCGAAGATAAGCAGGTCACTCGAGGGTAATTGACCGCAGATTAAGGTTCCCATCCTTGAGGAAAGAGTTTAGCCAAGACATGGCAAGAGAAAGTGAAAGTAGACGCCATCTTTTTTCTGGATCTTGATCTTGGGCAGTCAAATTCATCGCGTTAAAGATTCTGCTGCATCGGAAGTGGTCAGCTGTTGATCCGGCGAAAAGAAAATGAATAAATGAAAAATAACAAAAAGGAAAAAAAGACAAAGAAAAGAAAGGAAGGAAGGAAGGGGGGAAAGGAAGTGGAGAGTGTGGTTACCATCAAGAGTTGGGAAGGAGGGAAGAAGTTTTGGGTGTCGTTACCAGGCTTAATGCTTGTCCCTCTGTGAACAGGATAGGCAACACACCATCCTGCCCAGAGCAAGAGCAGACTCACCACAGTGAAGGTGACTACGTGTACGCCCAACTCCCATAACATCTGATTGAGCTTAGGAGGGCTGTGGTGTATGGGAGGGGAGAGCAGATCTGATAGATTTAGTGTGTGAGCGAGTGTGTGTAGCCTCCCTTTGAAGGAGTCGTGCGAAAGCGCTGTCTCAACCTCATCATTTGTGTTCAAGGCATATCCTAGCAACTGAACCCAAAATATATTTTCGAGCTCATGCTTTACCTTGAAGTCGATGTCATTTATTCATGTGCCACATGCCAATCAGCTGAAATTCGATGGAAAGGAAATCGTAAATGAGGCACGGAATAATAAACAGTAACTAACGAGTAAGTCGGGTAACAATTGCGCCCGAGATTACACAGGCTAAAGTGCACCCCAAACGATTGATGCTCATGACACCAAATCGCCCAGCAAAAATGCCGACACAGAAACAAACAAAGACACATCCCCCCAAAAGAAGGATATGTAATATGCATGAATTGATGATGAAAGGGATGAGGAGGGGGGGTGGGGGGGGTGGGGGTCCATTCTTGCTTATATACCCTGTACCTGACAAATGGACATGGCAGCAACTGGAGAAATGAACGAACACAAATCAACATTTTTTTTTCAAGGCCAGCACAACCTTTTCACTCTTGAATGTAGTCAAATAAACATACTGACGAACAGAAGCGAATACAGGTAACATACGTTTGATTGGTATGAAAGGAAATCCAAAATAAGGCAAATAATAGTAAACAGTAACTAAAGAATGAGTACGGTAACTCTTGCCCCCATGAAGAGATAGATTACACGCCCATAATTCCAAACAACTGCCGCCTACGACACCACATCAGTTAGCAGAAATACCAACAATGAGCTCACAGAACAAGCAAAGCAACTAGCAGGAGCTTCGATCAACAGAAATGGGGTCAGAGGCGAAAGCAGACAGACAGTGTAATACAGAAGATGAAGAAATAAAAGCATTCTAAAACAATCCCAAAGGCAGTCCAGCAAAGACAAAGGGGGCAGTGGAAAATATCGAAAAGCACACTCCAAAGAAGTTTCCACTGGAATGAAATGTGACATGTGTGATGACTTCTCGGTGGATCAGCTTCGTCTCAGATCTGTAGGTAACCTTCTGCACTCAAATGCAAAGCTGGTGAAATGGGGAAGGGGAAGAGGAAGGGGAGAGATGATATGACTCTGCCACTCTGCCAGGGCAAACAAGCAGAGGAACATGCATCCTAAGCTGGAGCAAAGCGGTGTAAGGAGCTACAGTTAAATGAGTGTAGAAATCAGACGTGTGATTACAGAACTGCCAAAAGAAAAACCACGGCACAAGATTTTTAGTGACAACGTTCTTTATGATAGAAGAGGCAGCAAATCATGGTTTGCAACACCAATGAAATCACGAGCGTGGAAATGGATGGAGCAGATACCTTGAAGTGCACAGCAGAGCTTCAAGAGTGGGAGATAAAAATCACACCCGGAAATCATCCATTTGAGTTGCATGCGACTGGATCTAGTACTCAGCTCATGGAGAGCTTAACAGGGATTGAAGAGCGGGGGGAAACAATCACATCCAGAAATCATCAGCAAGAGTTACATGAGACAGGATCTAGTACTCAGCTCATGGAGAACATAGCAGGGCTTGAAGAGTGGGGGAAAAGTCACATCCAGAAATACTCAGCAAGCGTGGAATGAGACTGGTAGATACAGTACCCATCTCACTTTCAACGCAGCAGAGTATTCTGATTGAACCCAGTGTGCCACATGAGCGCAGACTGAAGGAAGTACATATCAACAAGACCGAGAAGGGTGAGAGTCCACTGAGAGTTTGAAGGGATCGGGCTTCCAAGCCAAAGCCCTCGTCAGGGGATCATTCGATCAGTCACTATCAATCACTTTTCTCAGTCACTTATTTGTGTTGGGCTACGTTGTGTGTGTTGCTCTGCAATCCCAAGTAGTAGTAGTAGTAGTAGTAGTAGTAGTAGTAGTAGTAGTAGTAGTAGTAGTAGGTGGTGGTGGTGGTGGTGGTGGTGGTGGTGTGGTGCTGGTGGTGGTGGTGGCCGCCGTCGATCTAGTAGTTGTGGTACTTGTCGTGTTGTTGTTGTCTGTTGTTGTTTCTGCACTAGTAAAAATGGTGGTGGTGGTGGTGGTGGTAGTAGTAGTAGTAGCAAAAGTAGTAGTAATAGGGACTGTCAAGAAACTGCGATTGGCCGACTGGATTTGTACGGTGAAACTTGTTATAAATTATTTCATTGCTCATTTAAAGTTGTTCTGTGGATCATTGAAAACACATGCATATTCGTATACAAGGTTTGTTTGTTTGTTTTTTTTTGTTTTTTACACCATGATGTGTATGTTCATCATCACTGACGTTTTGGACACCTGCGATTATCATCATGATAACTATGTGATGAGAATAGTTGTTGCCATTTTTTCATTAGGATAATTTGTTGCTCCTTTCATTGTGAAAATAGTAAACTACTGTCCGGGGGCAGTCTAAATACGCGTCAGTTTGTGCTCGGACACCGGACCTTTTTTTTTTTCTTTTTTTTTTTAGGAGAGCGAAGACCAAAATTATATCGAAAGTTTTTTTTTTTTCTTTTTAATTTAACTTTTTTTAAAGTGCTGGTTATTTAAGGCAATGTTTTCCTTTCCTGTACAAGTCTCTCTGTATAAAAATAATGGTTCATTTCGTTTTGTTTTTTTTTTTTTTTTTTTTTTTTCTGATCCTGCTTTGTCCTTTCGTTTCGTTTCGCCAAATGTGTAGTCTGCTTGAAGAACACCATGGCGGCAGAAGACGCAGGTAAGATATGACATTTTTTGTCGAGATCGGTCTTGATTTATCGTCAAGTTCCACAAAATATGTTGGTACTGTGTTGATTTGTTTGCAAACTTTTGTTGTGAATGCAGTTGTTATTCTTAAACCAAGTACAGTGTGTGTGTGTCAATCAAATCTATTTGTTTCTACCGACTTTAGTTTGAGTTGGTGTAAGCTGTAGCCAGTGACGCAAAAGCTATTTTCAGTTAGTGCCGTTACAGTCAATGAGTCAGTGACAGTACGTTTATCTTCAACTCATTCACAATAAACTATACCATTCGGCGGCTGCCATTTGGTAAACAACCGAACGGTTTGAATGTGCAAATACTCACATAGGAGTCGAAGTGACACAAACACACACACACATACCCATACACTCTCTCTCTCTCTCTCTCTCTCTCTCTCTCTCTCTCTCTCTCTCTCTCTCTCTCTCTCATGCAGCATCAGCGCACATATGCACATGTATGCATGCACATATACATACATTAGGTACACATTCATGTACACACATGTGCACCATCATTGATATGCATGTATACACACACACACACACACACACACACACACACACACACACTTACTCACTCACTCACTCACACACACACACACACACACACACACACACACACACACACACACACACACACACACACACACACTTACTCACTCACTCACACACACACACACACACACACACACACACACACACACACACACACACACACACACACACACACACACACACACACACAGATTATTGTATAGACTTTGTCTTTGCGCTTGTTTTTAGTTAAGATCACACGCATGCACGCGCGCGCACACACAAACACACACACACACACACACACACACACACACACACACATTTTATTCTGAAATTTTGTATGAACTTTTTATTGTTCTTAACTGGGGCCATCCTGAGCTCAGCAGAGATAGGACATACTTTTGTAATCAACATCTACAGTATGAAATGTATGCTATACACACATTACCTGTACAAGCAAACACTCTCAGGTATATCCACACTATTCAGTCCATAACTACTTATGGCTAGTCAACAATGAGGGGCCGTATCAAGGCTGTGACATAACACACAGACGCGCGCGCGTGCACACACACACACACACACACACACACACACACACACACACACACTCATCTCTCTCTCTCTCTCTCTCTCTCTCTCTCTCTCTCTATACTCTCTCTAAACACATACACACACACACACACACACACACACACGAGTGTGTGTATGTTTGCGTGTGTTGTGTGTGTGTGTGTGTGTGTGTAGAGCAGCCTTGCAACTTTCCAGATCAGGAGTTTGTCCACAATACCATTTATGTCCAGATTATTAAGTTCATGATCGTATTTTGCGAGAATCGTGCTTCAACTTACTGACGGAGCATGATCATGGTCCTGTTGTTATGCTGCCTTCATCCTTCATAAATAGGTAAACACAACCTGCTTTATACCTATCAACTTCATTTCCTTGCAATCTAGCTAATACCTTTTTTATTGAAAGACCAGACCATTGAATGTCTGGCTTCTGAAAATTTCACTGAAACAACTTAACAAGTTCAGGAGGTCTTTAAAAATCATTGAGAAAACAGGAAAGGTCCTCCTTTTCTTGGCTAGCACTGTTTCGCAGGAACTCAAGACATGTTTGACTGTTTGTTTAATGTGACAGAGGGAACAGTATGTTTGACTGTTTAATGTGACAGAGGGAACAGTAGGGTAATCTGATTTCCCCCATTTCACCAGGTTTGAATTCAAGGGCAGAAGGTCATATACAGGTCTTGAGTATGAAGCTGACCCAAAGAGGTGCCATACATGTGTTATATGTCATTCTCACTGGGACATCTTTGGAGTGGGTGGGTTTTCACCCACAGTTCACCACTGTTGGCGGTGTTGGACTGCCACCTGGATTCTCTTGGCATCCTCCTTTTTGTTCAGCTCCTCTATTATCATGTTTCTCTTTGCTTTTCTTCTTGCCTTTGATCATCGCTTCATTTCTGTTGACAGTAGCCCCAGTCTATTGACCTGTATGTAACCAGTTATTATTTCCATGATATTTAGGTATTCCTTTGCCACATCCACTGTCTCCTGAACTTTACTTTTTCGTCCTGCCTTTTAGCTTGGGCTGGACTGACCGCACAGTCTTGTATCCAGAATCTTGAAGGATGGTTAGTTACTTTGCTTTTCCCACTTAGTTCTTCTAGAGGATGGACTTAAAACTGGGCTTCAGCTTTGCTTGGCATTGTCAGTGAGACCAGATGGGACACACAAGCCATTTCCTGTGTGTGTGTGTGTGTGTGTGTGTGTGTGTGTGTGTGTGTGTGTGTTTTAAATTTTTGCTCCCATTGATTTAACTCTGCTTGCTGATATTGTATATTAGTAGAGGCCAGAGATGCTTTGGAATCAGCATGTACTGCAGACACTAGACATATTTGCCATATAGCTTACATTGGTCTTATCTGCAAGCTTTCTTCTGCGATTGCAGGGTTTCCTTTTCCTTCTTTGAGTCTTTCAAGGGCTATCATATTATCTTCCAAGGCTCTTGATTGATTCTTCTGTTAATGTTGGAATTGGCTGGGTTGAATACAGTGAACGTGACTATTCGAGCCATTTCGATACAGGGGGATTTTTTCTTGGAGTTATAACATTGATTCTGACTCCATTTCCTATACAGTCCTTCAAATGAGACTATATAGCCAAGGGTCCGTGTGTGAACGTATGCATAGCATCTTACACACACGTAAAATCCCATCACCAACTTTCGGAAGAGAAGGCCAATTTGGCTGTTGGAATGGATGAAGCGTTACACGTAGCATGCATCCAGCATGAGAAATGGAAAAAGAATGAAGGAAGTAAGGAAAATGAATGAACAATATTGACTGGATGACACAGGAAATGACTGAATGAAGTGCCAGCTGGCAGCCCTTCAGTCAGCGCTACCCAGGTAGGTAGGCAGCCTGTTGTGTAAGCAAGTGTGGACTGTAGAGCGCTTAGAGCTTGGTCTATGGGTGAGGATAGGCACTATATAAGTATTCATAATAATAACTAAGTTACTTTTTTTTCCACAGGGAGAGGCCAGCTCCATGATTTCTTTGGTTTGAAATTCATCATAGATTAAGCATCTACCTTGTCTAATTGATTTAGTATTTTGTGAATTGTTTATTACTTAGTCCAAAATGGAAAATGTTTCACCTCTTCATGGTTATTTATAAAAAAAAAAAAAAAAAAAATGATGTTTTCCAGATCTGAAGCGAAAGAATGGAAGCATAGTGCAGATTGGTGATCGCGTAGCATCATCAGATGACTTTGGCACAGTCAGATTCATCGGATGTGTACCACCAACAAAAGGTAAAAAGCTGATTTAATATACAAGAGTCTTCTTTATTGTTGATAAACTTGTCTCTATTGTTTATTTGTTAGGCCAAAACAAAGCCGTAATTTAGGACATAAAGGTCTTGTTTATTGTTGATCAATTTGTTTTTATTGTTTTCATGTTAAACCTGGATGTGAACAGAATGTTCCAGTTGTTGCTTGTCAGGATTGGGAGAAAGTAGGAGGTTCGTGGGTGGTGGTTGAGCTGTGAGAAGAGGGGTGCTGGGAAGAGGGAATGGGATGGGTTTATTGTTGTTTCGTTTGTTTTTTAACTTGTGAGGTGTTGTGTCAGGAACATGAAGTTCAGATAAAGAGGGGATCTTCTATGAGGCGGGGAATCAAAAAAAAATTAACTTATTTGTTTGGACAACACTAATAGCAATACTCCTTAGAATTTATGTGCTTTTGATTGTTTCACTATGACAAGAAGAGTTGTATTTCTTGTTTATTACTGGAATGTCAAATATTTCAGTATGGTAATACAATTGTTATGACACCAGCCGCTGTTGTGCAGTGGTAACCCTGACAGACTGCTGGCTGGGAGGTGTGTGGGGTTTTTGTTCAGCAGGAAGCACTTACATGTGGGATGGTTTGGTCAGCTGGCTACTACCTATAGTTGAGTATGTTACTGGCTCAGATGGACAGACTGGAGCCTCATAGTTGAGTTTCATCCATTTATATATTTGTCTCTTTGAGAGTGTTGCTTAAATTTCCTGATCAATACAGAATGCTGTTGCCTGTATCTGTCAAATCGGTCGATAACAGGAGGAAACATAAATTACAGCTCTTGACATGTCTCACACCAGAATCGAACTTCTCGTCATTATCATACTCAACCACTGATCACCATGAAAAGGGTCTGTTCACAGCTTCACTGTTGGTTAGCTGGTGTCAAGGTTATTAGTATTAACCCTTTGAATACAACACGCGGGTTAATCGGTGAGGCTAAAAAGTACCCATGAATACAACAGGGAGCTAAACCAGTGAGCTCCCATTCCTTCCCACAGTCCTGCCTGCAGCGATAGTGGGACCTCATAAGGATTGTTTATAAATCTGTCCATCTGCCGGTAATTACTCTTAGCTGTACTGCCCGACATGTCTAAATAAAGCTAGTGCTGGCTTTCCCTTCCCAAGAGAAGGTTTCTGAGGTTCCTGGTTTTATATTTTATAAGTATGGATGGTAGTTTTGCTTCGGCTCTCTTTGTTTACATATGACACTCTAAATGTCATGTTTGTCATCATCTGTCTGTTGTTACAGCAAGGACTCAAGCTCAATCTTTGACTCTCATGAAAATCTGTGTTCAATTCTGCATACAATGGTATATGATAACGAATATTTTTAAGATGTAAGAAAAACCAAAGGTGGGTTCAAATAAGTACCTCTTTTATGCTGAAATTTCCCCCAGAAACCCAGCATTGAAAGGAATAGTACTGTAGTAAGAACTCAGGAACCAAGGGAAGTAACAACAGCCTATATTCAGTACTCAAAGAGTTAACAAGTTATGTCATGAAATGCAAGTGATGGCACCCTCCAGAAGGGTGATGCTGGTTCAGTCACAAAGCAATTGTTGTTATTGGTGGGAGGGCATAATAGATGGTTTGATATGTATATTACTTGGCACCACTGAAGATCACGAGTGACTCAGCAGCTGGTGGATTGCAATATGATGACCTGATATAGACTGCTTCTTGCGGACTGCTTGAACTACATGTCAGACTGTTGCACTGCATACTGGTTGGCTGGAATTATTAAGCAGCACTGGAACAGCTGATGGGGTGTGGAAACAGGACAACAAAACTAAAAACAAAGCAAAACAAACATCATCATGACAGTCCACTGGTTCGCAAAGCAAGCTAGGATAAATGATAATGAAGTGAAATATTCACTGTCCTACAGTGGAAGGGCACAGAAAATAACATGGCAGCTGCATTTGGTTCTGGTAGCATTTGTAAATCAAGCAGAAGTGCCTGTCATCTGTGTTGTCCTCTGCTGCATGGTAATCCATTAGTATGGTTGCAGGTGTGTGGCTTGGTGTGGAATGGGATGACCCCAGCAGAGGAAAACATGATGGGTCTCATGAAGGAGTTCGATATTTTGAAACCCGGTAAGTAAATAATGTAAACATGAGTGTATTTCTTTTATTCTTGCTTGATCCTTGATCACTTTCTCTCTTATTTCAGTTCCTGTTGATATTATTTGCTTATACCTTTATCTTTTTTTGTGTGTAACATTCAGAGCTTGTTTTACTGAACATAAATAAATCAAGAACAAAGATATTTTTAGAAAAAGAAAAATGTTTCATTGTTTGTCTTTTCTCTCTGTCTGTGTCTAAAGCAGTTGTGTTTCATTATGGTTTCTTTTCAGCCATCCAACATCAGGATCATTTGTACGTCCACAGAAAGTAGATCTGGGCACGGACTGTGTAATGGCAATCAAGGAGCGCTGGGTTGCAGCTGAACGGAAACGCGGGTGTGGATACGGATGAACTCTATGTCCTTGGTGCTAAAAAAACAAGCCACAGTAGTGGAAATGGTGGGGGCAGACAAAATCAATAAGCAGCAGAGGTAAGTCTGTGCTGTACACCTGTGTCTCACAAAATTAAAAAGAATGAAAAAGGTTGATCACATAGTGTGCAGTGCAAAGCAAGAAGGCATGGTCGCTGGTATTTTATTTTACTTAGCACTCGGGTATAAAACAACCCTCTCAGATTACAGATAATCTGTTGTTTGTTCTCCTTGAAGAGATAAACCATGATTCAGCATCTTTCAGCTGTTACCATGAAACATGAGTTAGTTGTCTCATATGTGCATCAAATATGTGTATCGTTGTGTGTTTTTCTGTTCTTATTTACTTGTCCATACAAATGTCTTTTCCCTATTCAGTGTGGAACATCCCCATTTCATCAGGATAAAAAAAAAAAAGCAATGACAACAACAAAATTGAGAGAGCTGGAAGCTAACCTCACCTCCATTCCTAGTTAGCCAGCAAGAGTGATAGCCCTTTGTGAATTCACCTCATCAAAATATATTAGAACTAACTCAGTTTTCTCCATTCCTTGGTGGAGGAACTTGTCCTTTTGTGGAGACAGGCCAGTATCTTCCCCCCTCCTGTTCCTTGCTCTTGACCTCTCAGCGCCTCTTTGATGAAGAGGGGCAGTTAGGGAGGCAGTTTGAGGATGTGCTCTGTTGGTTATCGTTGGGGATGTGCTATCTTCCTCACCCATGGCAAGGCTGGTGGCTGAGCAGTCTCCTGAGTGGAAGTGATTCAACAGAGGTCCCTGCTGCTAAATTCAAACCTCTTAGGACTCCAGCTGGGAGGCTTGGACGTCCTTTGACTGTCAGCATAGAGGTAGGTTCATTGAGGGTTTGGGCGAACATGAATCTGGCGAGAAACAAGAAGAGTGTTGTTGAAGATGATGATTTTGATGCTTCCGTTTCAAATTTTGAAGTTCTGCTTGTTAGGGCTGCTGCATCCAGTGCATGATATGTGATTCAAGAAACCCACCTTATTGGTATTTTGATCTGACCCCTCCTCTTCCGCATGGGATGCTTGTAAAGTCATCCTATTTTAGTTATCATTCCAGACAAAGTTTCTCATACTACTATTTTTTCATTGAAAAAAGTGCTGTGGTTACAGGACACCCTGAATCAGTCAGTCGTTGATATTCAGTTTTTCTTTTTCTGGTGTTCCCGCAATGCAGGTGGCTTACCTGACACAGTGGCCCATCATCTAAGATATCCATTTAGTTACGCACATCGAATCCTGTATCCAGACCCCAGCTTTTCAGTCTTTTTGTCTGGACCCAGGATGGTCAAAATACAGCCAATCATTCTTCTCAGTCATTATGTTATTCCACTGATCATTTGGTCTCTTCCATGTCATTTCTGGAGCCGTCTTCTCTCTTCTTGTCTTTTCTCAAACAGGGCACAATCTGCAAAGAGGATTTTTGTCTTGCTAAGCGTTCAGCTTCCATTGCTTCTGATGGCCTTTTATGCTCCTTATGTGAGTTCTTCCATCTTACCATACCTGGGATGGACAGTCTTTTTTTTTTTCTTTTTTCTTTTTAACTGTTCCATCTTGTGCGCCTCCGCAGTTCCAGTGCGCCCTTGCCGCTCATTCCAACACCCTGTCCACAGCCATAGTCTGGCCTGGCTTGCCGCAGCAGCCATGGCAACAGCAATCAGTAGGGAGCAGTCAGTGTCGAGCTGTCTAGAGCAAACCACTGGAGGAGACTCTGCACTGTTGCCGAGTCACTTTAGTGGTGTTCAGTGGCGCCTGTTCTGATCCAGCATACGCAAGACACCACCTACTAAGTCCCCTGCTGATGACAATAATTGCTCAGTCACAGAGCTGGCATGAGTGAGCTCTCCCTCAGGAATCTGCCACCATGACTGTCCAACGATGCCCCCATGGATTTCCAGGTACCGATGACCCCGACGGAATCAAACCAAGGCCACAGACATGGAGAGGACATCAAAACTGATGTCACCACAAGAACAGGGCAAGAAGGGCCACAGAATTCAAGACTTTTTTAAATGTTGACTGATGAGAACGAGGATGATGAAGATGATGTGATGGATTTCCGTTCCGGAGTAAGACTGCATGACAGGGCTGTACTCTACGCTTACTTTCATCATATGTATCCCAACGTCAACCAGGCCCAAGATGTACAGACACTTTCAGTGTTGGTCAGGAAATTTGAGTACACACTCTCAGAGACGCATCCATTAAATGAATTAAATTAAACTCAACTGTGTGGTCCCAGTTTCCCAGCTGAGCCTGTAGCAAACTCAGCTTTGGGTAGGTCGGTCGAGGCAGAAAAATCCCACATGGCTCTGATGGGAATTGAACCCATGAAGTTCCCGCCAGGAGTCCGTGATGCTAGCTACTTCATCACGGCGGCTGTTCGGGATGGACAGTCTTGTTCCCATGATGATTTTAAGGCAACTCAGACAAGCTTCTTTGCAGGGACCATTGCCCTGTGGAGAAGCAAAGCATTGGTGAACTTTCACAAAGCTAAGGTTACTCCTACTTCTTGTCCTTTTTGGGCCAGGCATTCTGTCTCTCCTTCTCCATACAGGCATGGTACTTTCGTGGCTAACAGCTCACCCAGACCAAGCCTTCTATTTCATTCAGGCCCTCCCATGCTCACTCCTCCAGTAGGGGTCAATCCTGAGGCCAGGGTCATAAGTGGTCACTGTCTTCTCTTTCTAGAGATGATTCCAATGGAAGGTCAACTCTCTTGACCTTCCTTCAGTGGGAGGTGCTCACTTCAGACATGTGACTTCTCTCCATTATAAAGGAAGACCAGGGGATTTTGCTTCCCGTACCAGCCCCTCTTACTTCATCCCCAGCTTGGGCCAAGGCAACTGCAGATCCAACAAATGCTGCTGTTCTCTTTGAAGATGTGAATTCTCCTTTACAAGGGCGCAGTTAGGGAGGTCTTCTCTTCCCTGTCCTCTGGATTTTTAGCAAATCTATTCCTTGTTACCAAGAAGAAAGGTAAGTGGAGACTGGTGATCAACCTTAGCAGACTGAACCTGTATTATATTTCTCCATCGAAGTTTACCATGGAGACAGTTTGAAGGTTACAAGCTTCCATCTTCATGAAGACTGGACTTGTTCTTGTCAGCACATGAGGGGTTCCGATGACTTGGAAGTTGATCTGAACATAGCATTGTTTAGCATCCATTCTGAGGGGAGAACTTAACTCTGCCTGGAATGAGAATCAGCATGAACATTCAGCAATCCTGTTGACATTGCAATGTTTCATGCCAAGTGGGGATATGATGTTTGTTTGGACTGTAGTTTTTTATTTAATAAAACTACTTTTAGTGGTAATCTTCTTGTTTGTATCCAAGATAAACTGTAATATGGGCATTTTCTCTTCAGTTACAAATATGAGAAAAACCAAATTTAGCAGAATCATAAACTTGATGAATTCTTCTCAATCTCCCATGCAGGACTGTAAAGGTTTATACACTATGTCAGCAGTGTAAATAACATTGAAAATAGTATATTTTCTAAGAAACAGTCTGTTACCATTATTGTGTTTTGCAGTGACACAAAACATATTAATACAATATTTTATGCAGATTTACTACAGATACGAAGTAACTTTTTGTCAATATCTGGTGCAGTTTCCAGTTATAAAAAGAAAAATAATTTTGCCTAAAATGGAACTCACATCCATCATTTCACGGTCTTTCAACCACTAGAGTCATACTCATTGATAAATTGACTTGCAGCAGCATTACATTATTAACTAGAAGGGCACTCAGGAGAGCGTAGACCTCTGCGGAGGTCAAACATTGTGTAGAATGTTGTTTGGTGCCAGATGCATGTACTGTTTCATCAGGATGCATAGGATGGTAAATGTTTCCCTTCACAAGGCTATTTTTGTTAGTACTAAATAAAGGAGAGAAAGAAATGATCTTATGGTCTGAAAGAAAGATAAAGATTACTTCACTGGATTGAATTAGAACTTGCTTTGTAGCTTTAACAGTGTGTTTATATACACTTTTTCATTGTTCCTGACCAAGTGTCTTTTAAACCAGTATTTTTGCTTAAGATGGTCCAGATGGAATTCAGTGTGCGTGTCCCTGAGTTCATAGTAAGTGAGCTTTGCTGCAGTTTTCAACTGATTTTGAAATACCCTATCTACAATATCATGTCTTAGGGTCAGTTCTATGCATGCATACCCATGTCTGCTGCAGTTTTCAGCTGATTTTGAAATACCCTATCTACAGTACAATGTCTTAGGATCAGTTCTATGCATACCCATGTCTTTGCACTCTAATGGATTTGTGTGAGCATGTGTGTGTGGTGTGTATGGTGTATGTGTGTGTGTGTGTGTGTGTGTGTGTGTGTGTGCGTGTGTGTGTGTGCGCGTGTGCACGTGTTTTTTTTTATGCCAGTCAGTTCAGCCGATTGCGCGAAGTGTCTGTGCGTGGTAAAAGCGTCTATGGCATTGAGTCAGACCATCTTCTTTCACATATGATACCAAATGTCGTCGAGCTTGACCTGTCACTCAACCTGCTTGGCTCATGGGACATGGTGGCCAACATATGCAAACAGCTTCCCACACTTGATCAATCTTCATGTCAGGCAAGTTCAAACTGTATGTTGTCATTGTAGAATTGAGCTAAAAAAAATAGTTGTGGTTACTGTATCACAGCCAAAACAAAATAAAGGGTTGGTAGGTCTGTTTGAACTTTTTTTTTTTTCCCTTTTTGATGGCCAGCGTATGTAATTGCCGACACTATATTATACAGTGTTCGTTTCAGTGTCCCTTAGTCAGACCAGGACTTCTGATGAATAGCAGAAAGTTACCCCCCTCCTCTTGCCTCCTTCCTCTCCCCCCATATCCTCAAAAAATATGGAAACTTGATGTGAAATCAGTGTGATCTTTTGATCCAGCTACCTTTTGATTCAGCTACTACCAGGACCACTTGTTCGTTAGGCTGTTGTCAGTCTCTTTTGCTTTTGTTAAGTCTTTCAGATGCAGGCAGACAAAATGGCAACTGCCATGTCTCGTGAAAAAGATTGCGCAAGGTCTGGTGGTGTAGATGTTTTCTGCTAGAACACCTGAAACATGAGCTTTGCCTCACAGATTCTCTATCTTTTTAATCTAACCTCACTGAGGCTTTGCTTTTTTTTTTCATTTTCGTATTTCCATGAATTTGTTAGAAAAAGGTAGCTTTGCAAACACACACCCATTGTGACTGCAGCAGACGCTATCTTTCACTGATTCAGTTAATTGAGATGGTATAGTAATTTCTTCCCCTTTCAGGTTTCGATGGCTTGCCAATGATCAGATGGAAGCAGTACGCTTTTTGTTAATACCTTCAATTTTTCTGTTCTTGTCAGTCTTTCTTTCTTTTTTTTTTCACTGTCAAGAAAAAAAAAAGTTAAGAACAGGGGGGAAAAATGTGATCACTTGTGTTCCTGTAACTGCAGCTTGTTTTTTTTTGCCTTATGTTTGTGAATGTATGAACTCATGTGGTTTATTTACTTGCGAGTGTGCATGTATGTTTCAGTCTTTCTGTATTTGGTTATGTTACAGAATTGTGTGTGTTCATGTGTATGCATTTGAGTTACATGTTAAAGTGTGTCAAAGAGGCACAGAAAGTAATATGCTAATTCTTTTCGTATCTTTATGACAAAATAGAGACTGTCTTTCTTCAGACTTGCAGTGTAAGTTTGTTTCTTCATTATGGTGGCTATTTTCAAGCAGTTTAAGTCAGCAGAGTTGCAAGAATTAATCTGCTGTTAGACTGCATTTTAAGTCATCTCCACTTCCAGCATACAGTAAAAGACTGCATTTTAAGTCATTTCCACTTTAAGCATACAGTAACAGACTGCATTTTAAGTCATCTCCACTTTCAGCATACAGTAAAAGACTGCATTTTAAGTCATCTCCACTTTCAGCATACAGTAACAGACTGCATTTTAAGTCATCTCCACTTTAAGCATACAGTAACAGACTGCATTTTAAGTCATCTCCACTTTCAGCATACAGCAAAAACCAACCTATTACAACTTTGAAAAAGCTGTTGAAATAGCTCTTAATACTGTGGAGAAATTTTAATTGAGAAGATGACACTGCAGAATTATAGATATTCATTGCCAACTGTACATAGGCATCCACGCAGGCAGTCAAACAGCCAAGACATGTTTATTCAACACGCTGTATGATGCAGCATGAAATTCTTAAATAAAGTGTGTGTTATTACAATAGTACAAGTTGTTTTTTTTTTTTTTTTTTTTTTGTCTGGCCTCACAAAACCACCTCCAGACCATTTCATCAGTACCCATTTGTGTGTGTGTGTGTGTGTGTGTGTGTGTGTGCGTGTGTGTGTGTGTGTGTGTGTGTCTGTGTGTGTGTGTTTTAACTTGAAACAAATTCCATGTCCCCATTTTCTAGACTTTTTCATCAGGATGGCATCGATTCTTTATTCTTAATGGTATTTTGAATGTATGTCTTCTCTTCCTTGAGTGATTTGGTGATTGAAATTCCACTGTCACCATTTCCACTTCTCTTGATTTCTTTGATTTACTTTTTGAAGGTCACCATCATATTTTGTGTGATAATGATGACAATATTTCCAAAACTGCCTTCCTAACGCAAGCCGCTAAAGTACTGCAATTGTGCAACAATGGTGACAGTTTTCCACAGCTATCTACTAAATGCAGGATGCTATGGTGCTGCAAGGAAATCAGTTCAAGTGATTTTTTTTTTCAATTGATATGCAGCTTCTTGACGACTTACCACAGCTGTTTTTGCTGCATTTTAGATAGTTCATTTCATGATATTTTGAACAAAAGTCGTATTAGACCAAGACTGGTCAGCCATAAACTTGGTTAAAGAGGTGGATTAAATAGGTAGTTGTTATAATTATAGTGTTGATTTATGTAGGAAAGTAGGTCACTCATTATCATTCAAATTGCATCCAGGAGAGAGTTACAATTTTGAAGGTCAGAATAAGGATATTACAGTTTCATACCTTATTCTGGTAACTTTTCTTGAATCAGTTTTTATGTTGCTATGTTCAGTCAGCTGAAGGTTAAGCTGGGGAACTGCTTCATGACAGTAACATGATGTGCCAAAAAAATGGTGTATAGGGTGTTCATTTTAGGTGAACTGATCCAGAATACATATCACTACATCTGCAACATTACAAAGTTTAAAAGAATCACAGCTTATACTCGACCCATAGTGTTTGTACTCATGCGCTTTTTGTCTTCTTATCTGATGTAGTATTTTGTCTTTTTTTTCCTGATTGTCTTTTTATTCCTGATAAATTTTTTGTCAAATCTGCAGTGAAAAAACAGACTTTCCTGCCCAGCCAACCCACATCTGCTAGTCCCAGCCTTTAGCAAAGTGAAAATCCTCTACCTCAACAGAATGGCCCTCAAGTGGCAGCAGGTGGGTGAAGCTCTGAAGCTGAATAAACAGTATTTGTTTTTCCAGGAAGAACTCAGAACTAAGGGGAGAACAGAAAGGGGGAAGAAGAATGGATGTAGCAGGGGGGATTGGGACTGAAGCAAAGCAGGCTGAAGAAACCAGTTCTTTTGTTTTGTCATAATTCAGGTATGTATAATTGGGAGGGTTTTAGCTTTGCAATAATTTGATTCTGAGACAGATTAGACTCCAAACAAGGGTGTCCATTTTGTTTTTGTCAGTCTCATGATGTTTTCTTACAGCATGTCTTTCTGCAGTCAATCAGATATGTATGTAAATAAGGATATTTCATTATTGTTTTTAAACTGAACGTTTATCAAGATGAATCTTGATGAGTATTGGGTGATTGAGAGTCAGGTAGAAACTTGTTAAGGATTTTTTTTTTTGTGCTAAAAAACCATAGTGATATATAGATAGATACACATATAGATGTAGATATTTAGATAGATTTCTAGATGCAAGGAATTTTTTTTATCAAAAAGAGTCACACTGATGTGTACAAATCATACATAGATATATATTTACGTATATGTATATATAGAGAGAGGGAGAGAGATGGATATACAGATATAGATATGGAGGATAAGTGCTTTGTTTTTAGTTGTAATGATTACCTGTTTGGTAGGTAAGATTGAGAAATCACGGGAAATTCTGATGTTAGAGATTTCTGGTGTAGGGTCAGCTGTAATGTTTGATCTTCTTCTAAGTACCAGAGTATATTTTGACTTAGCATACACCAAACTCTCAAATTAATTTTCAAGAGTGCCAGGCGAACTATTAATCTGAGGTATGGCACTTAAGAATTTTTTTTTTTAAATGCTTGCAAGTCCAGGTCACATGAAATGTACAAGAAATGTAGCAGGGGATGTAATCTTGTGTGCATTCACCTGTCTGTGTATTGCTGATGTTTATGACTAATCATTGTGCTAAATCACCTGCTCTGGTATGATCCCAACATTGATCTAATGGTAGATGCTCATTGTCCAGATTCATGATTGTTGCTGATCCACAACGTGTTGGTCACCTGCTACATTGCTACATTAAGTTTGAATCAATTTCAAACACATCCATACAGTTGACACTGATGTCCTAGTTGTTGATTCAGCACCCCTTTGGCCACTTAATCATCCACACTCATGTTAATGGGGCTGTGCACTTTCACTGTCACTTTTTCTTGGGGGGGGGGGGGGGGTGCAAGGCACATTCAGAAGCAGGTGAAAAGAAATGTTATATAACTTTGGGGTTGTTAGTAAACACATTACAAATGGCATTACACCAGCTTGAGGAAACAGCTCCAGAAACCATTCTTTAATGCATAGCCCTCCTAAATGACCCATGTGGAAATAAACAAACACAGAGTTACCCTCAGTGGGTGAATTAGGTGGGGTTTTTTTTTTTTTGTTTTTATGTTGGGATGGGGGGGGGGGGGATACAAGCAGACGTTGTCAAAATACTAATATCAGTGGACAGTATGTGATGCTACATGTGATAATGATGGATAAGCATCAGCCCCAGTTTGAGTTTAAAATAAATGTTATAGTATGTTAACTGTCATTACAGTATTAACGTGGTATGTAAATGCACATGTGTCAGAAACAAAAGATAAATAATGGCATTTTGATATCAGATTCTTGCACTGTGTTCAGAATTATGTCTGTTTTTGGATGAGATTTTTAATCTCTTTTTGTTAAATGTTACCTTTTCCCATGAATTCTGCACGCGGTATCACCCACCTGTCTTCTTGTCTTAGGATGTTGGTGTCATTGAGATCAGTGTTTGAGATGAGTGAAAGTGATGGCTGTCATGAGAACGCCCAGCATTTTGGGTGGTATGAAGATCATCAGTGTGTTATGGATGTCTTAGAATGGTTGGTTTTTAGATCAGTGATGTCATATGGTTGTCCACAGGACACAGAGCACCTTAGTAGGTTCAGAAAGTGATGCTGTATAGATTTCATCAGAAACCTCAGAAAAGTTGATGTTTTGGTCAGTATCAGGCCAATAATATTACATAGCTGTCCTTAGTACCCTAAGTTTCATATGGCTGTCCTAGTAACACCCAGTCTTTTCAGTAATATTCACTCCCCCCCCCCCCCCCCCCCCCCCCCCCCTAATTTCATTATTTTTGTAATGAAGTATTCCGTTTTGCTTACAAATGTTGATTGTTGATTTCTTAACATGGATTCCTTGTAAAAAACATGTCCATGATTTTTTCTCCCATCAGGTTTTACGATACTGTGCAATGTTCCCCTCCTTGGAGCTGCTGTATTTATGCGAAAACTGCATAGAGTCCATGTGTGAGCCCAAAGGATGTCTGCAGCACCTCACAATGATCACGTTGGAAACAAACTCCATCACGTCATGGGAAGAAATCCTCAAGCTTGGAAGATTAGAAAAGTAAAAATGATTTTTCTGCATGGATAATCTGAGTGTATGTGCAGCTTCTGAATGTTTCTGAGGTATGCTTCTTTTTTTTTTTTGTTCGTTTGTAGCTGATCTTTTGTTATATAAACAATTGAAAATTAGTTGCAGATATGTGAGTATTGTAAAATAACAGGAGGTAAAAACACAGGGTTTCACCATTTGTAGAATGTCGAAAGGTATCGCCAATTACAGACCTATCCATTTAGCCAAACATGTTCTTTTTGGGTTCAGTGGGGTCAGAAAGTACACACATACAAAAAACATGTCATTGTTATGGACATTTCTGGGTGCACTTTTGTGCGAGTATGGGTCGGAGGGTGGTGTAACGTGTGCGTGTGTGTGTGTGTTCATGTATCTCAGTGTCAGTAATTTTTGTAATTTGGGGTAGACTACCCTATGTACACCAGTACTGACTACGTCATTTCAGGCTGCAGACACTGGTGATCAGTAACAATCCTGTTGACAAGATCAAGCTCCCTGATGTCGAACATGGACAGAAGTCACAGCTGTTTCCAAGTCTCAGAACCCTCTACTTCACAGGGAAGAATTTGCAAGGGGTATGCAAGATATTCCTCAATAACATCTTCAGGGTCTGCCTAAATCTTCAAACTTATCTCTGCATACATCCACATAGTGCATGTATGAAATACCCAGTTATCGTTTTGTCGTAATTCCGATTTAATTTTTCTTTAATGGATTACTAAGTTTTGTGGTTTAGTGTTCAGGAGGATTATGTATTAGCCAATGAAATAGCAAAGGAAACTGTTTCAGTTTTGAATTGTTCCAACACTCAGATGGCACGCACATGGTGAGGGAGGGACAAGAATTATACAAGCAGTGCCCATATCTGACACGAGCAGTCAGAGTGGACAAAAATCAGGAACATATGGGTGAATAGACGTTAAATGGAAGTACACGCACTCTCACACACATTCACACCCACCTTTTCTTCCCCAACACACAAACACACATGTATACCCTTCCACTCTCTCGCACATACCCACTCGTTCTTTCATGCACGTACACAAGCACACATACATGCATACACGCTCGCACACACACTTGCATACACGCACGCACGCACATGCATGCACTCACACAAGCATGTAGACATACCCATGTTGCTTGTTTTCAGAATTTTGTGTATTAGTAAAGTTGAAAGAGTTTTGTGATGTGGTCAGAGGTCCGCTGATATCAGGTTTCAAAATTACCTTCTTCACTGGAAAGGACTCGAAAAGGGTGTGCAATGCATTCCAGAATAAAGTCTGCATTTACGATCTGTCTGTTACATGTAAATGTACGAAATATCCGATGACAATTCACGATATGTGTACTTTTTGATAACAATAGACGATATTAGAACAGTACATGCTTGGCATTTACATCTTTTCTGTACTGGTCTATATTTGTGATGATTGTCAAAAGGATGTCTTTCTGTCTATACTGTACTGGTCTATAGCTGTGATGATTGTCAAAGAATATGCTTACATCTGTACTGTACTGGTCTATATCTGGTTGTCAAACTTACTGGAAGTGATGAAAGGAGAAGAGGAAATTACAAGTGTGTCGACGAATCTGTTCGAGCTGAGGAGGCAATGTTCGGAGTACGCTGACAGTTTAACTTTTCATGGTAGCAGAGCGTCTGTTACATGTAAATGTATGAACTATCCAGTGACTATTCAGTATATGTGTACTTTTGATCTGTTTGAAAGAAAAAAATATATATAATTATTTCATATATTTTTCTTAATTTCAGTAAGTTCATGAAGCCTTTGTCAGTCATAAAATGACGTTTGGTGAGTTCTTTGATAATCGTCACTTAATACAGACCACAATACATTGGTTGACAATCATCACCGATATAGACCATTGCAATATAAAGACATTCTGTGACCATCACAGCTATAAACCAGTACAGTACAGATATAAAGACATCCTTTTGACAATCATCACAAATATAGACTTGTACAGAAAAGATGTAAATACATTGTTTGACATCGTTTCAGATATAGACCAGTACAGTACAGATGTAAGTGTATTCTTTGACAATCATCACAGCTATAGACCAGTACAGTATAGACAGAAAGACATCCTTTTGACAATCATCACAAATATAGGCCAGTACAGAAAAGATGTAAATGCATTGTTCGACATCATCAGAGATATAGAGCAATACAGTACAAATGTAAATATATCCTTTGACAATCATCACATATATAGACCAGTACTGTACAGATGTTAGTATATCCTTTGACATCATCACAGATATAGACCAGTACAGTACAGACATGAATACATCCTTTGACAATCATCACAGATATAGACCAGTACAGTACAGACATGAATACATCCTTTGACAATCATCACAGATATAGACCAGTACAGTACAGACATGAATACATCCTTTGACAATCATCACAGATATAGACCAGTATAGTACAGAAGAATACATCCTTTGACAACAATAGACCAGTATGTCCTTGAGGTGGTCCTTGATACCTAAATATATTCGAGACATAAGTACTCAGAGAGAATCTCTCTTTTCAAGGCTTTATTGTACATAGTTTCACTGAAAAAGGCATGTGAAGAAGCAAACAAGGAGGAACTAACTTCGGAACAACCCACTTATATTTGACTGATTATAGCATGTTTTGGGGCAAGGCAGTAAATTAGTAGGTTATATGAAATAAGATTTGTGTGAGTCTTGCAGCTGTGCAATTTTATTTTTCCTTTGAAACTTACATGTTGTTGGATTTTTGTTTTTTTTACAACAGTTCTCCAGCTTTGATGAACTGAACAAACTCCAGGGGCTAGAGGAGCTTCAGTTTGGTCATACACCAAACCTTGGAGAAGCAGAACTGGTTCGAGAAATTGTCATTGCCAAGATTGCCAAGCTGATGCTGATGCGGTGTAATCGAACTATGGTATATTAGCATTCTTCTTTGATTCTCAAGCAGGGTTAAAAAATATTGTTCAGATGACATGAAAAACACCATACAACATGAAAACAAATAGGGAAAAGGTCATCTTGTTCAAGTGACATGAGAAACACGAAACGAAACAAAATGAAAAAAAAAAAAAGAAGAAAAAAGGTCATTGTAAAGGTGGTTAATTGTAGATTGGAAGAAAATGTGTAGTTTGGTACCAGTCTGTCTGATGCAGATCTTACATCTGATTTTGTTGTCTGTTGGTTGGATCCATATTGCATGGTTTTTAGTGGTTTTGCATTGTATTTGTTTTTATTTTTTTTTTTTTTTTTTACAGAGAGGAGGTAAAGGTAACTATAGTGAAATAGAGAGTGTAGCTCACTGAAAACATGCCCAGTTACAAAGAAGCTCTCAAAACAGAGTGCAGAGTAATGCCTGTTTAACACACAGTAGAAAACCATAAAAATATGAAAAAATGCAAAAAAAAAAAAAAAAAAAAAAAAAAAAAACAAAAAAAACCAAAACTAATGCTAATGCATCCCAGATGGTTAATGGCAGCCATCTGGGGAGCATTACTTTGCACATTTTTTCTGTTTCATTTTTTTAAGTCTGAAGAAGACATACATGTTAGAAAATCACCTACACTTTTTATGATCCTCTGATCTGTTTGTTCTATCCCATCACATGATACGTATCTTTTGTTGTTGAGTACATTTGTCAGTAGGAGTGAAATGGTTAAACCTTCCCAGGACTGTTGTTGCATGGCCTGTGATGTGGTTTTACATAATTCTTTTTTCTCAGCATCAAGTTGAATGTATTCTTTGAACTGACCTGTGTCAGCTGTTAAAATCTTACTGTAAAAAAAGTTCTGGATTTTTTTCCATCGTAAAGGTTGTTTTTTACTTGAAAAAAAAGAAGAGATGTGTTATTTTGTCAGGGTTCATACTTACTTTGTGTGTGTGTGTGTGTGTGTGTGTGTGTGTGTGTGTGTGTGAGGCTAAAGAATGGGCAAATGTCAGATAATACATTAGTTCATTTTCTCAATACAATTAAGAGATCTGATATATTTTCAGGTATCATAATGTTTGTTTTAAAAAGAAAAAAAAAGGTTAAAAAATGCAACAGAAGAATTGAAGAACAAGACTAGCTATCAAAATGTATACCATGGCTGTTTTAAATTTCTTAGGAACAGAAAACTTCAGGAAAGAAATGCTTTTAACCATTGTCAGAGTTTGATGGTGATGTAGAGGATGAAGAATCCAATGCGTGATACAGGTGGCTGAACAGGAGAGAAAGGTGCAGAGATTGACTACCTGAAACGCTATGGACCTGATTGGCTGAAGAACGGTGGGAACCAGGATCCTGCCAAAAACAATCCCAGCCAGCAGTTCTGCTCATGCCATCCTCGATTTCAAGAGTTAGTCAACAGTGAGTATGGTGCCCGGTTGGCCTGATTCGGAGAACATACCACTTCCAGCCCTTACTGTTTCCATCTGAATCTGTTTCACTTATTTGCTCTTCATGCAACTGTTCCACTTACTCAAAGATGGTTTTGCTGTGGAAAAAAAAAAAAATGCAGTCAATCCAGTTTGCAAATCTTCATCAGCGCTGTTTGTATTGCCAGTGATTGACATTTGCAAGCCATTTTTTTTTGTGCTTCAGTGGAAGCAGTCATGATTACAAGTGCAAAGCAGAGAATTCTGTTTTTAAAGGCTGATTGAAAAATAAAAGCAGAACTTGGGATCCAAATGAATGGAGAAGTGCCTTTTCTGTGCTGTCAACTGTCAGCAAATGTCATGTTTTATGCGCAGTGTGCTCACTTTATTTTAGAAAACTATTTGAATTCACTAGAGGTGGTCACAATGTATTTGACATAACACAAACTTCTTGTGAACCTGGTCAGAATTTGCAATATTGATTTAATTCTGTTTCCAGTTTATTTCATGAAAATTTTTTGGAGAAGGGAACAGAGAGTGCTAAGAGTGCTGCTGACTATAGCCAAACGAAATTCATGATTTAGGTGAGCTGTCTTTGTCAAACTCTCAGCAGTGTCTGTCTAACCATCACTTCCTACCCCACCCCCTCTTCTTTTGCCTCTCAGATTTTTTTTCCCCTGCAGCTGCATCTTTCTTTCACATCACCTTTTTTTTTTTCTTTTAATTCTTAAAGGTATACTCACAAGATTGCATTAGGTTGTGAAACGGGTGTACATGTCATGTAACTACCGTTTTGACTTCATTTTGAAAAAAAAAAAAAAAAAAAATGCCGGTAAATTTAATGCATAAAAAATTATGTCACTGACCTGTTCAAACCCATGTCATGGACGGGAAACTGTGGTGTCACGTGTTGGGCTGCCCGCAGTTTTCTGATGGAAGCAAAATTAATAGAATTTTAATCGAAAATGGGCATATGATCGCTGTTAAGTGTGTCACCAAGGGTATTCCAGTCACAGAGGGTTACTAGAGATTTAAGTTAGATCTGTCGTTCTAGCGTTTTGTCTAGAGCTGTAGAGAATGTTTGTTATTGAAAGAAAGGGAGAGGACACTAACAATGACATAATGTATTATGCATTATATCTGATAGCCATCCCAGTTCAACAGCTTTGGGAGCAGACGACTACAACAGAAAAAGTCCTTGTCTTTTCCTTATTCTCCTTGTCCGCTCAGCCTAAAGGTTTCTCATGTCGAGCTATGCACTTATTATCACTCAAAAATTGAGTGAAGAGCTAGACCAGGTATTGATCTGACTGGCTTTGAGCAGCCAACTAATTCAAACACTGTGTTTGCATTCTTGTTGAAGAGAAATAAAGCAATGGTGAGATTTGGCTCTTTACTCCCTTTCTGCCCGCTTTGTTGGATCATTTTTACTTGATGGGATTGGAGTGTTCATTTTCACAATCTGTCAAACATGTGTATATCCCTCAAGCTCAATAATGATTGCCAGACTTGAGAGTAGACCTTTAAGTCAGCATGAAAACAACACATGGTAGCAATGTGAATGAGCGCACACAGCCACAGAGGGAGAAAATTAAAAATGTGTAGTATTCCATGAGAAACAGTACAGGGTAACTCTAGAAGAAATTTCTTTCAGGTCCAGTGTCCTGAATGTGTCTCAGCTGCGGTTACTTCTTCTTAACAATGATATTCCTTTCAAGTCTTTTGACAGGTTGGCAAGCCTGCTAACACTGTCAGTCAGTCACGTTTCCAAAGCGTGTCCTGGGGATATTTTCAAGCATACAGTTACCTTAACTTAATACTATCCAGCCGAGAGTGGCACGGACAGCATGATTCCCTGCCGCCGCACGCTCGCGCATAGCGCTCATTCCCTGCCGACGCACATATTTGGCCACTTTTTGATTTATTTTTACGGTTGCTAGACAACAACTGACAGTCTTGTGTTAGGTGTCACAGGAAAAGAACAAACACTCAACTAATCGAACATAGCAATTTCAAATCATTTACTTTCAATGTGTACACACGACTGTGTGTTGAAAAACTTGTCTGACAAGTAGAAAAAGTGCTTTGTTTGCATTCTATTCCGTTCTTGTACAACACCAAATTAGAAGATGAAGGGAAGGCTGCATCTTCAAACAATTCACTTTCCTCTTCTCTTTCAAAGTTTTCTATCTCTCTTTCACTCCCCTCATCACCAGATCCACTTTGTAATATGATTTCAAGCGCTTCATTGAGCGAGAAATCGCTACCACCCCTTCACCTGACCGACATTTTTTCTGGCACAGGAAATATGTGCCGCACGCCGGTGCCGCCAGTTTCTTTGTTTCAAAGCTCCTGGGGTCAGCCAAGTTCACAATAGGCCACTGAAAGTATGGTCTACAACTCGCTCCAACATCCCCAAGACTAGTTACAGAGCTTGTTTTCTTTGGATCATTTTCTGGAAAGTGTAGGAAATTTTTTATGTTCCCGTCATGCGATAGTGGACGACACGGCAGAATGTACTGCTGTCTGTCCGTCATCCGGCCTTGCATGACAGGGCACAAGGGAGAGAAATCCTGTCAGGCTCTATTGGCTGACACGGCTGGTAAAAGATTAACCTTATGCTTGAACAGGATACAAACTGATCAAATGATACACACGACATAGGAAATGTGCAGTTTTGTGCCTTGCCCTATTATTAGTCTATCCTCAAAAGGTTCTTAAGTACATGCAGAGTTGAGAAGGAGGGATACCGTTGTTGTATTGTTTTCTTTTCCTCTGAAACTGTATATTATATATATATAAAAAAAAAAAAAAAAAAAAACGCCTATCTTCAGTAGTATTAAAACTATTATCATTGCAGGAAATTAAAAATGTGGAATTTGTTTGCTCCCAAGGTAAATACCAGTTTCTGTCCTGGTTTGAAACTCCTTTGTCTGTACGAATAGATGTAATAAATAAATCGTCCTTACACTTTTTTGTTTAATTCTTTTTTTTTTTTTTTTTTTTCAGAATGGGGAGCTCCAGAAGACTCTGAAATGACACAGCAGACCAAATCTTTGAAGGACAGTCTCATCAGTATCCTTGTGCAGGGGAAAATCTTTGGGTTTTCCACCCTTCTTTTTTTTTTTCTTTCCATTATTCAGATCCTTGCCAAGTCATTTATGTAATGACAGAAAAATGGTTAGCCTGCACTTGTTTTCCCCCACTACTTAATTGTTCAGCATTATACTGTTGGGTCAATCAGTGGGAGATTGCATCTCGTAGGAGATCCAAGTAAAGGTTGCTGTTCACAGTTCTTAGCCACTCACAATGCTTGGGTTATTGAACAGTAGAGTTGACCGCTGAGACTGTTTCACATCTTTTGATCTCCCTTGCATCCTTGAACAGATCCTCAAGCATAGGCTCAAAGATTGTTCCCAACATTTTATACTGTTTGCATAATGGTTATAGTTCTTCAGCTACTTATTTTCTTTCCACACTTTCTTTTTTTGTTTTACTTTTCTACCCTTTGGTGGCTGCTTTGAGATGCTGTTGCGAGAACACCACAGAATTATGGACTGTGGTGTATTTCTATTTGATGCCAAGAGAGCACAGACACAATCAGCTGCGTGTCCCTGATGAGTCCGATCCAGCGGACAAAAGGCCTAGGAGCAGGCAGTATGGAAAGATCTGTCTTCAAGAGGGATTGCAATGGTCCCCATATGCTGCCAGTGAGGAGTTTAGTATTCATAATACATTTTTCTAATCTTATGTTCTCATTTTTCTTTTTTTCTTTGGTTTGTTCAGATCTTTGGCAATTTATTTATGCAATGATGGAAGAATTGTTTGCCTGCACTGGTTGTCACTTGTTGAAATGTATTTTAGCCACAGTGCATTGTTGATAGAGTGATTTTGGTAACTGCAAATTTAACATTTTTGAAGTAGATTAAATGATATGTGTTTGCATGTGTGTATGATGTTGTAGAGTATGTGAATGTATACTTGCCTGTGTATTGAGCTGGAATGGCAGAAGGGATGTGTGTCTGTTTCTTAGAGAGAGAATGAGGGATACTGTTTTCTGATAGTAATGTTCAGTGGGGTTGGGAGGATGGGGACATTGTGAGTGGTGGGGGGGGGGGGGGGGGGGGTCATTTCATGTGAGATTCAACCCACTGATCTAGGTTTCTTTGGAAAGGAAAGGGGTTAGTTACCACACAGGTACAGGCAAAGAGATTACAGGACAAAACACAATGCATTTTGACCTCTTTGGTCTTCTTCAGGCAAAAACAAACACAAAGAATATTTAGGACAGTGAAAACGAAGAACGAGGAACCACCTCTCATATTCAGCGCAAAAAAAAAAAAAAAAAATGAAAGTAAGATTCTTTCACTTCAGTGCAGATGGGTTATCCTCAAAGTATATATTACTTCTGCACATTCCATGAAGCCACATGTCCTGTGGGCATTCAGTGATTTAGTTAAGTCATGATAAAATGGAGAATAAACTGACAGATTATGTTCTTTGATGTACAAAAGCTCTGAAGATCTTCAGCCCAAAGAATCCAGAAAAGGGAACACTTGAAAAGAAATTGCCAGGTAAGAGGCAGCATCTTCTGAAAACTAACCAGCCAACTGTTAGTGTTATGTTGTTATAGTATTTAATTTTTTATAATAATTGGGCGTGTCACTGATGTATGTGTGTAAGGTACTTATGACTAATGATCATATATAGAGTATATATAGAGTCGAAAAAGTCATAAACTGAAGTACATGAAAGCAGAGAAGAAGTTTAGGTGTGTTACTTTCATATTTTCGGTCAGTATCATATTGTGGTCTTTTCTCTTTAGTCTACTAATGTGATTTTTTTTTTCCCTAAACCAGAGCTTTAATTTAAAGTACTCCTGCAGCTCGTAACTATCATTAATGGTTACCAAAAAGAGAAAAAGCATAACAAATTTTTGCTTATTGTGAAGTGGTCAGTAGGATAAAAGGTATTTTAACAATTTAAAATGAATTTTTTATATCTGAAAAAAAAGGCAACTCTGATTAATGTTGTTAGATAGTTTGGTTAAGGATGTACTAGAAAGAAAATTAGTCGGAGAAAGTTATCGTCCTTGATTTTGTCGGAGTGACCTCCTATAGCAGTTGTGATGCTAAACGTCCAGAGTTCAGTGGATATGATACTGCACATCCTGAGCAAACTTCAGTTTTTCAGAGATCTTTTGAGAAAGGTTTCCTTACAGGGAAGAATGAAGGCGTATTAAAAGAAAACATATCTTAACTGAATTCAGACTGATGAAAAAGAATGAAGTGATACAGTAGGCTCTTCCAGTGCTGTGACTCCAACTGAAATGAGAAAAAGGGAATTAGAGGTATCAAATGGAAAGACTTGCTACTAAATCAGAAGATAGACTGAAGAAGAAGAAAAATGGTTGTTTTCAATCAGAAAGTGCTTTGACTGTATGTAGATAACTATTAAACAAAACAAGCTCATCCACAAAAGGCAGACAATCAAAATCATTCAGAAGAACGTGATGGCAACACACAGGCTGTGAGGAGACTGGGTTGACTCCGAGACACACCAGAACACTCCTTGGTAGCTGAACGGCTCTGTGCCACCACTGCTTGCCTGAAGCCTGACCATTGGAAGTGAGAGGACTGAAAGCACTTACCTCCTGTTTCATCATTGCACAAAACTAGTAACTCCAGGGTAAGAGAGGGAGAGGTTACCAGATACATGAAACGCACTTTTGCAAAGACACAAGGACAAAGATTCAAGGCTTCAAGACTGGTGATTGGGGAACGGATAGAAGTGTGTAGTGTTCCTGTTGAGCCCCACCAGTGGACCAGCGCCATCCAAGTCTTGGAGAGACAAACCAGAAGTGTCAGAAGTAAAAACACCTGAAAGTTGCTGAGGAAAACCAACCAAGATGGGAATGTTTCTCATCAGCACATAGTGCTAGAGAGCTAAGTTAGTATTGTGTTAAGCAGCCAAAGCACAAACTTCATGTGCCTGGAGACTGGAGTCAGATGCCATAGTAGCACCCGTACTTCATATGCCCAGTGGATTACCACCCTTATCAAGGTGCTAATCATCTGCAGGAATGCAGGATGATTTTTGAAATGAAGAAAAGAGACGGCAAGACAACCAGTATGTTCAGCAACACTCTCAGCACTTGGTCAAGACTGTGAAAGTTGATTCTGTAGAATTCAAAGAAATTGGTTCCATGTGAACTGAGTGTGTGTAACTGTTCTTAACCGTGAAGAATGGATGAATACAGAGAGACACTGAACCATTAGAATTCTGGCTCAGCAGCAGTGTGGGATCAACGGACAGAGCATGTATCTTGGTCACCTTTGCTGCAGTTGCCTTGGAGAACATGAAGCGAGTTTTCTGTGTGAGATACCTTGAACATGCCGACACAAGGAGCTCTAAGATCTCAGACCACAGAACTGAGGGGGTTAAGCTGAAGTCCCACTTTGAAAGCAAAATTTCAGTTTTAAGTTGTTTGATCAAGAAAGCAAATTTGGTTCCCTGTAAACTTGTATTCTTTAACTTGGTTTAAATTACTACTCTAGTTATGTTAATGGTGTGTTCAGACTTCTTTATTTGCCTGTTTTTACACTGCCCATCTTGTGCACCTCGTCAGATTTCTCTTTGTCTCATTCTCCCTAGCTCACTCTCTCTCTCTCTCTCTCTCTCGCTTTCATACACACATGCAATCTCACACACACATAATGTGTGCGCACACACACACACACACACACACACACACACACACACTCACTCTGTCTGTCTGTCCCTATTTCTGTGTCTGTCTGTGCGTCTGATTGTAAGTGTATTGTTGGTGTGTCTCGGGTGTCTTGTCCGTCATGCACTCCCTGTGTGTAGGTCTGTCTGTCTGTCTTCCTGCTTGTCTTTAATGTAAAAACATGACAGTACATGTGTTACAGCCACAATGTCCATCCAGAAGCTGAAGACGTTGATCCAGAGATTGTACAGACTGGACACAGACTTCACCTTGTCTTATATTAGTCAGAAGGTGAGAAATGTTTGGTGTTCATATCATCTTTGCACCTCACACAGTTATCATCTCTTCCACCCAGCCTGGTATGCGCAAAGGTTAGCTAATGTCAGATAATAGCTACATAGATTTTAAAGCCAGCCAGTATTTCCCTTCGGGAGGAAAGAAAAACTTAACAAAATAGTTTGTTGTAGATATGAACTGTTCTTTTGTTATATTTTGTATAAAAAGAACAGTAACTCTTTTCAAACTGCATCTTGCACAAACTGCAAAACAGACACCATGGAGTTGCATATCTCAAATGTCAGGAGATAAGGAGACATTTGCAAGTGTTAATATCCATGCAAAGTAAATGAAACATCAAGAAGTATATGAGAGTTTGAACAGTTGAAATGGGAATGCAAGAAAGCTCACAAGGCAAGACAATGATGACGGCATGCATTCAGCTGATCCATTTTTTCTAACGGGAAGCTTAGAGTATACAAGGGAAGCTTAGAGTATACAGCATGTCGTTTTAAACATGCAAACCATTTTGACTCATTCTCATCGTTCATTACAGGATATTTGAACATTGTCTTACAGTCTTGGATCCTCCACCCATGCCTCTCGTGGTGTGTTTGGCTTCAGTTCACCGTTCACACACCTTCAGTTTTCTTAACATAGGGGATAAGAAAAATGTCCTGGAGTGAAGTAATGTTTATGTTGAGCAAAGACAGTCAAAGGATCATGCCAGAGATGGGATGAGTAGAGTATGAATGCAAGAAAGGGTAATGGGAAAGACCAAAACTCGAATTAAAATGTCAAGTGAAGTTTAATTGTTAGTATTTACTTCAGTTCATAGCAGAAGCTACAAAGGGTCACTGAAGTGGTTGAGTCACAGAATCTGTTAAACATGAACTGGCTGTCCAGTCAGTTGTCAAGGTGAAGTGCTTCAATTCAGTCCAATCACTTGTCAAGGTGAAGTGCTTGAATTCAGTCTGCTTGTCACTGTCATGATTGACGGTAGTTCCAGGGAGTTGTTCCACATCGGCATAGTCACGTTACTCATCACAGCAGGCAGTTGAAAAGAATCCATCCAAAGAAAACAATTGTTCCTTAGTGGGAAACCTTTAAACACTTAACTTTGTTAGAGAACAGCTTGTCCTTTTAATTTTTTCTATCTATAGATATAATGTGCACATTATTTAGTGACCAATGTTTTCAAATTGTAAAGCTGTTTTCTAAGAAATTCTTACTTACAGTGTTTTAGGTTTGTTCATAGAAGAACTTCTACCCTTTACCGCTCTTACACACACACACACACACACACACACACACATACTGACTGAAACTGATTTATTGTCAGATAAACTCAAGTTTGTACTGACAAACACAACACACCACACACACACACACACACACACACACACACACACACATACACACACTTGTGCACGTACACACCAACACACAGACACACACACACACACACACACACACACACACACACACACACACACACACAGCCACATAACGTGAATGTGCACATGCACACACATATACACACACACAAATACACAGACACATAAGTATCTATTGATAATGCGAGTGCTTGATTGGGGTTTTTTTTTTTTGTCTTTTTCCAGATGCAGGGTCCAGAGATAGTGTTTGACAATGAGCTGAGGCAGCTTTCATTTTATTCTGTGGAATCGGGAGACACAATCCAAGTGAAATGGTGACGAGGACTCCTGCGTTAGTAGTAGGTGTCCCTTTCCCCCTGCCCCTCACACGCCCTCGCCAGACCTCTCAGGTTGTGCTCATGGTAGTGGACATCAAAAGTGAATAGACAGTGCAAAGCACGCTTGCGTTCAGCTGGTATGCTTGATGTCTGAATTCCGGCACTTTCATTCAGGCCATTGGTCTGTCCAAAGCTGAACCTTTTGCTGGAAGTTGTCATGCTGTATATATGCACAGATATGAGCTAATACTGATACAGTGCCTCTAAGCCTTTGAAAGTTCAAGTAACATTTTTTTGTACCTCTTTATGAGTATGTGATAGTCAAAAATCTGTGAAAGTTTCAGTTCATATGTTTTTTTTCTTAATTTGGCAATAATAAAATGGGAGATGAACTAGGTTGCATATAGGCATGCATATACAGCCAGACTCATATTTGCACGAACTGCCATTTTTCTTCTTTACTGTCACAGTTTTGTCTACATTGATAGAGCCTGTTCTCTTTTGTCTCATATCAAATATGTAAAATCCACATGTGTGATGAAATAAAATTTGAATACAAATCCATTTTGCTTAAAACCATCATGTTTGATGTTTGCTCACCAATTTCTGTTCATTACGAATGATGAATATAATGGAGAATCATCTCCAAACAGTAAGTGCAAAGCTTTTTTCTTCTTCTCGCTCTCCCTGTGTCTCGTTCCCACTGTCCCCTTTCTCTCTCTTCTTATGCTTTCTCACTCACCCCTGTCCTTACCTCTCCTTTTTCTTTTTCTCTCACTGTCTGTCTCTAAAAAACTAACCCTGAATGACATCCAGTCAGTTATTTTGCTGTTTCGGTCAATTACATATTTCCAGTCGAGTTTTTCTTTGGTGCTAATTCTATCTTCTCTCGAGCCTGGTTGACTCCTTACCCATCACTATGTCTAAAAGGGTTAAAAAAAAAAAAAAAAAAAAAAAGTCTCATTCTGTTGTTATGTTGTGTCTCATTCTGTGTGTGTGTGTAGTACATGCATGTTTATGATTTCAGGAATTGTTTTCATCTTCAGAGACTTTAAAATTCCTTGCTGCACTGCGATTTGCACAATAATAATTTGAATAGATGTGGAAACTTGCGAGAAAGTGGTAAAAAGGTGAGCAGTCACATTTTCTGTGAAACTTTTAAGATTCAAAGTCTGGATAAATGTATTGCATGTTGCTGTTATGACTGGAAAAAATTTATGGTGAGTAATTATTTCAAGATCAGATGATGTCGAGAGCACTCAATAAACTAAGATATCTTATCAAAAAATAAATAAATAATGCTTCCCCCACCATCAGAATGCAGGCATAAATCTTCAAAATTTTGTTTGGAATTAAGGACATCTTAAATGAGGCAGGTAACAGTTAAACAGTGAAAAAAAAAAAAAAAAGACTCAAAATTGATGCAGCTTACAACACCAAATTGCATTGTCAAAATGCCAACAAAGAACACATTGAACAAGCAAGGAGCAAGGAGACTTCCCAAAAGCCTCTAAATAGAAAAAAATTAGTACAAATATTTCTCAAGTTTTCATTGTGGAAGCGATTCAAAGTGGCTGCTGCAGGAGGGGAAGCAACTGTTTGAAATGCAACACATGAACAGTCAACTTTTCCCTAAGTGACCTGTGTGGCAATGGAAAATAGGCTGATCAGGACGGATTGGGAGTTGGTGAACACTGGTGGAAGAAGGCAGATCAGTAGTCATACAATTGTGTTGCATAGCACATGTGTGAGTCTGATGTGGGTGCATGCTATCAAATGTACCACCAAGTGTACTCATGATACCAAGGACTCCTTGACCATGACCCCAAAGTGATACCCCGGTGTCTTGCCATCCCTCCCTGGAGCGAAGGAACCCCTCCCCTCATCCAGTGCAGCATCCCTGGTGTTGGTCCAAAAGATTCCCAAAGTGGCCCTGAAAGAAAGTCCCTCACCCTTGAACACCTCCATACCCAAAGAATCCTGGACTCATGTCTATACTGACGGCTCTGCAGCAGATGCCATTCGAAATGGAGGGGGCAGGAGTCTATGTCCAATATCCAGGAGGCAGAGAAGAAAAGATCTGCCTCGCTACCGGCCTGTACTCCACGAACTACAGAGCTGAAGCAGAAGCCCTGAAAAAGCAGCAGCCCGCATCGAGGTCAGCCCCTACGCCAGCCACAACGTTGTCTTCCTGACCTACGCCCTGTCCATCTTGCAGGCCCTTCAGTCCAACAGAGATCCAGAGCTCAACGATCTGTCCTCATCTCTCACCTCCCTCTGCACAAGTCACACAGTCACCCTGCTGTGGATTCCCTCCCATTGCAAGGTGCTTGGCAATGAGACTGCCGACTCCTTGGCAAAGGAGGGCACTACAAAGGAGCAGATGGACAGATCCACCAGCTGCCTTGAATCCAGGACCATCATTAAGGCCAGCTGCAGAACAAGTGGGAGCAGCAGCATCTACGCCACAACAGAGCAGACCCGTACTACCTGCTGACTCGACAAGAGCAGGTAGTCATCTTCAGGCTCAGGACAGGCCACAACTGCCGAAAACACCACCTACTCTTTAAACTCTGCATCGGCAACACAGAGCAGTGCCTCTGCAGAACAGGCAGCTAGACAACAGAATATCTGCTGCAGTCCTGCCCACTCCACCATACGCTCTGAGAGAAAACCTGGCCTGACCCAATACCAGTGGCCCGGAAGCTCTACGGAGAACTGGAGGACCCAGCGATGTACTGCCACCTTTGTCGAGGAGACAGGGAAATCCATCTGAAGAAATGACGAATGAGACAACAACATACCGCGCGGACACTCTTGAGAGCTGTTTTGTTTTATAAATGGGACAAAACAGTTCAGTTCTGTCATCCTTTTTGTTTGGCATGCTAGTGCAGTAAAACTAAGGTTTACCATTGGGCATTGTGTGGAATTCCATATTTTACGGAGCAGTCAGATATCACACTTTCATGATTGGTGTGCTCAAAATGAAAGAAGTCATCTCACTTAAATTCTTGAACTTTCGGGTGGGGGGTAATTGTTGATCAGGTGCTTTTTTTTTTTTTTTTTTTTTTTGATTGTGATGTTGGTAGAAAGAAGGACAAAACAAAAAATGAAAGGAAGGAACAAAAAATGTGATGGTTGGTGGAATACTTGTACAAATAGGAAAGGGTGTGTGTTTTGAGTCAGTGGAGGTGAGCCTGAAGAACTTCTGATTTTGTTGTTTTGTTCTGTTTTATGAAGTTTACTGTACTGTTGAGAGATGTGTTTAAAACATGTCTCCTCCAAGTTATCTGACTATCATCACTTTGCATTTCATACAGTTTGGGCATGGTTGGAGTAGAGAGAGGAAAAAAAAGAAGAAAAAAACAATATATGCCAATCAGAATGGTCCTTCCCAACTTCAGTGCAAGTTAGCTTACTTTAATTTAATGCTTATGACTTTAAATACATCCACAGTACAGTTCAGTTTTCAGGATTTGCTTAAGTCCAGGTTACGATTTCACCAGCGTCCATTGGTTGGTTTGTCTGCCTGCCTGTCAGCATGATAATGCAAAGATCATGATCAAACAGTCGATCCGACTCGGTGTGACCAACTTGGAGGGAAAATGGGATGTGGCCAAAGGATGATGGTGTTTCATTTTGGTGTGGATCAGAATCAATCAGAAGATCTAGTGTCTGTTCAACAAGATCACTGCCACTTTGATTTTGCAAAACTGCTCAACCACCACCACCACCACCCCCACCCCCACCCCCCACCCCCCCCCTACCCTCCCCCAAATGTATATATTAGAAAAGATGGACCGAGGCCTAAAAACGAAGCTTTTTAATGTTGATGTGGATTATGATCAAACAGTTGGTCCAGGATTCATTCAGCAAGAAGTTTACACTGAAAATAAATGTTGTAATTTGTTACCTGTCGGTCACAGTCAGTGAAGTTGCATATTTCCTTGAAATACCCTTTGATATTTTCACTTGACAGGTGCATTGCCTGTCTTCTGGTCACAGTAAGCTTACATCAGTTAGTTAATTCAGGTCAGATACTGCATTCACCATTATGAGCTGTTTTGGGCTGAGCCATTAGGCCTTGGTGTGTCTCCTCAAATGCAGTTAGACAGCATCTTCTCTGTCTGTTAGACAGCATCTTCTCTGTTAGACAGGATCTTCTCTGTTAGACATCATCTTCTTCTCTGTTAGACATCATCTTCTCTGTTAGACATCATTTTCTTTGTTAGACAGCATCTTCTCTGAAAGTAGCTTACCTGCCAAACTGATTGTAGGATGCAAGCTGCTGGGTTTTCTTTTTCGTCCTTTGTTGTTGTTTTTTTTTTTTTTTTTTTTCTTTTTTTTTTTTTTTAATGACAAATGACTCAATAGGTTAGAATTTGTGAGAAAACAGTCAAGGTTACTTGTAGAAATGACAACACAATTTTTAAAAATATTTTCTATGATTGCAAAATGTTTTTAAACTGGGCTTAGTGATATGTTGGATCATTTGATGTCTAGTATTTATGTGTACACATATGTATGTTCCTGGCTGAGGGAAGAAAGAAATGACGTCAGCTTTGTGTGTATGATGTATACTTTATTCAACAGAAGTAAGCTTTGATAGTTTGTACAGACTGGAAGTAAATGGATGATGTCTGTGAAATCAGTCATCAAAGCTTTAATTTTTCTTCCATATCGTTTGTGTGTATGTTTTTTTTTTTGCTTTCTTTTTTTTTTCTCTCTTTTAATGATGCAAGAGTTCTCTATCATGATCACCAAATCAACATAGGTTGTTTGTGGCCCTGCTGACTGATCCGCATCCAGAATTAAGTCTTCCCTTATTGAAAGGTCTAAATTGTTTAGTTGTCTAATCTTCCTCAACATCCCCCCCACCCCACCCACCACCCTGTACAGTTTCCCCGCTAGCGTCACTCTTTCATATATTGTTCATTCTACACCCCCTCCCCCCATCTCATACACAGCCCACACCTAGGTTTTGTTCTGTTGCAGACCCAGCACTGGCAGTACCTGGGGAGCCATCAATATCAAACCTTCATGAGATAACACCCACAAAGAGGAGATGTTGCTTTTTTTGCTGAGACACTGTGGTGGTGTTCAGTGATGCCTGTTTTGATCCAGCGTTTGCAGGACACCATCTTTCAGCCGGGGAAGAGTATTGTTATGGGCATTGTGTCCATTTTAACTCATAGTACTGGTTGTCTTTTGTATCGCATCCATCTTCTGGAGGGGCACAGCAGACTGTCCAAATGAAATTTGGAGAAAAAAATCATCAAGATATCATTAGCAAGCGTGGAATGAGACCAGGTATAGACATCTACTTAGAACAAATGATGCCTACTGAGCTCACAGTGCCATAACAAAGCAGAACACAGCAAGTCTGCATCTACAATGCTTAGTAGTATGTTAGTCTAGCCAGTAGCTCGAGGAAATCTGGCATCCAAATTAAAGACTACACCATAGATTTCAGAGCAGGGGGGGGGGGTGAGGTGAGTGGGGAGAGGAAAGGAAGGGAGGGTTGTAGATACATCTAATAAATTAATGAAAAATCGCTCAATTTCTTATAATAAAATATCTCTCTCTCCCTCTCTCTCTCTTTCTCTCTCTCTGAGGTAAACTATTTGAAGCCAGGACTGGATTAAAACAAACCAAAACAAAAACCACAACAACTCCACATGCTCATTTGTTTTTAAGTGCTCAGATTTTCTACTCAACACAAGAATGGATATACCACCAAAAAAAGTGAATGCTCCTCTCTCTCTCTCTCTGTCTGTCTGTGTGTATGTTTACATATTAAAAAGGCAGACGTGGAAACAATGTCTAGAGGTATCAAAAAAAAAAAAAGCATTTTTTTTTCCTTTCCAGAAAGACTGCTGACTCATCAGGGAAGTCACCTGACTGGGCCTAAGGACTATCACATGTCGTCATTGATCAGGCTCTCAGCTGAGGACACACAATACAGCACTAGTGTTGTGTAATCTTGTCAATACCGCTGGCCTTCAGCGCTGCCTTTCTACCATAACTTGCATGTGTCAAAAGTCATTAGTGTTTAGTTGGGGGGTGGGGGGGGGGGGGGGGGGAGTTTCTCAGGGGTCTACACCAGATGTGTGTGACAGAGAGAGAGAGAGAGAGGGAGGGAGGTAAGATTAAGGGTTTGTTTTTTTTTACTCTCTTTTTTGTGTGTGTGTGTGTGTGTGACAGAGAGTGATTTTGGCTTCACAGGGCTGGATGAGTTTGTGTGTGTGTGTGTGGTTTCTTAATCTTATCATCCTGACATGTCACGGGAGCAGACAAGTTCGTCCATTGAGGTAGCCTATAGTGATGTGAAATTTCTCAGCATTACAGGCAAAAAATGGTGGGAAAAGAGAGGGAGGAGAAGGAGGGGAAGGATTATTGCAGTTGAATATCGGATGATGACATAGGCCTAGTGAGAGAGGAGGAGGGCTTGAGAGAGAGAGAGAGAGATGTGAGTGGGATCTATCCATTGTGTGTATATTCATGTAAAAAATCTGTCATGTTTTATGCCTGATCAAAGCTCGATTTAAGGACAAAGCCATGAAATAAATTCTTAGATTATTTCAGTGAAATACAAAAAGACAACAACTAAGAATATCGTAGATGACATTTATACCTGATTTATAAATAAATGCAACCTTTCACGTCTCAGAGAGCGAGAGGGATTTTATGTATGCATACACCCCCCCATCTACACACGCGCAAAATGTGTGTGTGTATGTGTACACTGCACTGGATGACTGGGAGTTCAGAGCAGATCTTTCACAATCAGGAAAACTATCCAGAGATTTTCAGGAAAACTGAAAAATCACACACACACACACACACACACACACACACACACAAGTACTCAACTTGGGATTCATTAAAACAAGTGATCCTGACTGAACTCGTGTGCTGTATATAAGCCGAATTGAAGTTCACATCTACATGACTTAGAAGTATGCCTATCTAACCACACAGGACTTAGTATTAAAAGTATGCCAATCTAACCAAACAGGACTTAACAGTATGCCAATCTAACCAAACAGGACTTAACAGTATGCCAATCTAACCACACAGGACTTAATGATATGCCAGTCTAACCTAACAGGACTTAATGATATGCCAGTCTAACCAAACAGGACTTAACAGTATGCCAGTCTTACCAAACAGGACTTTACAGTATGCCAATCTAACCAAACAGGGCTAAAAAAAAAATGCCAATTTAACCAAACAGGGCTTAAAAGTATGCCAATCTTACCAAACGGCTTAAAAATATGCTAATCTAACCCAACAGGGCTTAGAAATATGCCAATCCAACCAAACAGGGCTTAAAAGTATGCCAATCTAACCAGCAGCTGGAGGGAACCTGGCTTCCAAGCCGAAATCCTCTCCAAAGAGAACTCTGAACTCAAAAAAAAAACAATTGTTCAATCAAAAATGAATATTTAAGCCACACATTCCACTCTGTTACAACTCTAAACCTAAACACACACCCCCCCCCCCCCCCTCCTCCTCCCAGAGCTTAAGGTTGCAGCAAGGGGAATTGACCACTCATCAGCCTTTGATGTCACAAAACAGCCATCAATCTCTGGTAAGAGAGAGGACCAGAACCCTCAAAGCAATTGCAAAAGCAGCTGAAAAGAGAAGGAACAAAAGTAAATGTAACCTAAATTTTTCCAGTTTATTAGATCAGGGGTCTAATAGCAGCTGAAAAGAGAAGAAACAAAGGTGAAGTTCACGAGGCTTAAATTTTTTCCTGCGTAGAGCAGGGGTATGATAGCTGTGTGGAGAAGACATTGGTCAAAAACAGACAACACCTTGAGAGATACCCAACCATCCAGGAGGTGCAAGCCTGACGGAATCCCAGCAGTGTCAAACACATTTCTGACAGCAGGAAGGCATCTTGGAGTCATAACCTGAATGCACTCCTCACAAATGCTGCTCTGAGGGGGCTTCTCTGCAGAGAACATTGTTGTCTACTGATGATAGCTCTGAAAAGTTCCCAATGCGGTCGTATGGGCAGTCACAATACTGCTCAACTGTTGACCGACTCTGTTAACTTTAGGACGCATGGACTGGAGATCTGTCGACCATGTTACCTCCTACGTATCTGACTGGTTGTTTTCAGTTTGATTGCAGTGAGCTTCCTTCCTAGGAATGGTAGAAGTACCAGAGGTTCAGGTTTAGGGTGAAGTCCCATAACCTCATGACCGTAGTGGCGGAGTTGTTGTCAGAGGTTCACAGTGGCTGGGGTATGCCGTAATGGAAGGCGGAGTTCAGTTTTCTCCGTTCGTTGCCTTTACCTTGCCTGATCTGAATCAGGTATTTGTTCACTTCTGGAGGGGCAGACAGGTGTGAATATCCGACTCATGAGTGGTTCGAACACACACCCGGCATGTCTGTGGGGAAGTGCTAAAATTTGAAAACAAGCCATGAGGTCGACTGAGGAACAGCCTAACTGAAATCGTCAGCTATTGTGAGGTTGCGGCTCAAGTGAAATAGCCATACATCATTTTGTTTGAACGGGTTCTCTCTCTCTCTCTCTCTCTGTATGTGTGCGCGTGCGTGCGTTCATGCGCATGTGTGCGTGCGTGCGTGTGTGTGTGCTTATAGAGGAGAGACATAATTTATAAAACAAACACTCAGAAAAGAACATTTCGCTTTGTATCGGCATCAGTTCCGCGGAAGTGATGCTGAAAATCACCTGTGAAATTAATGTTGAATTCCTACACAGACCGGATCTACACTTACATTGTGCACATGCATAGTTAAAGAGATCAAAGGTGAGAAAAAGAGTTACAAAGCTTACAACAACAACAACAACAACAAAAAAAAAGAAAGAAAGAGAAAATTAGTGGGAGACGGGGAGAATGGCCTTTTTCTCGAGAACGGCTCGGATTACTTTCCATCCAAGAGAGCACGTGAGAGCTGATTCATCACTGGATACACATCTGATACGTGAGGTAGGTGGGTAATGACGTCAAACGTGTAAACTGACCTCCATCGTTTTCAAAGCCAGTCACAAGATTCTGCCCCTTCGTGTGGCTCTCTCCTTCGTTGTACTGGCTGTGTGATCTCCCTTGGTAAAGCTGTTTGGCGTCTCTGATACCTGTGCTTTGAAACAACTGAACAGTAGACAGATGCGGGCAAAGGAAATTGATCGAGAGGATGCATGTGCATTTCGTGCAAACGCGCGTCGCGTCTAGCCCACACACATGTTTGAATAAGTTTGGAGAGCGTTCACATTCTCTCTCTCTCTCTCTCTCTCTCTCTCTCTCTCTCTCTCTCTCTCACACACACACACACACACACACACACACAAGCTTACAGGCCTAAAATTTAATGTGGTCAGCTGGGCTAACACACACGCGCGCGCACACAAATATACCTGTCATTGTTGGATCAGTATACAGACTCAGATGAAAATGTATGTTCGTCTATTTGCAGAGACATTTCAGACATTGTTCTGGCCAATAAGAAGGCAATATTATGGATTGGTGGAGACTTCAACTTACCCGATATTGATTGGCGTGAAGATGCCATACTTGGTAATCAATACAATACAATAAAACATTAATTCTCAGTTTTTTGATACCACCAAAGACCTTGGATTAGTGCAGTCAGTTGAAATACCAACAGGTGGCAATGCACACTCTGGGATTATTTTTCACCAATTGTCCAGGCGCTTTAGGCAATCAGGAATTAATTGCAGGCCTGGGCGATGATGACACATTCTCTTAGAGAGCAACTTTCAACCCTTCCGAAGAAAACCCCTTAAACTTACCATCAGACTCTGGAACCAAGCAGACTTACCTAAATTACGCAGGGATACTCATGATTTCAGTCGTCTTTTTTTGAGGTCTCATAGTGTTAAAGATAATGTCAATGACCTTTGGAAGTGTATAAAAACTAACTTGGAATTTATTATGGATGACAACATACCTACTAGATAACTTCAAGCAAGAACCACCAGCCATGGATTAATACAAAAACTAAACGTTTGTTGAGAAGGAAACATCGGTTCTTTAAGAAATTGAAATTACACCCTAATTCAGAAAGATTACTGACTAGGTATAAACATATTAAGAGGTGTCAGAGAGAATGTAGGCTTGCTCACTCCAATTATGTTAATTCGATGATTTCAGAAGGTGATAATCATCAAAACAAGAAATTATGGTCTTACATAAGGAATAAGAGACAGGACAACATTGGGATTCCAGACCTGAGAAACAACCAGAATAACCTGGTACAGGACCCTGAAGGAAAAGCAAATCTACTAAACAATCAGTTTTGT
>JADBJO010000571.1:259668-274668 GCA_016801955.1 Conus betulinus
AGACCATTCTACAGGGAACGGTACAAGGAAAGAGGAGAAGGGGACTCCAGAGAAAGAGATGGTCAGACGACGTCATGGAATGGACCGGAGGCAAAAGCTTCGCCCAAACCCAGCTGCTAGCCAACGACCAGGGTCAAGTGGAGGCTTCTTGTTAGACAAGCCACCTGCAGCATCTCTACGACCCGGGCGGGTTATGGGACAGGTGATGGGTGAATCACGCCCGTGTATCACTGGGCACAGACAGACATCATCGTACAGCCTCCAATTTACTGGTGGGGTTCTACTGGATGGTCCGTCTCTCTCCACACAGACTGGTCTGTATTATGACACTGTATGCCTAGTACTACAGAGACCTATCACAGGGAAAAACAGCACGACATTACTTGGAGTTTAATAATGGGTGCCGCCAGCAAGAAGGTTACTTTGTAAGTCAGTTTGGGAAAATCCATAAACTGAAATGGATGTCACCTTTCAAGTTTTTACAACATTTCATGCACTTGTTGCAGCTCCTGTATACAGGCCTATTTCCTGAACGCTTGCAACTTGGCTTACAGTGTCGTCAAGAGGAAAGATGGCCGGGCGTCAAAGCAGCAAACATATCCAGCCCACCCATGTGAGATTACATGGCAGAGACCTTGCTAGCCTTCGCCGACTGCCACATGCCAATATGGTTGTCAAGGTCAGACGTGAATGATGTTCACGCATGCCATGCGAGCTCCGGACAAGTTGAGGCCTTGTAGAGCGGGGTTGGTTTGAAAAGGATCAGAAATCATCTTCTGCATCTGATGATCTGCTGATGTCCTCGTGGTTTGACCCGTTTGTCAAAGTGGGAAGGAAAGGGAGGGGGGGGGGGGGGGGGGGGGGACAAAGGAAAAAGTTGGAGACTGGGTGTGACTTGTTTGGTTGGTTTCAGAGCCCCCAGGGCTGGGAGGTCATGGACTTAGGTTGGATAGGATTAAAGTGGACGCGGGAAGGAACAACAGAAGGGCTAAGTGTTGATAAAACGATAGCTGAATTCCCTTTTGCAAGCTAGGAGATGAAGTAAAGGTCGAGGACTAGGTTCACTGAGTTAAGGAGGAAGATAGGGACACACCAGCTTGCTGCAAACTGGGCCCTGTAGTTCTTTGGTCTATGGGCCATTACTGACCCGAAGGGTCTGGCTCTGTGGACCGCTCACAGTCAGTGGGAATGCTGCACTCGGTGCCACCAGCCTGGCCAGCCCTGTGCTGCCAGATGATATTAGCCATGACCGGGATTGTACAGGACATGGTTAACAACCCTCAGCAGCAAGACCTACCGCAGTGTCGACTGTAGGGTGCTGAGGAAGGACAGTGGGTAAGATGGTGGTGGGCTACATGTCTTACGCTGAACGATACGGCTATTAGCAGCTGTACGGCTTCTCAAGAACCCAGTCTGAGGGTTGCCTGTCCATAATGCAATGACATCAGTTCAAAACGAAATAGACAACGCATTTAGTAAATTCATCACCGTAACTGAAAAACATGCTCTTCGCACAGATATAGCAGTCTAATGCTGAAAAGTTTTTTGTGAAACAGCATTTGAAGCAGAAACGTTTCTGTTATATGGCTATACTGTGCATCTCTCTGTCTCTCTCTCTCTCTCTCTCTCTCTCTCTCTCTCTCTCTCTCTCTCTCTCTCTCTCTCTCTCTCAAGACGATGAACTGAAACCCCAACACTAACCTCTGTGAGGTGTGTGTGTGTGTTTGTTTGACCTCTAGCGCGGCCACGCCTGTGTGTGCACAAGATGATGTAGCGTGCAACATGGCACAAGACTTTAGGCAAGACGATGAACTGAAACCCAGAACTAACACTACAACTCCGGAGGTGCTTGATTTGTTTGTTTGACCTCTAGCGCGGCCAACGCCTCTAGCGGTGCACAAGATGATGTAGCGCGCCCTGAATTGTGGACTCTCGTATCAACACAACGTTCATCAGACAAAACAAAGAATCAGATGCATCGGGAACGATTGAAACACTGGCAGAATCCATGACAGCACGCCTTTACAAATACTGTGGAACTCGGTGAAAAATTGAAAAAGAAAGTGCTTACTGTATCTGCGGGAACGCCTTTTCAAATAAAGACTGTGGAGGGCTGCTGAGTGTAAAAGTGCTTACTGTATCTGCGGGAACGCCTTTTCAAATAAAGACTGTGGAGGGCTGCTGAGTGTAAAAGTGCTTACTGTATCTGCGGGAACGCCTTTTCAAATAAAGACTGTGGAGGGCTGCTGAGTGTAAAAGTGCTTACTGTATCTGCGGGAACGCCTTTTCAAATAAAGACTGTGGAGGGCTGCTGAGTGTAAAAGTGCTTACTGTATCTGCGGGAACGCCTTTTAAAATAAAGACTGTGGAGGGCTGCTGAGTGTAAAAGTGCTTACTGTATCTGCGGGAACGCCTTTTAAAATAAAGACTGTGGAGGGCTGCTGAGTGTAAAAGTGCTTACTGTATCTGCGGGAACGCCTTTTCAAATAAAGACTGTGGAGGGCGCTGAGTGTAAAAGTGCTTACTGTATCTGCGGAACGCCTTTTCAAATAAAGACTGTGGAGGGCTGCTGAGTGTAAAAGTGCTTACTGTATCTGTATCTGCGGGAGCGCCTTTTAAAATAAAGACTGTGGAGGGCTGCTGAGTGTAAAAGTGCTTACTGTATCTGCGGGAACGCCTTTTCAAATAAAGACTGTGGAGGGCTGCTGAGTGTAAAAGTGCTTACTGTATCTGCGGGAACGCCTTTTAAAATAAAGACTGTGGAGGGCTGCTGAGTGTAAAAGTGCTTACTGTATCTGCGGGAACGCCTTTTAAAATAAAGACTGTGGAGGGCTGCTGAGTGTAAAAGTGCTTACTGTATCTGCGGGAACGCCTTTTAAAATAAAGACTGTGGAGGGCTGCTGAGTGTAAAAGTGCTTACTGTATCTGCGGGAACGCCTTTTCAAATAAAGACTGTGGAGGGCTGCTGAGTGTAAAAGTGCTTACTGTATCTGCGGGAACGCCTTTCAAATAAAGACTGTGGAGGGCTGCTGAGTGTAAAAGTGCTTACTGTATCTGCGGGAACGCCTTTTCAAATAAAGACTGTGGAGGGCTGCTGAGTGTAAAAGTGCTTACTGTATCTGCGGGAACGCCTTTTTAAAATAAAGACTGTGGAGGGCTGCTGAGTGTAAAAGTGCTTACTGTATCTGCGGGAACGCCTTTTCAAATAAAGACTGTGGAGGGCTGCTGAGTGTAAAAGTGCTTACTGTATCTGCGGGAACGCCTTTTCAAATAAAGACTGTGGAGGGCTGCTGAGTGTAAAAGTGCTTACTGTATCTGCGGGAACGCCTTTTCAAATAAAGACTGTGGAGGGGGCTGCTGAGTGTAAAAGTGCTTACTGTATCTGCGGGAACGCCTTTTCAAATAAAAGACTGTGGAGGGCTGCTGAGTGTAAAAGTGCTTACTGTATCTGCGGGAACGCCTTTCAAATAAAAATAAAGACTGTGGAGGGCTGCTGAGTGTAAAAGTGCTTACTGTGAACGCCTTTTCAAATGGCGGGAGCGCCTTTTAAAATAAAGACTGTGGAGGGCTGCTGAGTGTAAAAGTGCTTACTGTATCTGCGGGAAGCGCCTTTTAAAATAAAGACTGTGGAGGGCTGCTGAGTGTAAAAGTGCTTACTGTATCTGCGGGGAGCGCCTTTTAAAATAAAAGACTGTGGACTGGGCTGCTGACTGTGGAAAAGTGCTTACTGTATCTGCGGGAGAGCGCCTTTTAAAATAAAGACTGTGGAGGGCTGCTGAGTGTAAGTCGCTCGCTGTCCAGTCAGAAGTAACCCGACTCTCACGCGTGTCTGCTCACCCAGAGTCTTCCGTCCTGCCAAGTTTTCCAACGTCATACAGCGGGTATGTGAGAGCAGGAGTTCGTGCAAATACCCGAATGTGTGAGCCGTTGCAGTTAGGATATGTAGAAATCATGCCCGTGACGCGCGGTGAGTGTTTGAGGTCTCGTGTAAAGGGCCCATCTAGCTCAGCTTGCCGGCATACGCGAGAAGGAGAACTGTGAAGACTCATAGGTTCAGCTGAGGTGACACTGACTAAAAAAAAGAGCGTCATATGCACTGCCCGTGATGTGTGCTCATGATAGCAACCAAACCATGTACAGAAGGAGGGGTGGACGGACAGAGGCAGCACTGAGGCACAGAGGTTTGTCTCCTCTGTCTTCGTATGTTTATCATAAGACAAACAGAAACAAAACGAAAACATTGCATGTTAAAGAAACACAGGTATAAAACATATACATAACATATGCGTGGCTAACCGTGATCTTTTTTTTCCACCTATGAATTTTGTGGTTTGTCCGTTCATTTTGTGGTTTGTCCGTTCATGTATACTGCTTATATAAACGTGTTAAGCCTCAAACGCTATGCATTATGTGTAAAGATGGGTCACTGGTGCGACCAAATCAATTATGTAGCCAAAGAGAATTAAAATTAACTTCATATTTAAATACATATTAGAGAAAACGAAGAAGTGTGAAGTGTATTCGGTGTGTCAGTTACAACTAGTGCATCGCATAAAACTCAAAAATAGACATCGCTTTTAATGGCACTCAGCACAGCCAAAGTGCTTCATTGCTCTCTAGCCCTGTTAAAAACCACAGCATTTTCTTGCGTCAAATCATCCTCCGTGATAAAGAGTTAACATCATAATATGTGCGTTCTTTCGCAAGAATGTCTTCATGCATCTGCAGGTTTTCTGATTTCAGCCGGAGAAGACTAAAGAGCGTTTTGGGGATACTTGAGTACCCCATCCCATCCCAATGTTATGTCGAGAAATAAGACCAAGGATGGAATCTGTATCACGCTGCTAGAGTGGGAACGATATGCGGATTAATCACCATTTCCTCGTTTGTTCTCACTCTTAGCTAGAAACACACAGTCCGCTTTTGTGGACGCCACATTACGATTTGAAACACCAATTAAAAAAGATGCATGTTCAACATGCAATGACACGTACACCTCTGTTAGATTGGTTGTTAGTTTGTTTTGTTTTTTTGATTTGAAACACCAATTAAAAAAGATGCATGTTCAACATGCAATGACACGTACACACTCTGTTAGATTGGTTGTTAGTTTGTTTTGTTTTTTTTTTTTTTTTTTTTACATGAATGTACAAACATTATTACACGCTTAGTCCTACTTTATGTACATAAACCTGAAAGGTCCACGGGTATTCCTCAGCTTGTACATCGATTTCGCGCCTAGTCTGAGGAGATACGCGCGATTGTCTGTTCTTCGTTTTCATTGTCTTCAGTGTTTGTTTGTCTGACCTCAAGAAGACCAAAAAGGTCGAAACGCGTCGTGTTTTGTCTTGTTATTTGTTCGTCTCTTTCCTTTGGTGGAACAGTAGTTTTTCTTCTAGGTTTGTTTGAATTCCCGCCTGTAGTCACCTCACTTTGAAACTAACTGAAAAGGCCAACTCTGAGGCAAACAGTGTTGTTTGTTACGGTGTGGATGGCGTCGGCCAGGGCCTTGAAGAATATTCCTTGGTCATTTCCTGTTAATTCAGCGTAAGTTTCAATGCAACCTGGACACACCTAGTAAAACGATGCTCGATTGTCAACAGAACAAATTGCAGAGAACTGTCATTTACACTCCTAACGCCAGGTCAGTAATACAGATAAAGCTTATCAGAACAAAACTCAGAATGGTGGCAGAGTTTACAGTCAGGCGGTGAAGTTCAAATCTGAATACAATTCTGCATTTACGTGAGATCATCTCTCCCTTCAGCCGTCAATGGGATTTTGTTTGAAAGTCAACACTCCCTTCAGCTGTCAATGAGGTCCTGTTTGAAAGTCAACACTGTTCAGTTTAAAAACTGTCTCACGTACTCCCACAGACTACAACAAATGTACTGTGCTACAGCACTCCCTTCCTGCAACCCTTCACTGACTGTCAGCTCTCTGAAGGGTCTCTCTTTTGATCACTTCCACCTGTTTTGGAATGTCTGGAAAACTCGTCGAGTTCCTCAGCTGTCTTTCTGTCAATAAGGGACTGGAATGCGAGGACAGGGACCCAAAAGAAGGTGCCCCACATAATTCCTCCTGGGAACAGCCCTCCTGTACATCTTTCGTCCCAGTTCTGTCTGAATTGTCATCAGATGATACTGCTTCGAGGAGAGGAGTCGGTGATTCGATCCGCGGAATAGAGGGAGGTTTGACCATGTCGACAGTCAACGGGGCTGGAGCGGGCGGAAAACTTTCTGAATCAGAGTCAGACACGGCATGCGGTGAGGGGGGAGGTGGAAGGCTCGATGCTGAGCTGGAACAGTGCTCTCGTGTCAAGGCTGTTGGGTGTGCAAAATTGTCGTCTGATGCAGAGAGAGATGGATCCACGGGCAAGGCTGAGGTGCCGTGTGACGTGGAAGTTTCCTCCGGATTTTCAATTCCATGCTCCACAGGAACTGGACTATCATCTGAGCTTATTCCTTCGCATGTGTTTTCCGGATTCGCCTCAGAAGTTTCCTTCCCGCCCTGCTCTGTCGTGGAAGCAGCAGGAATGGACTCTGTCTGGATATTAGTGTCGACATTTTCAGCGTGGACAGGTATCTGGGGATGTGGCCTGTGCGGCGATTCTCCATTGTGGTTTGGTTCTGTGGGACTGTGTGTTGCAACGTTCTCTTCTTCATCAGAGTCTTGTGTCAGTGCAATGATTTCATTTTGACTGGATGATTCTGCCCTCGACGCAGTTTGAGGTGAGGGTGCTGTTGCTTCAGAGTCCAGCTGATTTCGTTCTTCGTGATCTTCAGCCGCTCCATCAGAATAATCTTCAGAGTTTCTGGAGAGAGGCGGGGAAACTGATGTCTCAAGATTGTCTGTCTCAACGGGCTGTGGTGACACTTCTGACTGAGAAGTTGTATGTGGTAAGACTTCTTCTTCAGAAGGAGGTACCTCTGATTCTTGTGAAACTTCTGTTTTGGGGGACATCTCTGACTGGTGTGAAACTTCTGCCTCCGAAGAAGACATCTCTGGTGGTTGTGAAACTTCTCTCTGAAAAGAAGCACCTCTGGTTGTTGTGAAACGTCTCTCTCAGAAGAAGACATCTCCGGTTGTTGTGGCACTTCTGCTTCAGAAAAAGACATCTCTGGTTGTTGTGGAACTTCTGCATCAGAAGGAGACATCTCCGGCTGTGAAACTTCTGTCTCAGACGCAGACATCTCTGGTTGTTGTGACACGTCTGCCTCTGAAGGAGACATTTCTGGTTGTTGTGAAACTGTCTCAGAAGGAGACATCTCTGGTTGTTGTTGGACTTCTGTCTGGGAAGGAGATATCTCTGGTAGCCTCTGGACTTCGGTGTCAGGGGGTAAGACATCTGATCGTTGCAGTGTTTCTGCCTCAGACGGGCGAATTTCTGACTGACCTGATGTTCCCGTCTCTGAAGAAACCATTTCTGTCTCAGTTGGAGAAATCTGTGATTGTTGAGCTGACTGAGGAGATGGCATTTCTGATTGTTGTGAAGCTTCAGCTCCAGAAGGAGAGATTACTGACTGTTGCAGAGTTTCTGTCTCGGGAGGCAAAGATTCCGACTGCTGAGGGGTATCGGTCTCAGGGGGGGTGAAATCTCTATGCGAATGGCAGAAACACGCTCGTTGGCTTCTCCAGTGCTTGTAGACGGGCTGGGTTGATCTCCATCTGGATTAGCGCCAGGATCTCTTGATGCGTACAGTGGGGGTGCAGCCAGGCCAGCGGTGGCCGAGCACCGACGCTTGGGAGTGGGCGGTATTTTGGGAGGATGGGTCACCAGCATGGCATCGGTGTAAGTAGGAGGGGGCGGCCCGATGATACTCATGGTGGCCGACATCTCCACCGACTGCTCCCCGCTCCCGTCAAAGGCCATGTTCGTCACCCCGCCGGTGATGTGCGAGGAGAAGTGTGTCGGGGACACAGGTTGGTGCCCATGGGCCTGTGACACCATGAAGACCGTGTTGTTGCCTTGCATCATGTGGACGGCCGCCGAGATAGCCGAGCCTTCCCCTGGCTCGTGCATCGGGGAGATGGGCGGGGCGTGGCTGTGGTAGAAGGCGGCGGCACGGTGCGCCGGAGGCTGACGCAGCTCCCCCGGCCCACACACAGCGGCCACACACGATGCCAGGATGATGACGAAGCACACTCCTCCCACCACGCCGCCGATCAGAGCTCCCGTGTTCACCCAGTTCCGGTTGCCTTTGTCTTCCGATTTGGCCGTCGCTGTTGGGACAGAGATCAACGTTGTTACGCTTTCGTTGCGCGTCATTTCGTTCCTGCACATGTTTCAGTTACCAATGTGAAGATTAACATTTTTTTTTTTAGGGGTGGGGTGGGGGTGTAGATTCTGGACAATCTAAAAAATCACGCCCAACCCGCCGTGCTTTATGTCAAGAACACTGATATAAAAAGAATGCGCCATATTTGAAACATGTCACACATTATTACAAACGCAACTTACACCGACCGAATTTCTTTGAAAAGTGTTATCTTTAAAACATATCCCCACTTTCCACCCCTCCATTTCACGTCCCCATCCTTCACTACCCCTTCTCACTTTCCACCTCAACATCCCCGTCTCCACCCCTTCCTCTTTTTTTACATGCCCGACCTTTTCCACTCCACTCTACATCTCCATCCTCCCACTCCAGTCCAAATCATTGTCCTTCACTCCTCCACCCCACATCCCTATCCTTCATCGCTGCTCTCTACGTCTCCGTTTTTATTTATTTATTTTTTTTACCCATCCGTTCTTCATCCCCTTCATTTATCCCTCTATTCTTCATCCCCTTCATTTATCCCTCCACTCTCATCCCCATTCTTCACCCCTCCATTCTTCATCTCCATCCTCTATACCTCCATTCTTCTTCATCTCCATCATTGTTCCCTCTCTTCTTCATTCCCATCCTTTATACCTCTCTTCTTCATTCCCATCCTTTATACCTCTCTTCTTCATTGTCATCCTTTATCCCTCTATTCTTCATTCCCATCCTTTATCCATGGCCCTCCATTCTTCATCCCCATCCTCTATACCTCCATTCTTCATCCCCATCCTCTATCCCTCCATTCTTCATCCCCATCCTCTATCCCTCTATTCTTCATCCCCATCTTCTATCCCTCCATTCTTCATCCCATCCTCTATCCCTCCATTCTTCATTCCCATCCTCTATCCCTCCATTCTTCATTCCCATCCTTTATCCCTCCATTCTTCATCCCATCTTCTATCCCTCCATTCTTCATCCCATCTTCTATCCCTCCATTCTTCATTCCCATCCTCTATCCCTCCATTCTTCATTCCCATCCTTTATCCCTCCATTCTTCATCCCCATCCTTTATCCCTCCATTTTTTTTTTACTCCCATTCTTTATCCCTCCATTCTTCATTCCCATTCTTTGTCCCTCCACTCTCCGTTCCCATTCTTTACACCTCCATTCTTCATCCTCATCCTCTATCTCTCCATTCTTCATCCCCATCCTTTATCCCTCTATTCTTCATCTCCATCCTTCATCCTTCTATTCTTCATTTCCCATCCTTCATCCTTCTATTCTTCATCCCCATACTTCATCCTTCTATTCTTCATCCCCATCCTTCATCTTTCTCTATCCTTCATTCATCCACTCTCCATTCCCATTTTTTCACCCCTCCATTCTTCATCCCCATCCCCTCATCCTTCTGTTTTTCATCCTCATCCTTCATGCTTCTATTCTTCATCCCCATCCTTCTATTCTTCATCCCCGTTCTTTACCCCTCCACCCACCATTCCCACTCTTCGCCTCTCCATTCTTCCTTCCCAACCTTAATCCTCCATTCTACAATCCCCTTCGTTTGACGCCTCCACTCATTCATCATTCCAATCCTTCACCCCTCTCATCTATATCTTCATTCCTCACCCCTTCACTGTACATTCATATCTTTCACCCCTTCACTCTATATTGCCATCCTCCACACTTCCACTCTATGTCCCCCATCCTTTAGCCTTCCACTCTTCATTCCAATTCATCAGCCCTCGACTTTATATCCCTATTCTTCGCCCTTTCACTCTACATTCCCATCTTTCACCCCATCCATTTTATATCCTCTTTTTTACCACCCTTTCACTCTACATCCCCATCCTTCACCCATCCTCTCTATGTCCCCTTTACTTCACTCCTCAACTCTACATCCCCATCCTTCACCCACCCTCTCTATGTCCCCTTTACTTCACTCCTCAACTCTACGTCCAATCCTTCCACCACACAACCTCGTCCTTCACACCTCAACTCTATATCCTCTTCTTCATACCTCCACTCTACTACATCTCTTCTTCATCCCTCCACTCTGTATCCTCTTCTTCATCCCTCCACTCTGTATCCTCTTCTTCATCCCTCCATTCCATATCTCTTCTTCATCCCTCCACTCTGCATCCTCTTCTTCGTACCTCCACTCTATATCTCTTCTTTCCTCCCTCCACTCTATATCCTATTCTTCATCCCTCCACTCTATATCCTTTTCTTCATCCCTCCACTCTGTATCCTCTTCTTCATCCCTCCATTCCATATCCTCTTCTTCATCCCTCACTCTATATCTCTTCTTCATCCCTCCACTCGATATCCTCTTCTTCATCCATCCCTCCACTCTATATCCTCTTCTTCATCCCTCCACTTTATATCCTCTTCTCCATCCCTCCACTCTGTATCCTCTTCTTCATGCCTCCACTCTGTATCCTCTTCTTCATCCCTCCACTCTGTATCCTCTTCTTCATCCCTTCACTCCATATCCTCTTCTTCATCCCTCCACTCTGTATCCTCTTCTTCATCCCTCCACTCTGTATCCTCTTCTTCATCCCTCCACTCTATATCTCTTCTTTCATCCCTCCACCCGATATCCTCTTTTTCATCCCTCCACTCTGCATCCTTTTCTTCATCCCTCCACTCTGTATCCTCTTCTTCATCCCTCCACTCTGTATCCTCTTCTTCATCCCTCCACTCTATATTCTTCTTCATCCCTCCACTCTATATCCTCTTCTTCATCCCTCCACTCTATATCTCTCTTCTTCATCCCTCCACTCTGTATATCCTCTTCTTCATCCCTCCATTCTATATCTCTTCTTCATCCCTCCACCCGATTTCCTCTTTTTCATCCCTCCACTCTGTATCCTCTTCTTCATCCCTCCACTCTGTATCCTCTTCTTCATCCCTCCACTCTATATCTCTTCTTCATGCCTCCACTCTATATCCTCTTCTTCATCCCTCCACTCTATATCCTCTTCTTCATGCCTCCACTCTATATCCTCTTTTTTTCATCCCTCCACTCTATATCCTCTTCTTCATCCCTCCGCTCTGCATTCTCTTCCTCATCCATCCGCTCTCTATCCTCCTCTTCATACCTCCACTCTGTATCCTCTTTTTCATTCCTCCACTCTATATCCTCTTCTTCATGCCTCCACTCTATATCCTCTTCTTCATCCCTCCATTCTATATCCTCTTCTCTCATCCCTCCGCTCTGCATCCTCTTCCTCATCCCTCTGCTCTCTATCCTCTTCTTCATACCTCCACTCTGTATCTCTTCCTCATCCCTTCATTCCATATCCTCTTCTTCATCCCTCCACTCTATATCGTCTTCTTCATCCCTCCACTGTGTATATCTTTTCTCTACCCTTTCACTCTCCATGAACAACTTCACCCCTACGCTTTATACGCCCACCCTTCACCCATCTGTTCCTATTTTCCCGCCTCTCGTCCCTCCACTCTACATTTCTATCCCTTAATCCTCCATTCTGTATTCCTTCTTCATACTTTCACTTCACATCCTCATGCATCGTCCCTCTGCTTCGTATCCCCTTCTCGATATTTTCAGTATTTTTACTTTACATCCCCATCCTTCACCCGTCACTCAGTAAAACCTTTCTTCATTCCTTCATTCTGTGTACGTTCTTCATCCCTCAACTCTCCATGACAGAAGAAAAGTAGTAGTAGTAGTGATAGTAGTAGTAATATAGAGAGAGAAAATGGGGAGGGGGGAGAGAGAGGGGGGGGGGGGGGAGGAGTGACAGACAGACAGACAGGCAGAGACAGAGATAGAGTGAGACAGAGAGAGAGAGAGAGAGAGAGAGAGAGAGAGAGAGAGAGAGAATAATGATATTGATGTGCTGGTGCTGCTGGTGCTGGTGCTGCTGCTGCTGCTGCTAATAATGCTGCTGCTGCTGCTGCTGTTGCTGCTAATGCTGCTGCTGCTGCTGCTAATGCTGCTGCTGCTGCTAATGCTGCTGCTGCTGCTGCTGCTGCTAATGCTGCTGCTGCTGCTGCTGCTGCTGCTGCTGATGATGATGATGATGGATATCCAAGACTCAAAACTCAGACACTCACTGGTGGAGACGGTAGTCCGCACTGTGGGTGGGTCTTAAGTATAGCCACATACCGGAGCCTGAACCCCCCGGCCTCGTAGCTCTCGTCCGACTTGAAGACCACCAGCAGGTAGCGCCCTGTGCTGTAGATAGAGAAATAGCCCACACAGTAGCGGCGGAGCTGGGACGTCTCTTTCTTCTCACCTGCAGGCCCACACAAAGCGCCAGTCCGTCAGTGAGCTGGGTGGTCATGAATGATATCTGTAATATCGATACTGAAAAAGGTCCTCACAGCCTTGACCTCCACCAATTTCTAATCCCTGGACACACCTTCCATTTTACATTCCCATCGTTCACTCCTTCGTTCTGTATCCCAATCCTTAACTCCTTCATTCCATATCCCCATCCTTCACTCCTTCATTCTATATCCCCATCCTTCACTCCTTCATTCTATATCCCCATCCTTCACTCCTTCATTCTATATCCCCATCCTTCACTCCTTCATTCTATATCCCCATCCTTCACTCCTTCATTCCATATCCCCATTCTTCACTCCTTCATTCTATATCCCCATCCTTTACTCCTTCATTCTATATCCCTATCCTTCACTCCTTCATTCCATATCCCCATTCTTCACTCCTTCATTCTATATCCCCATCCTTTACTCCTTTTTCTACATTCCTATCCTTCACTCCTTCATTCTGTGTTCCGATCCTCCATCCTTCCTTCTCTCTATTCCCATTCTTCATTCCTTTATTCTACATGCCTATCCTTCACTCCTTCACTCTATATCCCCATCCTTCACTCCTTCATTCTGTATTCCGATCCTTCATCCTTCCATTCTACAGGCCCAATCCTTCACCTTTCATTCTACATTTCCATATTTCACCCCACTCACCGTACATCCCTATCTCTCACTCCTTCCTACCACATCCCTATCCTTCATCCCTTCATTCTACATTCCCATCCTTCACTCCTTCATTCTACATCCCCATCCTTCACTCCTCCATTCTACATCCCCATCCTTCATCCTTTTTTGTACATTCTCATCTTTTCCCATTCTAGTCGTCATCTCCGTCCTTCATCCCCCAACTCTATAACAACTCTCTCTCTCTCTCTCTCTCTCTCTCTCTCTCTCTCTCTCTCTCTCTCTCTCTCTCTCTCTCTCTCTCTCTCTCTCTCTGATCCTTTCACTCTATATTCTCAATGCTTCTCCCTCCCTCTACCTAACATTCCCGTGCTTCACCCTGGCACTCTGCTTAGAATGGGATCGTTCGTTCGCCACGTTCATTTCTCCACGTTTCGTTCAGATTTGTTCGAAGAATTTTTTTTTTTCATAATCCTGCTGAAGGGATCCTTGATCCCTTTGATCCCGATCCGTACAACCGATCCGCAACAAAATTCGTGACATTAGTAATGCACCCAAACAATAGCCAAAAATAAGAATCTGACAGAATCCTACAAATTGAGAAAAAAAATAATGACATCGACCAAAGCGATAACACCACGTATAAGATTCCAGTTTTTAGCCAGCCAGGATGGGTTAGCAGAGTCAGAAACAGGTGTTAGAGGGAGGGAAGGGAGGGGGTGAGAAAAAAGGGGGAGGGTTAGGTGCAGGACTGGGGTGGGGAGGTTCAATTGAAGAAGGAGATGCTATGCAGTAACTGACCATTGTAGACGGTGATGCTGTCGTAGACACAGCCCTGGTGGCCTCCAGGTCCATGGCCAGGGTGTCCAGTCTGATGACGTAGTCCTCGCTGGGGGCGGACAGCAGCCACTGGCAGTAGGCGTTGCTGTGAGAGAGGGGTGAGGAAGGGTGGGGTGCGGAGAGACACAAGAATCAAAATTATCCGTTATTGACATTTGCCCGTTTCTAATGTTGAGTTATTTGGGGATCAGTTTAATCTTTTCAACCTTTCGATATTTAGATTAGTTCGTTATTGAATTTTGTTATGTAGTCCTATTGCACGTTTCTTGTAACTCTCTGCCTCTGTGTTTCTGTCTGTCTCTCTCTGTGTCTGTCTCTCTCTGTCTGTCTGTCTGTCTGTCTCTCTCTCTCTCTCTCTCCTCTCTCTCTCTCTCTCTCTCTCTCTCTCTCTCTCTCTCTCTCTCTCTCTCCTGTTTTTTTTTTTGTTTTAATTTTTTCCCGTTTTTCAAAAAAAAAAAAATGATGATGTTAAAAAATTTAACAAAGTTTTGCTGTTTTTGATTATAGAGTCTAAAACCATCGACACGATGAAAAGACTTTGAATGAAATAACTAACATACTTTCACTTTTCCGCCCCAGGATCTATTTCGTTTTACCCCCAATATTTTTGTTCACTATACGACATGTGGAATCGTCCATTATCTCAATTAATCATAGCATAGTCTGCCATCAGGTACTATTTATCACTGGCAAATTATACCACGTTTTCACTATTCATCCTGTCATTTTGTAACGTATAATGTGTACACACTTGTCGATATGCTTTTAAGGCTTTATTCGCTTCCACGAGTAATTTCTCTCACAAATCTGTTCACCCTTTCTTGAAATATAATAGATGGTTGAATCATTGACAGTTTCGACAAAAGTGTTATTAAAAGATAGAATGTTTCTGTAAAGTAATCATTAGCCTGCTGTCTTTTTTTAATTCAATGTTTTAATCGTAGTAATGGTAATGAGCTTTGCAGAGTGC
>JADBJO010000571.1:279668-282168 GCA_016801955.1 Conus betulinus
TAAATAAATAGGCCGACGAACAGAATTTAAATACAGGTAATCACAGTTTGACTGGTTTTAAAGGAAATTTTAAATAAGGCAGGCATGTCTAAGTTTTAAATAACGAATAAGTTGGGCAACTCTTGCTCCCATGATAAGATAATTGCACGTCCTCGACTCCAAGTGATTGTTGCTTACGACATTAAGTCGCCTAACAGAAACGTCAACATACTGCACTCCAACCAAACAAGGAGACATTCCCCCCAAAAGGATGTTCCATGTTTGCTCATATTCCCGGTACCTGACAGATGTTCACAGCAACAACTGAAGAAAAGGGCAAACACAAATGAACATTTATCCCAGACTGGCACGTCTTTTCGGTTTTGAATATAGTCAAGCAAACACATAGATGAACACAAACATGTACAGGTAACCTTGGTTTGAGTGGTATGCAAGGAAATCTTTATGAAATGGGGCAAAGAATAATTAAACAGTAAATAGCTATAAGTAGGGTAAACTCTTGGTCCTATTTGAAGATAAACACAAGCCCTAAACACCAGACGATAGCTGCTTAAGAAACCAATTGCTTTAGCAGACATGTCAACACACAGCACACAAAGCAACAAGGACACATACCATACCCCCCACCCCCACCCCCACCCCCCAAGGATTTTCCAGGTTTGCTCATATACCCTGTACCCGACATATGTAGGCAACAACAAAAACATGAGAAATGCATAAAACATAACATTTATTCCAGACTTGCGGAGCCTTTCTAGTCTTGAAAAAAAGTCAAGCAAACACACAGACGAACGAAAGAAACAAATAAGATATCTTAGTTTGACTGGTATGAAAGGAATTCTCAAATGAGGCGGTGAAGACTGATCAGGAAATAACGAATATGTTGGGCGGTTCTTGCTCCCAGTGATAAGATAATGACACACCCCATAACTCCGACCCCAAATCGCCCAGCAGAAATGACAACACGCAGAACAGAGAAAGTTAATAAACTTCTGCTGTCTGACTTCTAACCCTAAAGGACAACATCAATCACATTTATCTCGAAGATGAAGTTGATTGTAAACAGAAAGATGCTGAAATGTATGTATTTAACCGACTACTTGAATAGCTTTTGTGTCTAATGTTTGCGCTGTAGAAATGGAACCGGACGAAGGATAACCTTTTCGCACATAAGCCGAGTGAATACGTTTTTTCACGTGCACATTACACGCACGAAAAGTGATACGTCGACCGATTACATGTGTTTTAAAGTGCAAACAATAGATGCAAAAGCTATTCAGTAGTCTAATAGATACATTAATTTATGTGCACACCACCGGTGCAAAAAACAGTCACCTGTGGGTTGGATACATTATTAGCATGCTTACTGCAGATACAGAAGAAGAAGAAGAAGAAGTTGAAAAAAACAACAACTGTCCGTTGCACGCATTAGTAACCGGTGTACTACAAGGACAAATGCCGGGCAAAGGTCGACTGGATACATTATAGCATGTATACGTTATAGCGTGCACGCTATTGGTACTAACACTAACCAGCAGTTGAATGAATACATTACTAACATCCACACTAGTGATACAAAAACTAATCAACACTTGACTGAATACGTTATTATCCTGCGTGATACAGGAACAACTCAACACCAAACAAAAAACCACCCAACGGTCGATTGAATACATCATAAATTTCCTCACTTCAGGCACAAACACTAATCAGAACGTGGCTGAATACGTTACTAGCCTGCGTACTACAGGTGAAAAAAAAAAAAAAAAAAAAAAACTAATCAAAAGTCGATTGAGTCACGAACATGCTTGCTATGGGAACAAAAACTAATTCCATAAAAGTCGGCTGAATACGTTATTAACGTGCACACTACATGTGCGAAAAGGTTATCCTTCGTCGGTTCCATTTCTACAGCTCAAACAATAGACACAAAAGCTATTCAACAGTCGGTTAAATACATTTTTTTACATGCACACTACAGATCCAAAAACTGATCACTCAAGGCTGAATACATTATTAGCATGCATACTACAAATGCAAAAAAACTTCATTTGAACACATTATTAATCAGCACACTACTGGTACAAATCCCATTCAGCAGTTGATTGAATATGTTATAACGTGTAGCTATTCGTACTGACACTAAGCAACAGTTGATTGAACACTACAGGTACAACAACTAATCAACAATTGATTGAATATGTTAGTAGGTAATGTTGCTTATAGCCCAGCCGACCGCAATGGGCCATATCAGGGCTGAATATGTTATTATTAACCTTTGTGCTACAGGTACAAACCGACAACCAAACAAGAATAATACAAAAGTCTACTGAATACATTATTATCGTCCACACTGCATAATTGAATACTTTATTAATCTGTGTAATGCAGGTTACAATACTAGTCTACCGTACATAGATCGCCTGCGTACTACCGGCACAAAAGCTAATCGACAGTCCATCGTTCACGTTATTAACGAGCACACTTTGGGTGCTAAAAG
>JADBJO010000571.1:287168-289668 GCA_016801955.1 Conus betulinus
TGTTGGCTGTCTGTGAGAGGTGCAGCGAGCACCCCATCCTCCCCGTAAGTCTTGCATTATCATCTTCAGCTTTCATCATCATCACATAATGGGCCTACTTTTCCGTGGAGTAATTGAAGCCTGGACGTCAAGATTGCTCTCTCTCTCTCTCTCTCTCTCTCTCTCTCATTCTCTCTCTCTCTCTCAACAACATTCTTCTCTCTCTCTCTCTCTCTCTCTCTCTCTCTCTCTCTCTCTCTCTCTCTCTCTCTCGTCTCTCTCTCTTCTCTCCGTAACGATGATTCTGCTGGGCTTAACTATCTGCTGGGACACGAGAATGTATGTATTACAAGGGATGTATCTGTCGCTCCGAGTGTTGAACTGGGGAGGCCCCTGATTTGTCAGATGCAATGACGAGTTCAGACCTGTAACTTCCTGTTGGGTGTGTCGTGTGGTAGTACCTTTCGTTACTCCGAATCTTTGCCGCACTTTTGTGTGGGGTTTGCACAGTCATCAGAGGAAGTGGTGCCCTCCATGCCTGACATTTTCTGTGTATGAATTTGCTGTCTGGGACGGCAAATGGCGGCCAGCATCTCGCCGCCAGACTGCGGACCGGAGCCAGACGAGCAGGAATTCGGGGTCCTTACGTCACCAGAGAGTCGGCTGTTGCTGATCGGCGCTTCTACATCCAGTTGCTGTAGGTTGTCCGGTGGCGTTCTGCAGAGGGGAGAAGGTGGAATCTTTCTCGCACCTGCCTGGACCTTCACCGCTCAGACTGGAGTGATTCTTCCTTCTACTTCTTCAACATTCCCTTGTTCATCATTCCCCCTAGCCTTGCCCTTGCAGATACCGACTCCGACCAAACTTGCCAGCTTTCAACTCTGCCAAGACAAACGACTTACTCCATGCTGCAGCTTGCTGCGACGACAAACTTACCCCTAAAAGCTTATGCTGTGAGGAGGTAAAACTCAACCATTCCATAGGCAAGCTGGACCTGACTGAAGAGACGAAAGTTTGACAGGCTGAAACAAATTAATCAGGGATTCGACTTTCTGAACGTGACAGACATTTTCAGTGCTGACTTCACAGTTGAAGCTATAGGCAGTACAGAAAACGAGTCTCGATGGAATCCGGTTACTTACGCACTTTATGATCGATGACACAAATGTTTTCAGTTCACGCTAGAGACGACCAATCTGCATTTATCACAAAGGAGCTCGCTTTATCAGGAAGGAACTAGACCTAACAAGTCCTGAACGCTAGTATGACAATGAACCAGCATGCAATTCTGACACTGATGACAACGAGAGAGTTTGGTTGACGAGCGTTCTCGGGGTGTTTAAACGTCTGAAGATATGTAAATGAACACGAAAACTGGATAAATATTGATTGTTTTGTTTTTTGATTCCCGAATGTACTAAGTAGCTCTATGTATATTAACAATGTTTCAGTTGCATGTGTATCCGCATTGAGTATTCGTGAGCAAATCTGCAGCTCAAGGAGCAAGGAGAGTCTGATTGGTCAAATTCCTGCGTTCAGAAATGAAGTCAACGAATGCAGAACAGGATTTTCTTTATCTCGCTGCCATGTATCTCCTTTAGGACAGTGGCACCAGGACAGAGTAGGGCCTACACTTGGTCCGGGTATGTGCTGTGGAAGACGAATTCACACACCCAAAGATAATAATGATCATTTACACGATGGAGAAAACAGGGTCAAAGAAAGTATCTGAAAAAGCTAAGCCAGCCAGCATTGTAATGATCCCACTGGAGAGAGATCAGACCTCCGTCATGACTGAACGGATTCTGGATCTGCTTTTTGATCCAGATTCGTACCAACATGGAAAGGGGAAGGGGGGGGGGGGGGGTCATCAAAACATGAGAGAAAAAGCAAAAACGGGTAGTTTGGTAGCCTGTTGTGTTTCTTTTTTTTTTTTTTTTTTACCAACACATATGAGCAAGTCTGTTCATTTTTTTTTTTTTTTTTTTTTTTTTTTTTTTTTTTTTTTTTTTTTTTTTTTTGGGGGGGGGGGGGGTATAATAGGTACAGACTGAAAGAGCTACTTACCTCGCGATTCTTTTTAACAGGATTTTGAAAAATACATAATCTCTAGAACGTTTTGACATTCCATGGATATATCCAAGCACCTAAAGTAAAAAGCGTAATGTCAACGGTTACTTCATATTGTTTGTGTTCAATGGAAATTTTTACGATCATGTTACTGGATGGAAACGAGTTCCGTCTTTCTACCGGAGCACATCACGTACACAGAAATGGACTGGGTTCGTCCCTGGGCCACAGTTCGGTCTTTCTACTGAGTTTCTTTAAAATCGATTAGGTACTGTTGCGTTATCTATGTATCTAACTGATATATAACAATAACTTTGTGTCTCACATACATAACACTAACTGTATATCTATCTAACTGATGTATAACGTTTTGAAACAAAAATGACAAATAAGCAAACGTAGGGAGGCAGCTGACAAGCATAATTCCTTAAGAAAGTAACAATTAAATCAA
>JADBJO010000571.1:299668-349668 GCA_016801955.1 Conus betulinus
AATGATGCACTATCATTCTGGTACCAAACATTCCTCACCATCATAAACAAGCACGCACCGTTACATTACAAAAAGATTTAATTGTCCCCAGAGAAACGTGACCAACTAGAGGCAGCAAATTTGAATACAAAGAGCAGAGAAACTTTGTTTTTAAATGAAGTTGAAAAAGCCGAAAGAGAGTACCCCAGTCAAATGATTACGGATGCACAAACAAAAGCAATAAACACTGCTGTACACAACATGTACAGATTCACAAAATTCGACTACAAACATCACTCCTCCAGACAAATTTAAACACACTTTCTGTCATTATCAGACATAAAGATACAAGACTTAAACTTCACCGACTATAAGGGTGTCTAATAAATATACATGTCCGACTTCCCTAAGATCATTTTGCAAACAAAGACTTAGCTCCAGTAACTCACCCAAGGGTTCCCCCTCTTGCTGTATATGAAGTAGGAATGCACATAGAGCAGTTAAAGATGTTTTAAAAATCCACGGGTCCTAATATAATAACCTACCCGCATTTCTTCTAAAACTCGCTGTTCATTACATTGTTGAGTCTCTTACATACATAAATAATTTATCCATTGATACTAATGTCTTATCTCAAGCGTTCAAAAATGCCAAAGTAATCCCCCTTCCAAAATCAAATGATTCGTCGGATCCAAATAATTTCAAACCTATATGTTTACTTCCAGTTCTATCCAAACCCCTCGAAAGACACATACACCACGCACGCGTATCTCAGTTCATGGAGGGAAAACAAACTTTTTCACCCACTCCAATCTGGATTCCGATGTAATCACTCCTGCCACACAGCATTATCACGAATCTGTGATTCATGGCTTCCAAATACGAACCAGTTACAAATGACAGGGGGTGTCTTTCTGAATTCAAAAAGGCGTTTGAGTTTGTTGATCATTCCATTATTTTTAAAAAAAAAAACTACCTATTTGAACCATTCCTCGACAGTCTCATTCTTCCAATCATACTTGAACAGTGTGTGGTGCTTAATGTGTCAGACATGGAGTCCCACAAGACTTAGTACTAAGCCCCCTTCTATTCTGCAGCTTTATTAATGACTTACCATTATCCATATCAGATGAAAAGGTCATGAAAGATTTACTTGCTGATAGTATTAATGTTTTTGAGAACCTCATAGATAAACATGAATTATTAACTAAAATTAGATATGAATTTGATGGATAATAGGACTGAGCTAGCCTATGACTGGACCAACGGTCACAAAAAAACAAAAAAAAAAAAAAATATATATATATATATATATATATATATATATATATGTGTGTGTGTGTGTGTGTGTGTGTGTGTGTGTGTGTGTGTGTGTGTGTGTGTGTGTGTGTGAAACTTGAAACTTGAAACTTTTTTTATTGTCACTAAACACCATTAAAGGATTTATGGACACAAGATGGCGATGATTAAACAACTCATCGTCCAAAGAAAATGATAATTTTTACATAAAAAGTCATTATGTAATGCAGTCATATACATATTTCGCAATTTCAACCTGAAGGTCATCATTAGACATCAAAGTACTTATTTTCAATGAGGTAGCGTCGTATATATCCATTTTGTTTATGATACGTTTATTAAACGTATTCCTGATTTTATCGTAACGTTTACAAGAGTCTAAAAGATGTACCTCGTCTTCTACTATATTTGCAAGTTGTACATTTCCTGTCTTCACGCTTAATATGAGAATATCTACCTCTTTCTATTGCGAGGTCATGTGCGCTAATTCTTAATTTACAAAGTTCTTTCCTGTAATGTTTATTTGTGCATTTGATGAGGTACGGTTCAAGCCTATATTTATTACTGATGTCATTATAAAATTTTAACCTTGGTTCTCTTTCTTTTTTCTTTTTCCCAAAAGTGTATATATTCACTTTGTAACTTTCTCTCTATTGCATAACGCAATCTTTGAGGGTTTAGTGTACTTTGGTTATTCCATACATGTATCATTCCAATATTACTTAAGATCATCTTTACGGAAGATTTCCATAAAGATGATGGGTCAAGATCTTCGTATGCTTCTCTTAGATATGAGTCTTCCTTTGATTCCATTATATGGATCCAAAACATGACTACTTGACTCATTATTTCTTGACACAAGGGAAATCTTCCAAGTTCAGCTAGTACTGGCAATTTCATTGCTTTTCTGTGTACGCCTAATATATGTCTGCAAAATTTAACATGTACGTTCTCGATCGGATTATTGGATAATAGGGTATTTGTGATAAATGTCGAACATTGCAGTCTGCTTTTCAACATGTCCTGTCTTTTCTGTAAATGGAAACCAAATTTCTGCGGCATAGCATAACTGGTGAAATCAAAGCATCAAAGAGTTTTTGCTATTGATGATACATTGACATGTTCTCCCTTTACTTTACGTAGTAAGGAATGTACAGCTTTGTTACCTTGTTTTGCCAGATGATCTTGAGCTTTATGTAGCTCTCCACTTTTATGAAGAATTATTCCTAAATACCTATATTCATTTACTGTCTCAAGAGGATCATCTCCACATGTAAATGCGGTTGAAAATTTTCAGTCAGTTTTAGTGAATATGACACTTTTTGTTTTATCTTTATTTAATTGCATGCCCCATTCTGTACAATAATTATGAAGTTGATTAAGTTTTGTTTGTAATCCCGATTTTGTGTTTGACAACATAACTATGTCGTCAGCATATAATAAATGCGATATTCGTGTTTTTCTTTCAGCTTGTTTATAACAGGAGAATCATTGTTATCAATATAGTTTGAAATATCATTTATAAAGATATTAAACAGCGTCGGCCTAAGCGAACTGCCTTGAAGAAGTCCTTGTTTGACCGGGACTGATCTTGTAAATCCATAATTAGATTTTTTCCACAAACCATCGCGTTTGTGTACATATCTTTTATAACCCGATAACAAAAGCCATTGATACCTATATTGTATAGTTTCAGAAGAAGAGCGTCATGACATATGCTGTCAAATGCTTTTCTAAAGTCTACAAAACAACAGTATAGTCTGCCATTCTTTTTTTCTTATTTTTCACTGTCAATTATTTTTTTTTAATATAAATATCTGGTCTGTTGTTCTGTAGGATTTCGAAATCCTGCCTGTTCTTTTATAAATAAATCTCTGCTTTCAATGTAATTAGTTATCCTACTGTTTAATATTTGACAGAAAGCATTACTCAGGCAGCAATTTAAAGTAATTCCACGATAATTGTTAGGATTTGTAGGATCGCCGCTTTTATAAATGGGGCATACAAATGCCATGTTTCCACAGAGTGGGATACTGGCCATATCTTAGTACCCAGTTAGATATATTCTTAAGAGGTATAATTATATTAGGCAAACTGGCTTTGATTATTTCATTTGAGATTCCGTCCTTTCCCGTGGCTTTTTTTTTTTTTTAATTTCGAAATGTCTTATGGATTTCTGATATACGAATAGGGTCATCAACGTCTGGATGATATATAATATTTTTTGCTTCAGACAGTTTTTGCTCAACCAGTTTTTTTTCTCTGTTCTGTTATTTCAATTTTCCTGCTAATCAATTTTTCTAAGTGAGATATCCATTTGTCTTCATGGATTTCCTTCCTTTCATTTTGATTCGTGTTTTGCATGTTTGTTAATTCGTTTAGTGTTCTCCATACTTGATTTGGATCCTTTTCAAAGGCTTCATTTAGTTCTCTAACAAGTTTGTCTCTGTATATATTTTTTGTCTTTCTTAGAATACTTTTGTATGCCTTCATAGTTGAAAAGTACTTTGCCTGTAGGTATCGATTGAAAGGGTGTCTGTTCAGTGCATTTAAAAGTGATCTTACTTCTTTCCTTAGAAGAGAAAACATTTTTCATCAAACCATTTTTTGTGTTTCGGATTTTTTCTCTTTCTTTTGCGCATTTGTCTTTGTTTGAGTGATAGAGATGCTGCGTCTTTTATTGTTTGGGTCAGATCATTAACCATGTTGTCAATGAAGACCGAGGTCTCCGTATCATGATCTTGTGTCTTCTCCATACGTTTCTCTATTTCATCTATACGACTCTTCATGATAGGGTTATTTAAAGCAATGTTCAGCTTTACTGCAGATTCGTCATCCCAAATAAATGACGTAATGGTTGTGTTAACTTTTGTGTCATTTCTGTTTGACGTATATTACGTAAGGGAGCACTGTCAGCATGCGCATTTGTTTTCATATTAGGTCTATCATTGCCAACAGTAGGGAGTAAAACTGACAGTTCTATAGGACAATGATAGAATATACAATGAGTTTATGAACTTTGCATGCAACAACATCTTTCATTAGGTCTTGTGATACAATGAAATAATCTACAACGCTATTTCCTTTTGTGTTGAAAACAAGTAAAATTTCCTTGAAGATCGCCAAGTGAGCGACCATTAAGAATATGCATGCTATTTTCCAAACAAATATCTACTAATTTTCGTCCATTTTTTTGTATAACGCTGTCTTGAGAGCATCGTTTGTGAATAACATTATAAGGATTGTCATTAGGATATGCATACAAGTTGTTTTCACCGTCCGTGTCAATATAATCTATTAATTGTCCAGTTCTTGCGTTAAAATCCCCACACAATATAACATTCCCTTTAGTAGAGAAATGTCCTGCTTGTCTTTCCAACTCTTCCCAAATGCGCACCGTATTATCACGTCCATAAGACGACGACGATTCAGGTGGTATATATATACAACCGATGAAAGTATCAAGCTCGTCATTTGTGGAAGAAAGAATTAACCAGACAATGTCAGAATTACTCGATGGGTGAAACTTGATTAGAGTTCGTAGTTCCTTCTTGATAAAAACTTATATTCCCCCTGATGCGCTGGGAGCCTTGTTCCGCTTTTTTTCCTGCAGTAATGAACACCAGGGGCAAAGCCTGGTATAAAGATATCGTTAATATTTTCTCGTTCAAGATGAGTTTCTTGTAATGTTACTATGTCATAATCAGAACACATTCTGTGTATTTCTTCTTCAAAGAATTTGTTAATCATACTACCATCGATTGTCTCCCTAAATCCTTTAATGTTCCACGAAAATATCTTAACTTTTTTTCTGTACCATATGTGTTAATATTGAACAAGCAATGTTATTAAAATTATATAGCCAAACACAATTTCATACTGTGATTTAAACTCAAGTGAAAAGGAATAAAGTGAAAATTTCTAAAACTTAATTCAAAGAAGCGCATCTCTTTCTAAACACTTAATTCAAAGAAGCGCATCTTCTGTGGTGCTATATATGTAGACTGATACTGTCATATTATAATGTCAAATAAAGTATTCGCAATTTTTTTTTTTTTTTTCTTTTCTTTTTTTTTTTTTTTTTTTTTGTGGATGGAAAGTTTGTCTCAAGAAGTTTTAGTTCTCAGTTGCTCTGGTTACCAGAATCCATAGTCCCAATAACGGTTGTTTTTGTACTCGTTCCAGTCGTATTGGTAGCTGTTACGGTTTGCCCGGAAGTCCTTGTAGTTGTCACGTTGTTTGTTTTGATAGTCATTCCGGTCAGTTCAGGTGTGGTAGTAGTTGCTGTGTGTCTGCCTGGAGATCCGTGTAGTTGTCCCGTTCGTTGTATCGTCTCGCCGTGTATCGGTTGTTGTAAGGTCTGTTGTAGTCGTTGTAACGTCCCTGCCTGTCTGCATCTGGCTGGAAGCGCTGATGGGGTTCCGCTTGTCGACGTGACGTGTAGGATCTGTTCGGTCTTTGTGTGAAGAACTGTTGCCGACTTCTGTCCTGGTGTTGCTTAATTATTTCTGGTGTTATTTCTGTTAGTGTTTTGTCTCCAGGAGAAGTCATTTTGACGTCTTGTCCCCTTTTCGTTTCTTCCGCTGCCTGTTGTGCTCGTTTTTTTTGTGGAGAGTTTCTGTCTCTGGGAAGCGTTTGTATGGTCGGGGTTTTTGTTTCTTCAAAAAAAGAATGTGCACGTGCCTCCCCGATTTTTGTTGCCAGAATACTGGCGCCCTTTTGTGAGGGATGAATGATGTCTGCTAGATGGTATGGAGATTTTTGTAGATTGTTGTGTTCGATGAAGGATACATTTTTCTCCTGGTAGAGAGCGGCAAACACAGTGGCATTGACGATTTTCCCCTTTGCGTTCAGTTCTTCCTCATCTGTTAGTGCAATATGGCTTACAATTAGTTTGGTCTCTTTACTGAACGTGGATTGACATGTCTTCACACAGGTAATGATCTTTTCACTCACTTCCTTTGGTGATAATGTTTTCAATCACTAATTCCAGCGTGAAGAAGAACAGCATCTGGCTGTTTGCCGTGTAAAGTTTCTATCTCCGCAGCACAGTCTGTGATTTTTGATCGTTTTTTTTTTCATGGTTACCTTCAGCCATAAGAATTTCCAAGCCGTTCAGCCTCAAACCCTTTTAACACAGAATCATGTAAAATGAGAAGACTGGGCAACTCATCATAATCCATGTCTGTGTCACTGTTGCTTGCGTCTGTGTTTTTGTCAATGTCTGTATCAAAAGATAAGGTACGGGCAGGTTTTCTTTTTCTTTCAGAACGGTTTCGTTTTGCAACACAGTTGATTCTAAGGTAGGTCTCGGATTTGGTGTCGTTTTGTCGTCTATGTGTGTGTGTGTGTGTGTGTACAGAAGGGCCGTACAAAGCCTAAATAGGCTAAGTTGTTTTTTTGATACCACGCCCCTGATCCTGATCCTGATCCTGATACATGATTCGCTGAATTCTGTAAGCTATCTTGCGATTGGAGCTGTAGGAAACAAGGTAGGAAAGAGCGAGGCCGGGGGTGTGGGGGTGGGGGGGGGGGGGGGGGGGTTAATTTTTACGAAGTTCCGCTTCCGTTCTTCCGACAGCATTTTCCGGTAAATTTGAACACAGCGCTTCACTGTCAAAGCAGGAGACACATCACAACTTCATCGTTTAGGATTTGCTATATAATCCGAACCGGTCCAGAATTTGTTTCAAAATGAAATATTCTGAATATAATAGGATAAGGGACATAATCTGCAAATGCAGATCAAAAAAAGAACTCGAGAAACTCGCAGAGAGCCATGATTTCAAGTAAGTTCTTGTTTTTATTTTATATGAGACAAATGACATATTTCTTACCTTCTTTCAGGAATGTAAAACGAATCTATTTGTTTCAGATTCTCTGTTTTTTTTCTACGAAGATGGGCCCATAACACTTTGTGAATATTGAAAATAATGATAATGTCTATTTCTGTAGCGCATATTCCATAAAAATGCTCAACAGCAGCGCTTTACATTTCAAAAGCAAACGGTAAACAATAAAAGCCATGCATATCGAAAGAAAACACAAAGCCTCGATATATCAAATACCGACTTGCACAAATCAATTAATTCATAAACATGCACCTTAACTAGTACTAATTCACATCAGTTTCGGTCAGAGACCTCTACTGTATGTATGCACGTGTGTGCATACATGTACATGTATGCATTGTGTGTGCAGGGGTGTCTGCATGTAGGTGTGTGTTTGCGTGCATATGCGCTTGTGCATGTGTGTGTATGCGCACATCTGCATGCATTTGTACATGATAACCTTACAAATATCACAATTATTCATATTATTAACATTTATGATCAAATTTTATAATGACAGTAAAAACTTAGCTCCCCAAAATTCATTTTTTAACTAAGAAAACTTATTACAGAACATTAAATAAAAGACACTCACTAAGAGCCTTGATTAACACATTGTATATCAAACCTAACACATCGTATAACAACAGAAATAATGATTTAAAAATAAATCACATTTAAAAGCAGTATAAGAAATTTCACAAAAAGTCTCCTCATTCTTAAATCTTCTACAAACTACTTCATGCCTTGACGCTCACACACACACACACACACACACACACACACACACACACACACACACACACACACACACACACACACACACACACACACACACACACACACACATTTTCGTTTGAACTTTTAATGGTTTCAGTTTCATCAAGGTGTCACTGCGTGCGTACTGGTCCGTTTATGCTACACCACATCAGCTAAGTTTTGAGACCACTATACTTGATCTGTGCTGAAATAATGTCATTGTTAATTAGAACAAATGAAGTCATTAAGGGTATTAAGTTGACAGCAGCAGTGGATATCATTTTATCACAGTTTGCTGATGACACAACAATTTTTCTGGATGGAACCGAAAAATCATTTAACCAATGTATCCACATTTTGAACTATTTCACACACAAATATCAGGTTTAAAAATAAATTTAGACAAAACTCAGGCAGTTTGGATAGGGAGCCGAAAGAACTCAAGACTGAAATACATGCCTCACATGCAACTTGAGTGGAATCCACCAGTGTTTAAAGTTCTTGGAATTATCTTCTCAGTGAATATCATTACATAGTCCCTCTCAACTATAACAAAAAGCTGGAAGAGATTCAGCGTTTGCTATCATCATGGTCTAGGAGGCAACTGTCGCCTCTTGGTAAAATTACTGTAATAAAAACCTTAGCAATCTCTAAAATTGTACATCTCTTGACAAATCTACCTGACCCAACTGATCATTTTCTTAGTGAACTGAACAACTGTTTTTATAGATTTCTATGGGGGTGGAAAGGCAGCAAGCTCAGTAAGTCATATGTTTGTTCTGAGTATGAAAAAGGTGGTATTAGGATGCTGAATATTTATAATTTTTTATCTGCATTGAAAATTAGTTGGCTCAGAAGGATCTTCCTCAAGGAAACTTTGGTGCAGAAGGTCATGATGTGTACATGCTTGGATATGCAAAATCTATCCTCCCTCGGAGGTGAATATGCTAACATAATCATGAGCAGATGTACTAATCATTTCTGGGTGGATGTTATAAAGCACTACAGAAAACTCCACTGCAAATGCAAGCCACAGAGTTCCCAGAATTTCTGGCAGAACATATTCACTATAATCTCAATATCATTCGAGACAAAAAACCATACACCAAAATGAGTGGATAGACAATGACATTCTAGTAATTGGTGATTTGGTTGACTGTAATGGAAAGTTCTTAAGCTTTGACAATTTCAAAAGTAAATTTCCCCAGATAACAACAAACTTTCTGCTTTATGCAGGTGTTATCAGAGCTATAATGCAGTATCAAGAGAAAACAGGACTTCTGATTAATAAAAATGAAAAGAATGACTTATCAAACGTTTGGTCCCTCATAAAAAATGGGAATTCAAAGATGATATATAAAACACTTACTCAGAATGATTCCTCTCCTCCATGTGTGGAGAAATGGCAACAGAATTACATGGATATACGGTTATCTTGGGAAAAAATTTTTTTGAAACCATTTAAATGTACCCCAGATAATCAACTAAGGTGGTTTCAACTGAGACTTTTGTATAGGTTACTTCCTACACAAAGATATTTATATCTGCGCAGAATATCAGAGTCACCTTTATGTACCTTTTGTGGTATTGAAGAAGAAACAATTGTTCATCTCTTTTGGAGCTGTACATTGGTGAAGAACTTCTGGGCCAGTTTGAGATCTTGGTTGAGTGAACATTGTCCCCACTGTGAAAATTTAACCTTTTGTGAAGTTTTTGTTCTCCTTGGCTGGAATAATCAGTATAAAGTTGATGAAGCTGTACTTAATTATATTATTAGCCAAATTCCATATCTACAAGTGTAAAATGCAAAGAAACTTGCCAAATATTAATGCATTCAAAAGAACTCTGAAGCACAGGTATGATGTAATAAAATACTGTCATTCAGTGAGTGCATCTTTTGAAAAATTTAATAAAAAATGGATGATTTATAAGCCTCTCATAGACAGTGTTACTTAGGAAAAGCTGAGTCAGCAAATCGAATAGGTATTTAAAACTGGGTCATTAATAATGTTAGTTGAAAACTGAAATGAGTATTACTATTAGACTAAGAGGATACACCAAGATATTGACGTTGGTCTACAAGGCTTTTAACTGACAACTGGTGTTTTTCGTGTTCAACCAAAAGTCAGATGCCTGAATTGGTGAATACGTGTCTGTGAATGTGTGTGTGTGTGTTTAAAGACTGCTGAACTGCATGACTTTTAGAACTCAAGTGAACACCATACTTCCACATGGAAATCAAGTTATATATATATTGCCTAAATGAATATAATAAATGTTATAGCCTGTATGAGGAAGAGGGAACGGTGTAGAGTTGAAGGATGAGAATAATTGAAAAGTATATATATGGATGAATGGCTGGTCAGAAAATTGAAAAAGCCACCGATTACTGATTTTTTTTGATTGACTGGAGAGAAGGGGGGGGGGGGGGGGGGGGGGGGATACTGTGTGTGGAGGGAAGGAAGGGGGGGGGGGGGGGGGGGGGGGAGTACACTTTTTTTTTGTTTGTTTAGTTTTGTTTTGTTTTTTTCTCTTTTTTCTGTATGTATCATACTGCCATGTTGATATTTTTCTGTATAGAGTAAGGATATGGGTGTGAAAGAAGGAATTGTGGTATGAAAGGATGAGAAAGGGATCAATAAAATGCAGGGGAAGAAGGGGGGAAGGAGAGAGAGAGGGAAAAAATCATTAATGAGAGAACGGGAGGAAGAATAAAGGGGGAAGGAGGGGAAAAAAAAAAAAGAAAAACAACCTCCTTGTACTATTACATTTACTCTATTTCATTTCTTTTTTTTTTTTTTTTTTTTTTTTTTTTTTTCTTCACGCACTCATTCAAACCGAGTAATGCTCAAAGAAACACTGCCAGATTGTAACAATTACATTTATTATTCATAACTACACATTACATATATGTACTAGGCATGCTCATGTCAAATTGTTAAATCCATGGCAAAGGATGAGCGCGGGGAGAGGAAAGAATGAAGGAACTGTGGAGTGGAAGGATGAGAGAGGAGGAATAAAACATTATAAAAAAAAAAAAAAAAAGTTTTGAGACCACACTGCAAATATTTTAAACCTGACTAATAAAAGGGCTACAAACGCGTATTCAGACATTTTGACGTTGAAACCATGCCAATGAAGACATTTAGGGCTTACATACATACATAAGGGCTAAATGTCTTGATTGATGGTTTCAACATCAAAATGTCTGAACACGTGTCATTTGACTTAATAGATTCTGAATCTGTCAGGACCATTTGTATGAATTGTACATGTCTATTGGTAAATGTGCACGAAAGTGACATGAGATTGTAATGTAGATCATCTGCATTTGTAGTCATCACCTCTGTGTGTGTGTGTGTGTGTGTGTGTGTGTGTGTGTGTGTGTGTGTGTGTGTGTGTGTGTGTGTCACTGTGTATGTGTGTGTGTAGAACAGTATCATATGTATGTTGTTTTTTTTCTTTGGTCAGTTTTTTTTTTTTTTTTCTGGTGTGTGATTTTTTTTTTCAGCTAGATCAAAATAGAAACACCACTATCGAGAGGAGGAGAGAAAAAGAAAATAAATTGGTGTGTGATTTTTTTTTTTCAACTAGATCAAAATAGAAACACCACTATCAAGAGGAGAAGAGAAAAAGAAAGAAAAAAAAAGGAAAGGAAAGGAAAAGAAGGACATAAAAGGTGTAAGTTTTACATCAAACACAAACAAATTTTAGAACAATAGAAGAATGATTTTTTTTTTTTTTTTTTTTAAGACAAATGTTGTCCCCCACCCCCAACCTACCCACCCCTTTTTCTCTTGTCAAAATGTGTTAAGATAATGTGTCTCTCACTGTCTGTGAAGAGGTCAACTGTCGTTGAAAACAGCAACAGTTTTAGCCTCAGTTTATTAATTGACTTCACAAACCAGAGAAATGAAACCTGTGGGCAGAAGGCTCATTATGTACATCCTTTACCACACTGACAGAAAAAGGGGATTTGATGGTCATAGAGAAAATAATGAAGCCAAAAATACCCATGGCCGAATGGGATTGAATGCAGATCATTCCTACACCATGTTGAGAGTGGTTTCATTTCAGTATGATAATTTTGGTTAGGACACTTTTAGGCAGTCCAGTTGAAATTTATAAACCTGCTTTTAAGAAAAATTTTTAGGGTGGAGGTGGGAGGGGTGGGGATTTACTGTGTTGGCATTTAAAGTCATTCATTGTTTTACATTATACTGTCAGTGTGTGCGGATTTTTCAGTGCTGCATCATTTCTGAATTCTAGATCTAGATATAATACAGTCATTTATGTCATGCATCAACTGTCCTGAATATTGTTTTTCAGATTCCCAATGAAAACATTGGTGAGCATTTGCACACTGGAACTGCAGGTAAGGGATCATATTGTTTTCACTATATTAATTGATTTTTCTCAGATAGACTTTAAAGTCTAGTCTGTTCAATCGTTTGATTGTGACCTGTCTTGTTGTAGTCTCCAGTGGGTGGGGAGAGCATGAGTGACTCCAGCATGTGATCTATATCTAGACAAAAGTATATTGTTTCAAGGCTGTGTCTAGTCTGTTCTATGTGTACGTTCACAGCTTTGCTGTCCAGTGTATTTCACTATGAGTCAACAACTCTTTCAGCTCTCTGTTTTAGGTTTGCTTTGCAGTGAGTCCTTTAATTTTTCCCCCCTTGTGGCACCAAGATTGTTCATTTTCAAAGATTTTGACTTTTTACTGTCACAGAAACCATGCATAATCTGAAAACTTCAATAGACTCAAATATATATCTGTAACATATGCAAAGCAGATTCATGATTTTGAGCTGATCTTCATAATCCAGATGTCCATTACCTTGTGTACATCTTGCTGCTCTCTTCAGTACCCTCTCAGTCAGCCTTGTCTTCTCAAAACAGGCTCCAAAACAAATTCAAGGTGCAGGCTGATGAAAAGACATGTTTAAGCATCCAAGAATTCATAATACTAGTAATGCAGGGTTCATACAGGTCTTAAAAAGTCTGGACATTTGAAGTCCATTTTCCAGGCCCTGGAAAAGTCTGGAAAATTACAGTATGGCCTGGAGTAGCCTGGAAATTGAAATCGATTGATGTTATGCATTGCTGCTTTAATTTTCAGCATCATATAACATTTATAATGCAAATATATATATATATATATATATATATATATATATATATATATATATATATATATGTATTCTGTGGCCTCAAACGTGATATTTCTTCCATTGTGCATTTGTGTTTTTTATAACATCACCTTAAAACATTGCATTATGAACAAAGTCTTGAAAGTGGTAATGAAAATGCAGGTCTTGGCCTGGAAAAAGTCTGGAATTTTGAGTTCCATTTCCTGTATAAACCCTGTAATAGGTACGAATCAAGCCCAGTATCTTTTTGGTTTTGTTGACTTGAATTTCAACATGCCTCCAGAGAGAATTCCATTTCAGTATTAACTTACACACCTAGGTCCGTTGCCACACCAAAGTTTTGTAGTTCACTCTCAAGTCTTCGCCAAGTTTTTGTGGTTACTCAAACCAGTTCTTATTTTTGCTTCCAAGCAGCAGTGCCATACATTTTTTTTTCGGCATATATCTAAATTGACTTTTATCAGCCCAATCAACCAGGTTGTCCAAATCATGCATGGCATCTCTCTGCAGCACTAACTGTATTTCATGTCTTTTTGTTATCAGCACACATCAGATACTGACCACATCATGAAAGTCATATGTAGAAATGAGCACAACTGGGCCTAAGACACTGCCATGGGGTATCCTAGTCACATCGTCTCACCATGTGGGGAAAATCCTTTTTTTTTTTTTTTTTTTTTTTGACTTTCTAAGAGGGATCCTAAGTCTCTAATCCCCTTTTCTCCTTGGTGTACCCGCAGCCTTACTCCAGCCACTACAACGTGTTCAAATTTCAGCCGCAAGTGTTATCTTCAAGGTGCCGAGGCAGCATCCTACTTTGGATCTCTTGAAGCTGAAGAAATTACACACTGGCTCAAAATTGAGCTGAGAATTCAGTGTAAGTCAGCATGTCTATGTTATAAGGTTATCACAGGTGAAGCGCGCATACCTATCTCTCTGATCGCTTCGAAACGTATATTCCTACACGTCCCCTTCGTTCTTCCTCTGATGACTGAATTTTTTTAATTCCCTCATGTAACTGAAAACAGCACGGTTCTAGAGCATTCTCATTTTATGCGGCAATGCACTGGAATTCACTGCCTTTCCATCTTCGTCATGCCCCTTCCTTCCTGACTTTCAAGTCTGCACTTAAAACATATCTGTTCAAATGCCAGTTGCAGAAAACTACCTGAAATATTACTAAATTACTACATGTCATTTGCACACTTTGCTTGTGTACAAATGAGCTCTTCACCGTGTTATATAGTGTGTTTATTTATGCGACATTATGTTCCAGTGTGTGTGTGTGTGTGCATACGCGTGCATGTGCATGCGTGCGGACGTGCGTGCATGTATGTGCGTGTTTATGACTGTGAACGCAGAATTGTGTGTGTGTGTGTGCGTGCTGCTTATTTTTGTAGATATTGAATTGTTAAAACTTGTAAAGCGCCCTGTAGCCTACGTTTTTAGGATGGGCGCTATAGAAATTGTCCTCATTATTATTATTATTATTTTATAATGTTACCACCAATGGTATACTGACAGCTTCAGTGGTAAGTTGGTGTGAGGCATTTCATCTTTGTATCATTAAAACGGATGTTTAATTTGTTTTTCTTCTAAATAGGTTAGACTAGAGTTAAAAGATTTTAGATCTCCAGAACCTTACGACAACAAAAATTTGTATTGAAAATGCCCGTCTGATTGCAGATATGTAAAAACATGATTCATTGATTGGCCAGAAGTTTTAGTATCACCAAGTACTATCACTAACTTTGTATATGTGTAGTGGGAAAATACAGATATTGTGTGTTGGTGCACCATGCATATGCACACAAGCTTACACACAAAAGCTTACACACACACACACACACACACACACACACACACACACACACACACACACACACACACACACACTTACTTATATATGCATATACGGATTCAGGTTGTAGTCTGCGAGAAAGAAAAAAAAAAAACTGTTCCAGATAAATTATTTGTTTTCATCTGGACTGTGTTTGGAATCCCACATGCACCCATCAGATGCATGTACATAGTCAGTCATGCACCCAGAACTGCAATGTGCATGTTACACTTAGTGACTTTAATATCATGGACAGGTTTCGTTTACTTGTATCTGTTTTGTGTAAGATGTTAAGTCATTGAATGTATGATACTGTTGGTAGTAACGAGTATCACTTTCGTTTCTCTCACTTTTTTTGGGGACTAATACTAAAACCCGGGATGGGAAAAGGTGGAATATCCTGGGGTTTTGTTTGTTTGTTTGTTTTTAAATTGTCCACAGATAGGGTAAATGTATTAATGAGAGTGTATTCCAGTCTTTATACATGTATTTTTTCTACTAATTAGGGGTTTAGGGTCTCTACGTTTTTATATGGGTTACATGACAATTGCTTAGGGAAAGGTGTAGTCAGTTAAGAATGATAATAGTAAAAGTGTGTGTGCTTGCATACATGTACACTCATATGTGCTCATGGATTACTCAGCAGTTGCAGTGAAAGCTTTGTATGTGTATACATGTGCATGCACTTGTTTGTGTCTGTGTGTGCTGTGGGTTGGAGGTCTGTTCTTTTCTTCTTTTTGCCCTTAATTTGTATGGATTGTTTAAGTGGCTGCTAAGGGAAAGAAGGTGTAGACTGTTTTTAAAACACACACAGACACGCACGCACACACACACACACACACGCACACGCATGCTTGCACGCACGCACGCGCGCGCACGCGCGCACACACACACACACACACACACACACACACACACACACACACACACACACACACACACACACACACACACACACACACACACATTCATTATAGATATGTATGCTGTATTATGTGCCTGTATGCATGCATCTGTGTGCATGGATTACTTGGCAGTTAGTTCAGATAAGAAGATGAAGACTGTGTGTGTGTGTGTGCATGGGCATGCATGGACGTGTTTTTGTGTATGTGTGCACATGCCACGTGTTTGTGTGTGCATGTGTATGTGTTCACTGTGCAACGTCTGTTTCAGGCCATGTGGAAAGAGGTATTTCCTCGTCACAATACAGATAAACTAAAGAATCACTACCGTGAACAGTAAGTACAAGTGACATAAATAAGATCTTGATACAGCTTATCCTTTTACTTGATTTTACTAAAATCAAGTAAAAGGATAAGCTGTGTCAAGATCTTAAAAAAATACATAAAATTTAGCCACTTGATATTGTCATATCGGTAGCTGTATCTTAAATAAGTACAATTATTTATCATCTGCTCTTGACCAGGCAATTATTAAAATGCGATGAATGTTCATGTGTGTGGATATGCATGTTATGTGGACAGAACTTTAAGCAACCCACAGGCATAGGTTGAATCAACAGTTCTGAGCCAGTATTGCGTAGTTAAATACCCACAAACATGGCAAGTCAGTATGAAAGACACTCTGCTGTCATTCTTGGCGCTTAACCATAATTTATTCAGGGCATGCTCTGTCTTGCAGTCACAATTGACGATTCAAATGAAGAAAATTGCAGTGAATGCAAGGAATTGTGGTCATTGCGAATTATTACTGAGTAAAACACAGCAGCGGTCTGACGTCGTCATCAGACAACAATGTATTAATTCAGAAATAGATTTTGAGACTCAAAAACATTGATATTTGATCTCTTTGACGTGCATGTATTGTCATCAATCATCTGCATGCTGGTGCAGTTCACTCTATCTCAGACACACAATGACACATGCATGCACGCACACGTGTGTACACACGCATGCATGCAGGCATACGAACACAAGCATACACTCATGTGTACGTGCACACATTGGACCAAATCGATTTAATGGCATTCCTCCACTCATTTACTGATTTAGTTTTTGCAGCTGATCATGTTTCAGCTTGGCTCACATGTGTGCACTTCATTGTGTAACAGACAATGAGCTCTTAAAGTACTGAACTTTTACATGCTCTGTGTGATTAAATTTAGAATTGAATCGGAGCCAGCCAAAGTGGTTGTTATTTTAGAAGGGAAATAAGACTAACCATATAGATTATCTATTCCTGATGCTGGGAAGCAATGCTGATTGGATGTTTGCAAGTAATACAGATAGGGAAAGTTGACCTGAGTGGATCACCACTCTAATTTGGCAAGACTGCTGGGGACAGGTTTGATAGACATTGACCAGACTGGCTCAAAAGTTGCTATGTACGCAGGTGCTGTGACACTGGCCAGTGCTGGTGCATGACTGTATATAATGCACTTTTCTTTGAGAAATTTGTCCGCCTGGGCAGTGTGTTCAGCACAGATGGTAGAGCTGACCAAGACATCAGAAGCTGCATCAATGAGGTTGATCATGTTTTTCAACACCCCATTAGCCTGCATTGGCTTCCACAGCCCATGTCGTCGTAACCAGAACAGAATTTTCAACACAAGTATGAACTGAATATGATTCAGAGACATGGTGAAGAACAAAGTCAAGTATCCATAATCTTCAGGTGTTTATCAGCAAGTGCCTCAAGAAGGTCATCCTCAGAATAGTTGGCCAAAATTCATTTATGACGAATTTGACCTGTAAGGGAGAACCAGTCAAAATCTCATGGGGAAATGGGATTGGTCATACAGTACAAAAGCTTCATACCAACATTACAACAAGGCAGGCACTCAGTGGTAACCCTCTTAAGACGAGGAAAAAGGATGACTTTAACAGATAAGGCGTAGGTGCACAGATTCCGGATTGAAGGCAGTTGGAATTTACATTGACCTAACCGAAGAGGTCAGTCCAGAACTAATCCGCTGGAGGAATGTTTCCTCAGTACGATGTTCCTCAAGAAATTTAACAGCAAACTCAAGTCGGTCATTGGTCTGCAGAAACTGAAGGGAAGAAACTTTGTTGTGCAGACTACACACTGTTCACATTTCCTTGTAAATGTATTCTGAGGGTTTGATCATTTGGTGAAGAAACCCCATGGTGTGTGCCATGGGCTGAGCCACTCAGTATAAAGCATCTTCTGATTGAGGCTGGAACTGAAATGACAGGGCTGTACAAGTGATTTCCTGCAGAGACTATGCAACTCTTCGTATATGTTCCACCTGATATGATCTTTTGGGGTTTTCTTCTTTTTTTCTTTCATTAAGAAAATTGATATCTTCATTTCATCTGACTGGCTTGTGGACTGTGATAGAAATGAATTGATTTTAAGCAGCTTTTTAGTTTAGAGTATTGTCTTTGTTTGAATTTTAACCATAGATTATAGTTGACACATGTTTTAACCTGCTTTCATCCCTGACATGACTACCATGGTTGCTGGGCTAGAAACAGCTTCTGTCAGACTTGCCTTCATGCTAGACTGTATGGCAGCCAACCTGTGTGGGCTATTTTCTGTTCAGCGTCTAAGGCCTGATGTTGAATGAGTCTGATTATTTTCAGATGTTGTTTTTTTTTTTTTTTTTTTTTTTTTTTTTTTTATTATTCTTTTTTTTTTTTTTTTTGCAACATTGTGTATCGATAAACAATTTTTGTTTAGCATTAATGACCTCTGATGTAAAATGTTCTATCCTGCTAGATGTGTTGATGAATAGGGAGCACATATTTTGGTTAAAACTACAATTTGAAAAAAAAAAATGCTTTTTTTTGTTATTTGTTTATAAATTCAGACTTTTAATGTACATTTTATATGAAATAAGTAAGCTCTTTGTGTACTTTGCAGATTGATTAAAGTCTCTTATTTTTGCAGGTTCTTCGAAAGAATGAAAAAGCAAGAATCATTTGTAATCCTTAAAATGGCTAAAGAGGTATGACATCTGTGTGTATGTGTGCGTCTGTGTGTAGATGTGTGTGTGTGTCTCCAAGCATGCGCATTCTCACATACATATTGGTATGATGTAGGAAAAATTCTGTTGCTCTTTAATGCAAAGTGTATGTATTCTGTGCCTCTGTGTTTATTGTTTGTGAACAATTATGACCATTACTGAATCTCAAGCAACGAAAACTTGATAGCAGCAAGGGAGAGGACATACATACTTCACACTGCCATGTGCATACATGAGAATTTACATGGCAAAATGTACCAGAGGATTATTCATGGTTGTAGATGAAAAAAAAAAAAAAGGCTTCATTCAATGCTACGACTAGCATCACTGTTCATGTACTTGTTTACTGTTGTTTGCTGCTTTTCTCCCTCCCTGACCCATCCCCCTCTCTCAGCCCCCCCACTCCTTGACCTCTCCCTTTCCCTTTCATCAATGCAATGCCCCTTTCCCTTCCCTTCCTCCCTTGAGCTTTGCCTTCTTTTCCCCGCTTTTCTTCTCCCAAGGCATAGGCCTCCAAAGAGGGTCTCCAGACATCTCCTTCACGGGCCTCTCTGACCCCCATCCTGTTGGTGTCTGCTGTAAAATCACAGCCTCACATTCATCTTGATCAACTTTTTCTTTTTCCCCTTTTTAGACTTAGGGATTCCAGTTCAGGGCTTGCCTGGTGATGTTGGCAGGAAGTTTGTGGGAACTGTGGCTGATTTATCCTCTTTGTCTATGCACCATTTCAGCATCTGCTGGAAACCAGTCGGCTGTCTGCCACAGGTTTCTGTTGGTGACTATGTTGGACAAGGGTCTGGAGGATCCTCCACAGTCAGGCGTTTGTGGAGTTCTGTACTTTCTAGGTGGTTGTTGCTCAGGAGGTCTAAGCTCCAGGGAGAAAGGCTGACATGACATTATTATGTCCTGAACTGTTTGATTAAATCAGTGATTAAAGAGAAAAGTAAAGGAAGTAGAACAGCCCTTGAATGAAAACACTAACAATGTTTGTCGCGTAAGGGCTTTATTGGGATGAAATATTGCTGTTTTTGTTTTCTTTGTCTTTGTTTTCTTTTGTGGAGCTACACTCAGCTCATTTGTGGACACCCATGATACTGAGGAAAAAATCTTTCGCACATAGGAAAAGATTACTTCGCAAAGTATAGTCTCTTTGTAACTTTTGTCATAAATTTCTGTTGTCTAGCGTTAATGTAAATATTAAGCAAAATCTCCAGAATGTAGCACTGTTAATGGGGCTGAACGGCTGACAAAACCCACTGTGGTGCAGTTAAGTCTCTCTAGTCATGTATGATTGATGTAAATGAATTGTCTAGATGACCGAAGTGTGCCAGTACATGCCCACTTTTAGTTTGTTGAGAAATTCTTATGACGCATGAGGCATCTTCCCTTAGGATTAACCCCCAGTTTAAGACTTCTTGCAGTTCAGACTAAACTGAAATGAATTTGTGAAAGTCTGTCAGTGAGATGTTTTTACGCTACAGCAGAATCTTTATAAAGATCATAGAAACTCTTGGAAATTTTTTTTATTTCCAGTAAATGCAATAACTGGCCAGGGCCATTATACTGCCACTGTAAAAAGTGTAAATGCAGTTCTAAAGAAATCAAACTTCCAGTACCTGTCACTGCTCGGGTGTGACTGAGACCAGTTGGTATGGAAGGCTTCTTTTGTTTATCTTGTTAGTTTCCCAAGCGTTTGATATTGCTACAATGCAGACATGAGACTGTTCAGTTTTTAGCTTATGAAAAGTCTCTGCTGCTGAGAGAATGGGGAGGTGGGTGGTATGTAATATTAAAACCATCAGGTTTCAAGGTCTCAAACCAATCAATTATTTCACTCCAGTTCGTTTGTCAAAGCTTCTGCTGCACGTTGGCTGAAAATGTTTCAAAGGCTAGGAACAGAAGATTGGCAAGAATATTGACAAGACACCAGATATCAAGAATTGTTGGTGCATATGGCCTGAGTTTACCAACAGCCTGATAATACTTTAGTCTAAAAACAAAACAAAATAAAAGAAAACAGAAAACGGCTTCAGGGTACTTAACCCTGAACCCTGAAGGTCAATGGCCCTTGAGCCCACCTGGGGGTTTGACACCAGTTCTGGGATCCTCTGGAATTTTTCAGGAGTTTTTCAGGTCTCATATCTGGCAAAGAAATGGTTGATACACTATCAGCATTGTCAGCAATGCCTCAGTGACAAGTGCGCATGTGTGTGGTATGAATGTTTTCCATAAAAAGTGCAGCACAGTTTTCCGTCTTTATATTACATTGAATTGTCATGATTTTTTTTTTTTTTTTTCCCTGTTTTTTTGTTTGTTTTGTTTTGTTTTGTTTTGTTTTGATTTCCTGCTGCCTCATGTGACTGTATTGGCATCTTTGGTTTGGGTATTTGGCGTTTAAATTTCACCACATTCAACTTGTTCAACTTCCTGTTAAAACCAAAAATTAAAGAAGAGGCTTTTCACTGCTGTTTTATTACTGTGTCATTATCTACTAAGACTGGCATGCTCTCTGGGTTACTTTTATTTCTTTGTGTCAAGGTGGGGAAGAAAGAGAAGGGGGGGGGGGGGTGGAGAATGGGAGCTGGTTAGAATTTTTTTTGTCATTACTGGTTGTCTTCTTCACTTTGTAGCATGATACCTGACATTGTCCTTAACAGAAAGCAGTCATTTTTACAAAGTTCATTATTTTAGTCCAGACACAAATATTTATAAATGGTAAGTACTACAAAGAGGGGTCTCTGCAGTCTTTTATTATTATTATTATTGTAGTTATTATTATGTTATAAGAGGAGGAGTTTCTGCAGTCTTTCCGGAGAAGTTTCTCTCTGTCATGTCAGTCTGGTGTTTTGTACTCTGTTTCAGCTGGACTTGTCCCCATGTATGCTGGTCAGATTCATTCTGGATGTTCACATGGTGCAAACTGAACCTGAAAAAATATGCAGGTCAAAACCTCAGTGTACCATTTTCTGTAACATGTTGTGATCAGAACATTAAGTTTGTCTTTTTCATGTGTATTTGAAAACAAATGTGGAAATATCCCTGCACATTCTATAGAACAAAATTTGCCTTTTAACAACCACATCTCTGTCCTCTCTCTCCCTCTCTGTCTCTCTCTCTCTCTCTCTCTCTCTCTCTCTCTCTCTCTCTCTCTCTCTCTCTCTCTCTCTCCTCTCTCTCTCTCTCTCTCTCTCTCTCTCTCTCTCTCTCTCTCTTCTCTTCTCTTCTCTCTCCTCTCTCTCTGTCTTTTTCTGGCATGATAATCATATTAAAATGGGCATATATGGACTCTCATGCTGCCTGTATACCTAAATACATCCTTCATTGGTGTTACGGTTTTATTTTGTTCATGCCTGACTTATCAAGGCTGGAACATAACAAGAGAAAACAGAGTTGCTGATAGTGGATCTGCTGTTGTCTGTCTGCGCCAGTAATTTTAATTACTTCCCCCCATGTTTTTTTTTATGTGTTCCAAATCATACCTAAATGAAAGAAATTTCATCAACCAGACAGTGCAGTGGCTGTAATTCTGCACAACTATCTGTGTAAAATGCACATGTATCAGTTTTAATACAGAGTTCAGAAATGCAAATCTCAGTGATAGAATTTAAAACACATATGAGATTGACCAGTTATTTTGCAATTTAATGAGAAATCATCAGGAAGGTTTGGAAATCTGGTAATGTGTTGATTTTTGATCTGAGCTAGATGGCTAAGAACTTCAGATCTCTGCATTGACTGTTTCATTTTTTTCCTTGTCATTTTCCATGCTGAGGGAATAACCTGTCACTGTTCGCTTGCATAAACAACACAAAAAATGGAGATGGCTCGGAAAAAAAAGAAAGAAAAAAACGTATTAAAAAGATTTTGTGTCTGCAACCACTCATACACAAGCAGAAAACGAAATTGTTTGCATGTTATAGTGTGGAGGTGGACCGAATATTGTGGCCCAGATTTTGGAATGTCTGATACCATTTTAGTGAAAAGTTTGGACTTAGTTTTTTTTGGGTTTTTTGGGGTTTTTTTTTGCGATCATAGATCCTCCTAAAGGGCCTTTTAAGTTTACTTTTTGCTTGGGACGAGGGTGCTTCTTTTTCTCTCCCTTAACAAGGGAGAATTTTCGTCTGAAATCATATGCAAATTGTACTCTGTGGCTACCTGTCTTCAGCATTTGGTTCCGTCATTGTACTCTTTGGCAACTCGCTTGATATCCTGTAAGCCCTCTGCGTTGGATACGTTGAATGTGTTACTTCCAAACATTACAACTCGTGCAAGAATTTGGTCTGGTCCTATGTAACCTACTATTCAGACTTCCGGTAACCATGTGAACCTCAGTATCATCTTCCAGTTTGGACTATAGACTCAACCACGATTCTCAGCTCCTCCAGTTCAATATCCAGTCTGAGATGTGAAGACAGACCAATGTCTCCTCCCTCCCCCCCGCCCCTCCCCTCCCACCTGCTCTGCACTCTCGACCTGCCAGTGCCGTAAAAGTGATGAAGAGTGGCTGGGCCAGGTGTTTTTGTCTGGGATATGCATCAGCCTTTTCCATTGACGAGGCTTGGTGTTGGAGGTGTCCTTCAGGGAGGAGCTTCAACAGGGGTCCCTGCTGCCAAAGGGCAAGCCTGGACGAATACTGGCTGGGAAGCCTGGGCATCTTCTGACTGTGACCAATCTCTTTATGGCATAGGTATGTTCAGTGAGATTGTGGACAAACATGGCACAGGTGATGAGGTTGATGAGTTATGATAGTGATTTCAGAAATTCCAATACTTCAGTTCCAAATTCAGAGGTCTCCCTCACAAGAACTTGGTTTCAAATGCCTGGTCTTTTGCCAATGACACCTTCCTCCCCCCTCTTATTTTGTCCCTTCTTGTCCTCTTCCTCAGCTGTTCTTTTTTCAAATTTACCATTTCTGATGAAGTTTCTCACCCCTTTCAGGTTTGTGTTGCTTGAGTCAGGGTGATCCCATTTTGGCCTTTTAAAGGTATCCCCTCAGTTCAGACAGTTTATCAGATACAGTTGTCTGTTGTTAGGATCACTCACTTGGCTTTTCTCGTGGATTGAGTATTTGAAGTGTAGGACAACAAATGGAAGGTCTTCTATAAATGGTGCAGTGAGGGCAGAGATCTCTCCAGCAGCGGCTGAGATTCAAGATTTGCCCTACTTTCTGGAGAACCATTATGAGAAGGGAAGGAAACCAAGCGCTTTTACGGGGTTCAGGTCAGTCATTGCTAAAATGTTCGGGCTTATGGGAGAGATCTTTATATCAGCCATGATCTGTTCCTGTCACACCTTATAATACACTGGTGTTCATGAACTGATGAAATCAGTTTATGCTGTAAGTGGAGTTTACGACTGGTCATGAAGTGTCTGGCTCTGATGACTTGATGCACTCGCCGAATGATTTGTCAAGAACCTCACTCTGAAATCATACTTTTGGTTACCTTGGTTTCTGCCTGTAGAGTGAGTGTGGTTCATGCCTTGTCAAGGACCCACAGCCCTGGAAGTGACATGATGATGGCTCATTCACTGCCAAGAAAATGTAGATAAATGAATCAGAAGACAAAACACGACTCGTTTCGACATCTTAGGTCTTCTTCAGGCAAGATACAAAACACTCGGGACAACGAAAATGAATGAGCAATCACTTATCTTCATTCACTTCACCGCAAGATGGGCGTTGAATGAAAATGAGGCTGTCAAGAAGGAGACAGTGTGTGAGTCGAGGTAGTAATGATGATAGTTATATTGCTGATAAGAATGATAATGATGATAATGATGATGATCAAAATATTTTTCAAAAAAAAAAATAAATGAAGACAGGATCGCTACCACTTTTGGTGATAATATGGCAATAGCAGTCGCTGTATGGGAGAAAGGAGAGTGGGTTAGAGGATTCTTAAACAACATGGTTGACATGGCAGCGGTCTTAGTGGTGATGGCGATGATGATGTAATGGTAGTGATGGTAATATAGTAAAATAGCAGTCATAATGATGATAATGCTAACAACTATTGCAACAGTAATGGTAAATGATAGTACTGATAATAAAAGCATGATAGAGAAATATAATTTTCAAAAAATAAATTTTTTAATGGCAATAATATTGATAATAGAAATGATAATAGCACTAATGCTAAGGGAGGGGGGGGGGGGGGGGAAGGAGGAGGGGAAGGGGAGGACGGGAAGAGGAAAGAGAAGGAAGGTATGAATTATGGGAAGTGTTTGTATCTTGCTGAAGAAGACCTAAGAGGTCAAAACACATTGTGTTTTGTCTTGTGTTTCATTTGTCTATGTTTTTTTTGTGGTTCGCTATTAATTACATTTAAAATTTGTTTAGATTTCCGCCTGCAGTCGCCTTGGAAACCTATGAAAATCAAGCCGTCAGCGCAAAAAAATGTTTGATGTGGCGAAAAGAAATGACAGTTTGATTTTTCTGAGTTCAGGTTGATGAAAAATTATGTAAAAAAACAAATGTTTACACCATCACGATCCTGGATTGTCGTTTGCTATTTAACCAAGGGAGATAATTTGTAATTTTTGTCCATTTTTAGCCATGTACTGTAGCTTTGAATTAAAAAAAAAAATCCTTGAAAACACCTTGAATTTTGTTATTGGGAGTCTGTAAGAACCCTGAAAAGATGTATAACTTTTTTTTTAGCCATATCATTTCATAACATTCAAGGATTTCTGTCTGCAGAATCTCCAAGAGTGCGAGCAAGAGCCACTACGGAACTGTTACGGCATCCACATAAAATAGCCGATCCATATCTGGCTTGTGCTGTGGAGGAGGTGGTGTGTGTGTGAGTGAGTGTGTGTGTGTGTATGTGTGTAGAGCTAGCAACAGACTTTAATCTTCCGTCATTGCTTAGAATATGAATAGATATAAATACATCTATTTGTCCTAAGACATTTTTGTGACATTGAAGATTTGTTTTAAGATCTGTACTTTCAGACCTTTCTGTTGAAAGGTACACTAATTTCAGAATAAAACAAAGCCTGGCTGGGTTCATGCAAGAAGTACCTGAAATTTTTGGACGCCTTTTCAAGAACTTTAAAAAAAGTCCCTGAAATTTGGTCTTTAGTGCTTACAAGTTTATCATAGTCCTTAAAAGTCCTTGAAAATGAAGGTTTTTGATGGAGTAAATAGAATTTTGGAAAACATCACAAAATTATGCTGAAAATTGATCATATCTATGATAGATTATGAGTTGGTGTATGGACAAACATAATAAAGCGTTACAGTGTGCAACTCTTGTTGTATTCATAATTTGACTCTTATTACATCAATCGTTTCTTCATGTAGGTAGTGCATGAATAGTTTTCAGATCAAAGTTCTTTTTGCTATGGCAGAGATTTGACTAACAGTGCATGGCAGTGCACAGATTTTGAACTTAATTCACACAAAAAAAAAACCAACAGGGAGTTTTTGATTTATTCATATTGCAGAAGAGCTTGAGGTCATCTTGTCTCCTTTGGGTTTTTTCCCTACCAAACAAATTTTACTTGGACTTTGAAGTGCTGAAAAAAAAAACTTTATTTTTGGAGATGGGAAGCTCTGATATGGTCTCATTTCTGTTGTGAAGCAAGTGTTGACACCAGCTGTTTATGATCAGTGTGTAACCTGCACAAAATGTGAAATTACCTCTGTCATCATACCTTTATTTAATGGTTGAGGACCAGTTTGTACCTCAAGTTTCATTCACCAATAAAGAGGATGGAACACACAGAATGACTGTAAGTTAAAAGTATTAATATGGAGAAATCATCTGTCATCATTTTAAGATGGACATACTACAGTCAGCACTTAGACTAGTTACGAAAGGTGCTTACTTCTCTCGTCCAAGTATGACTGGTCCACAGAAAGCTGCTAAGGCTTAACTGGAAAGGACAGCTTTGGTGATTCAATCATTTGCCAAACAGAGTGAATATGGCACCAAGAAAATTCACAAAACTGTTAAAACCTCACTTTGCTTGTTCGAGGGAGACAGGTCATAGCATGTATTAAATAAACATTTCTTTGCAATCTGTTTTGTAAGTTCATTTTAATTCTTACTTACATTTTTCTGACACCTGTAACTAATGTTTACCCAGATTGTAGCATTGTTGTTAGCGTTTCTGTATGTGGTTGCAAAGATCTGGGCCTCAGCACCAGAAACGTTCTGTAGAAATCACTTTGGTGTGTGTTACTCATAATGTGTAGAGATATGTCAGTTTCTTTTTTTTTATTGTATGCATACTGGTTAAGCTTTAATATGAATGTGAAGTCAGTGTTATTTTGTTAACAGGCAATCTACTGCGATGACATATATGGTCCTTATCCTGACAGAATCAGACGGTAAGTTAATGTCTATGAAGGGACTTTGCTTTAATATATACATTCATGTACAATTCTAATTTGATTTGTTTCCTTTTATATCAGACACCGCTTTATTGCCCTTTATACATTTTTTCCGTGGAAATGACTGATGTTTGACTGTTACTCTAGTTTAGTTTTAGTTGACTTTATCTCTATGATTGACAACAAATTGAATCAAACAAAATCAGAACCAGCCAACTTGTGTTCATGTGGACTGTCGACCTGTTCCAGTGGTTTAAAAGGTTCACTCAGATGTTCCAGTGTTCAGTCATGATGTTTCTTGGTTCATAATTGTGATGTATTTATTTGCACCTTGTCAGTAGCTGCATTTTCCATTATTTCAAGAGAGAGAGAAAGAAAAAAACATTTGTGAGTTTAGCATTTGGGTGCATACAGGTGGAACTATTGTGTTGTCATGAAAAACTGGCTGCAATGCTCATTGGTCATATTTTTTGCTAAAACAAAACCATTTCTTAGCATGAGATAACCTTGAATGGCTTATGAACTGATTTACATTTGGGATTTTTGTGTTTATTTTTTTCCATGGGCTGCATTAGCTTCAGAACAGTTTCTCTTGCTTCTCAGCAAAATCTGCTGAAGTCAAGAAAACATCATTGCTTTGGAAAGCAGACCTTTATCCCAGAGCATCAAACTAGGTTCAAAAAGGAAAGAGCATCTCCAGTTATACTCTTCGTCTCCTCAAACATGTTTACCCAAAACCGCACATTCAGGCAGACTCATGGTTGCTGTCTGACTGACATTTTTTCACGCGCGCTTAGCGGCAAAGTCCCGCGCTGTGGGGGGTGGGAGGAACCGAGAGCGGCGTGTTTGGTACAATTCGCTGCTGCCGCACGCTTACACATGGCACTCAGTCCCTGTCGACGTGCATGTTTCGCCACTTTTTTATTTTATTTTTACGGTAGCTAGACAACAACTGACGGAGTTGTGTTAGGTGTCATAGGAAAGAACAAACACTCAACTCGTCGAACTGTCCAAGACATATATTCCCTGCTCAGATCTGAAACCCAAAATTAACGATTATGTCAGAAACTTCTGGCAGGAGGATTGGAATACACAGACAGATAACAAACTCTTTCAGATCCATCCAAACCTTAAGGAGTTCCTCTCATCTACGGCTGGTGGTCATAAAGAAGAAACAGTTCTGTGCCGGCTGCACACCAGCCATTCATATTTTACCCATTCATACCTTTTAAAGAGTGAAGAAGCTCCGTGGTGCATTCCATGTCATGTGCCACTCACAATGAAACATATTCTTTTAGAGTGTTGGGACTTGCACGATGTGAGACACAAACATTTTACAGCAGATTCCATGAAAACCTTGTTCAGAGATGAAAACCTTGTCCAGAGATGTTCTGCCTGACACAATCTTTGAGTTTTTTTGTAAGATACTAACATTTTTGATCGGATCTGAGATTTTACAGTGGAAAGGTTTTTTTTTAACAAACTTTTGGATGAGTTTTTAGACGATGTATTTTAAAGAACTGTGTGAATGAAAGACTTGTGAGTTGATTTTAACGTAGGGACAGCCCTGATATGGCCCTTTGCAGTCGGCTGGGCTATAAGCAACATTATCTTATCTTATCTGCTAGGGATTCCTTGGTTAGAATATTGATTCCCTAGGGGAAAAAAAAAAACTCAGCGTCCAACCCTGTGACTCAAGTTCCTTCCTCCTGGAAACTTAATTCCTGCTGGTGGATTTTTTTTTAACGAAAGAAACATTTTAAGTGGCAACAGCATGAAATAAAAAAGAAACTTGAAATGCATATCTATATGCTGCTTGAAAGAAAGTGAAACTGCCTTTATGGTTTCATGCAGCTTCTTTTGTGAATTTTTTTTTTTTTTTTTTTTTTTTTTTTTCTGTTCCAACCTCTGTGTCACCTCAGAGGCAGTGCACCCACGCCACTCATTCTGACACCCCGTCCGCAGCACCAGCACCAGCAGTCCACAGGGAGCAGTCAGTGTCAAGTCGTCAAGAGGCAACCCACCGGAGGAGACTGCATTGCTGCCAAAGTTACTTTTGTGGGGTTCAGTGGCACCTGTTCTGATCTTACATACGCAGGACACCACCTACTAAGCCCCCTACTGACGACAATACTTGCTAAGTCGCGGAGAGCGGCATGAATGAGCCCTCCCTCCGGAGGGCGCCACCATGTCTGTCCAACGATAGCCCCCGTGGACTCACCAGTACCGGTGACCCCAACGGAACCAAACCAAGACCACAGACGTGGAGAGGACATCGAAATTGAGGTCACCATGAGAGCAGGGCATGAAGGACCACAGAATTTGAGACTTTTTTTTTTTTTTTTTTTTTTTTTTAATGCTGATCGATGAGAATGAGAATGATTAAGATGATGCTACAGATTTCCATTTCAGTCTGAGACTACATGACAGGGCTGTACTCTACGCTTCCTTCCATAATATATCCCGGCGTCAACCAGGCCCAAGATATACAGGCACCTGCAGTGTTGATCAGGAAATTTGAGCAACACTCTCAGAAACACATCCATTAAGTGGATGAAACTCACTGTGTGGTCCCAGTCTTCCCAACTGAGTCCGCAGCAAACTCAACTCTGGGTAGGAGCTGGTCAGAGCAGAAAAACCCACATGACTCTGATGGGATTCGAATCCACGACCTCACAGCTGGAAGTCCGTGACGCTAACCACTTCGCCATGGCAGCTGGTGTGAAATATTTTTTGTTTTGTTGACAAATTTGGTCAAGGAAGCTAAAAAAAAAAAAAAAAAAAAAAAAAAAAAAAAAACAAAGTGAATTCTTGTTTCCCCAGCCTCTCCTATGGATGAATGGAGTAGGTGCATGCATATGGAGTAAACAGGCTGTGTGTATGATTGAGTGTTGCAAATGTGGTGTGTGAAAGAGAGTGCCAAAGTAAAACAAGCTCACTTACTACTACAGAAGTAAATTCCCAACCACTGTCTGACTGAAGAACCTAAAGGGCATCAAAATTAAGGAATGCCCTCAGCAATTCAAATGTCACCTCAGAGCTTCTATTTGAGGTCAGGTTCTTAAAAGATGGCATTTTGTTTGGTGCTTTTGGTTGTCTATTGTGAAGCCGATTGAACCATCCTTTAAAATCTGCATATCAACATGATCCACTTGTGGTTATCAGACAAACAAACATTATAGCAACTGTTCCTTTCCTTCAACATTCCTCAAGATATTGTTGGCATTGTGCCAAGTGCAGACAAACTTCAGCAGTTGACATGTTGTCGTATAATGTTCTCTTGTTTCCATGGGAGCATGTCCGCGTCAATCTCAAAGTCACGATTACGTTGTGCTTGTTCTAAATCAAAACTATCACCCACCACACCCAGTTCATTCAAAATGCCTATAACTTCTTCTTCACCTGCTCTTCCACAAGAAATTCAGCAAAAACATCTTCAACAAAGTTCCTCATTCTATCACGTTCTCCTTTGGGCGCTGCCATTTTTTTTGCCAGACAAGTTGAGCCACCCTATGCATTACGCGCAGCTACTAACCATAGACTAAACTGAAACACTGAAAATCCATGTTCTGGGGCTCACTGAGCGCTTTTTGGCGACGACTTGGCAGAGCGCCAAGGGCGCCTTTTGGCGACAAAGTAGGGTGACCTAACTCCCGATACTCTCACGATCCTAGTTCATGAGATAAAAAGCCAGCAATAAACGTCATAGTTGGGGGATGGTCTGGCCCATGCTCACAGCCATTTGCTTTGTCAGAACACTATTCAGTTCAGTGTTTTATTGACTTTATTCCGATTGTTTTTCCATTCACTATGACGTCACCACCAAGCACTTTACGTCTCGACCTTGCCGTACATTTACCACAGATCAAGTGCTGGGAATATTGAATAGACGTTGGTTGTTCCTAATACAGATGAAGAAGACCCAGACAGTCACAAGTAAAGAACGATAGTGAGGGCTTGACCGAATTATTCCAACGTGAAGCGTTGGACCGTTGCCAACTTGTTATGAGAGGCTGATAAGACGCCCACTTACTACCCTACCGCGTGTGCCCCAGTGTTTTTTGCGTTGAGCCAGCCAGCACTGACTGACTGTTCACTAACTCTATGTGAGGGAGCCAACTAAGACTTTAGGCAACGAACTTCACACACACGCTGTGGGCCGACTCTTGCTGGTCGAGGTTGAGGGGGCGTGGCCAACTGACACGTGAGTGAGAGCGAGTATCACAGACGTCTTTCGAGTGGGTGTACAGCTGATTATATAGATCAACTGAATGACAAGGGTTCAGAGACCAACAGGCACATGAATGACTTTGTGTTCATAAAAAAAATATATATATATATTACTGTTGAGAGTGAAAGGGACGTGTGTGTGTGTGTGTGTGTGTGTGTGTGTGTGTGTGTGTGTGTTCCCTTTTTCTTTCTTACATGTACCAGTTAGGCATAAGATGTGTGTGTGTGTGTGTGTGTGTGTGTGTGTGTGTGTGTGTGTTTCCTGCTATTGGAGTAGTTGTATTTTTGTGGCTGTTTCATGCACTTTTCTGTTGGAAATACCATACTTTCTGGTCTTCAGTTGTGAGTGGAGTATTTTTCCTCCATTGTTGAGAGTTTGTTGGAATTCTTTCTTTTTTTTTTACGCTTAGAAGAAGAAACATAACATTCTTTTTTTTATTTTGCATTTTTTTTTTTGCACTTGAAATCACTAAAAATTGAAATTGTTGTTGACTTACCATTACTAACATGTTATGATATAATAAAAGTACAGTGTATCTCCACCATTTTACAAAAAATAGCATGAGAATTGGTTGTTTAGTTCCAGAGATATCCGCGTTTCACATATGCTGGTATACAATAAGAGCTTTTTTGGAAAAAATGGCTGGCGAGCAAAATAGAATGTCTGGCGGTGAAAGGGTTAAAGAAATGTTTATAAACAAAGGATTCATCAATTTTTCTATGAATGATTTTGTAAGATGTCAAAGATGTGACATATTTTGTTATTTAGCATATAAAAGATGATTCCAAAACTGTTTAGATTATTTATCAATTATTTTCTGAAACTGGGACTTGGTCTTCGGTCTTTATGTTCTTTGTACTTGTTTCCCATCTGACACTAACGCCACCTCCTATCTGTCTGTCCCCATTTTCCTTGAAATGCTATTTGCTTTAAATAGTAAACTGGTTTTATATTACTGTATTCATAACATTCTCTTGAAACTTTTTTTTTCACAGTGCCATTGGTCTCGAGTATGAACAGCGTCTGAAAACATGGTGCAGAGAACAGAACATTGGATTCCTGTGTAGGTTTTGTGTGTTGTACTTGAGACTTAAAACGTATGACAAAAAAAAAAAGTTTATAGCCACCTAAATGGGGAACCTAAGGCGGCGTTTCATTTGTAATTGTTAGAGGTAATCCCAACAGACAGGACATGCTCTGTAGAAGCCCTTTTTGCTGTACTGCTTTTCATTTTGTATATTCAGTTCTTTCTGTCTCTCCTTTTTTTCTTTCACATCTTTTCTTATCTTTGTTTTCCTTTATATGTTTTAATACTTTTATGTATTTCTGTGATTGGTCAGATAGTGGGCAGGTCTGTATGTTAGTTTGCTGCCGCAGTTTTTACTTTATCAAGTAATGCTCAAAGATGTTGGGTTAGTGTTTGACAGTAACTCGGTGTGAGTGTTGATTTGTGCATGTGTGTGTGTGTTTGTGGTTAGTCCTTAGTTATTGTGCTGAACATCTGCTTTTGTGTCCATCTCAGCTGAAGAGGAGATGCGCCGAGAGGGCTTCGATAAAACCCCAGATGTTAAACTCACTGTGCCTGTTGGTAAGTCATCTGTGCATGTGATGCTGATCAGTACCGGCCTTTGATTGTTCTTTTTTTTTCATTATCACTATTTTGACTTTTAATTTTCTTCAGTAAAGAAAAAAAAGAGAATAAGAGTAATGGTTGTGTATACTCTTAAAAATTCCTACAAAAAGTTTTCACATTTGTGTAAACAGGATTTATTTATTGATTTGGTTGGGATTTTAGTTTTTGTTTACGTCTTTATGTTAATTTCTTTTTTTTTTTTGTCCCTAATTTTTAGTGTGATAAGTAACAGTGCTACAGTTTGCAAATTAATATTTGTTAAAGTAACAGTCCTACAGTGTACATATTAAAGTTTGTCATTGTTCACATTTTATGTTGCACACTGGTAAGCATACACAAAATAATAGCTTTTATTTCATCTGAAAATTTTTAAGCACAAAATAACGTCAAATGAAGCTTAAATCAAACTTATCTTGTGCAATTATTGATGGAGTTTCTGTTGAAAGTGTAGGAACACATGTGCGTATGTGATTAAATGGGAATTCAGTTCACCAAGGGAAGGTATAAATGGAAATATTAACACATTTGCCCCAGCACCTGAAGAATGCTTTGGCGTTGCTGATGCTGTCCCAAACCTGTAACTGCAAAGTGCTGATTTGAATCGTGTCAGTTTTTCGCTGTAATTCTTTTTAGTCAGTTGCATGTCTTTTTTGTTTTCATACTTTTCACCATGGCCAAATGACATGTTTATGGCCGAACAGGTTCTCAAGCAAATTTGATGATTTCTGGCAATGATTTTGTTGCTGTTATTGTTGTTAATGATGATTCAGCTGATGATTCATCAGAAAATTTTTCCACTTGCCAATGTGTGAGAGAAACATGTGCAGAAAGAACTATCCAGGCTGTAAACGTAAAAGATTCTCACAAAAATATTAAAATGCTTCCGAGAACATGCAAGTAAGAAAACCAAATCTGGCACAGCTAAAAAGAAGAAGAATTATTCTATCACATTTCAGAGTTTCAAGGTTTTAAACAAAGTATGTTTACTGCTAACATTCAGAATTGAGGGTATGTAAAGGATTGAAGTGGGGTGATGTTTGATTTTGTCAAAGAATCAAAAGTTTTTTAAAAAGTGATTATCTTACTAAGTTTGATAGGTTACGGATCACTTTGTGTCATTTTTTTTTTTCTTTCTTTAACTCTTTGATTTTTTCTAAATAATAAAGTTATAGTCAAAACACCGTTTCCATTTCTGCAGCTCAGTCCCAGCTGGGAAGAGAAGGCTGCTCAGACTGCACTCGTGGAAAGATTTAAAGGGTTAATTTTCATTCCTTTTTTAAAGAGAAAAAAAGCATTACTATAAGTGTTTTACTTCAAGGCCAACAGAACTGATCCATCTCACACAAGTCAAGACACTCAACACCAGCAATATACTTTTAGGGTGGGAGACAAAAACCTCACAAGATCTGACCAGGAAGAGAACATTTCAGTATTTTTGGCACACTGTTGTTTCAGCTTTGGATGGTTTTGTGGTGAACTGGATTGAGAGCAAAGCAGCTTTTGGTAATATGGAGTGGCATAAGAAGAATCTGAAGGAGCAGATTGGACCCTACAATCGCAGGTGAGTTTGCTTGTGGTCTGTGTGAATGCAGCTTTGACAAGGTTTTGCATCTGATAAGACCGGGTAAACTGTCTGAACAGCTAAATGTACTCGAATGAGCACAAGAGTGACGTCAAGCTCTTGCACTGGATCATTCAGCCACTTTGTGTCTTATAGACTTTTACAGGCAAATTGGTATCACACTGGTCATCGTCCCGTACTTTCCTTTCTCTCCTTCATACGTCATACAGCTGATCAGTCCTATAAATGGCGGAAAGCTTCTTTGTAGCCCAGTTTACAGTTAAAAATGCAGACCAGCATTCCCACTTATATTCCACTGTCTTGTCCCGTGATTGGGACCTGCATATGCTTACACAATCGTTTTGTAAAAATATTTCGAAAATGATCGGTTTGATGAGTTAAAGTATTTTGGTAAAGTAGACCCAGATGCAGCAAAAAGACTACATCATGGTCAGTAATCAGATGTTATGTGAAAATTTTACAGTTAAGATAAGTGACAATATCCCGGTTTGGTGCGTGAGGTGGTTGACAAAAGGAGAGACCTGCGCAGAAATTGGCTGTCAGTTACATAATGGCCATGCTTTAATAGTTATTCAAATCATGCTCAGATGTAAAGCAGAAGTCTAATGCATGAAAGTGTGAACAAACTGGTGAGAGCAAAGAAGTTTCCCAAATACACCAGTGGCAGATTTCAGGTACACATGTCTGGAGAGACAGTGAATGAGACAGAGCAATAGAGGTCTGGTTGGCCATATGACAGTGTATAGTTCCCTTTTTCCAGTGGTCCCTGGCTTTAATAGCTAGTTTAAAAGAGGCATTCTCTACAGAATCAAAGAGTGTGTAGATTCTATCCCCCTTCAGGTCCAGCATTTGAGCTCGTGTGTTGGATGGAACCATGTGCATTAAAAAGAAAATGAACAAAAAAGCTTGCGCTTTCATCAAATCCCTTTGCTCTGTCATGGGCCATTGTGCACTGGTACTACGTGGTAGGATAGATGACATGCAGTAAAAAGTGAGAGGGGACAAATAACATGCTCGCTGTTGTTTGGACACATCCACAAAGACATAGTGTTGGCTGTATCAATAGTTAGTTTTGAAAATGGTTACAAATAACAAAATCTCCTCATTGGTGAACCTGAGTTCTGATCGAGAAACATGGAAGTGAAAGATGAATTGCCGAGTTTACAAAGGATGGTTAAGGCTGGTAAAACACATAACAGGTTGTAGGTGGGATTGCAAAAGGGTTGAGGTTTGTTTTTTTTTCTTTAAAGTGTGGCTTTGCCTGTGGCCTTTTCATGCAAATGCAAACAATTTTGTCAATTTTATGCACCGCAAAGAGGAACTGGTAATTTAGACAAGTAGTTGCATGACATGATCATAACAAGAATGGTAGTAATCACACTAACAATACTCAGAATGAAGTTTATAGCACTGAGAGAAAGAGTGTATGTGTGTGACTGTGTTACATTTTAATTCAAGAAAGAAAAAATAGTGGATTTCCCCCCCCCTCCCAATTCTACATGGTCTGAATATGTCCTGTATTTAAACATGAGGATAGATGAAAATGGTAGGGTAAAAAAATGTTTTTCCTGAGCTATGAGTCAGATATCAACAAAATGCTGACAGACTTTGCCGTAGATTACTAACATATCAGGTTTTTGTTGTGGGCAAGTGTGAAAATGAGCTAGTCAGCTTTGGTGAAAAACAATACTGACCAAAGAGATTCATTGAAGCAAAGCCTCAGTGTTGCAAATTATGTTCTCAGGCTGGACAACTCTTCTGAGATCAGAGGACTTCAGAGAAAACCACTTGATTTTCAGAGGCAAGAAAAGGGAACAAATGAGGGGGGGAAAGGTCTACTGAGAAAAGTCACAAAACGTCCAGTCACTCAGAGTCTCATATCATATCTAGTTTTTCCAGTCCATGTTTTCATGATACTGCATTCAAAGCAATGCCTCTGGCAGTTGTTATGGATACTATAAATATACTTATCATAGATATTTGTAGTGCTTCAGCGTGCATTAATCGGATCAGTTCAATGGCAGGCAAATATCTAGCAGGTAGGAGAACTCTTCTCAGATTCAAAGTTTTCAACAACAAAAAAGAAACAAACCACCTATTATCAGAGGCAGGAAAGGCAAGAATCTGAGGGGAAAAGTCCACTGGAAAAAAAAAAGCGTAAAATGCTTGAGCACTCGAAGTCTCTTACCGTATCCAGTTTTTCCAATCCATGTTACCATGATTGTGTCCAAAGCATCGCCACCCATGGTCATTATAGTATATTGCAACATCTCTACATGCATTATAATCAGACCAGTGCAGTGGCAGGCAAATATATGTACATGATCGCAATTTGTTTCACCCCTTTTTTTTTTTGTTTGTTTGGTGTGTTTTTTCTGATTGTGGATCATGCATAGCCTTCATCTTTTGGGAGGGAAGTATGATGTCTTGCATGCCCTGAATTGTAGAAAGGCAAGGTGTTTGAGAAAGGCATATTTGTCAGTTGTTGGAGATTTGAGCAGACTGAAAAGACTACAAAAATGAGCAGTTTCGATCAACGGTTTTTGACTTGATTTCAGATGGTGAACACAAGCCAGAATGGCACATTGTTAGGTGTTTTTTTTTTTTTTTTGTGTTTGTGTGTGTGTGTGTGTGTGTGTGTGTGTGTTTTTTTTTTTTTTTTTTTTTTTTTTTTTTTTTTTTTTTGCTTTGTTAAAAAGAGATGAACTGCGGCAGTCATAGTTTTAATAGTGTTCTGTATGCGCAAGCACTGCATGAAGGATATTGCTTCAAGGCCACTGGTCTGCAATCAGAATAGACCAGATTTCTTGATCAGATTAATGTTTTGCCCCCCCCTTTTTTTTTTTTTTGTAAAAATGAACGTCCTAGAATCTTGTTTTCATGGAGTGAGAGCCCTTATCAGTGATGTCATATGTACCTCTGTGGTTCCTAGTGGTGAGGATTTCACGCTGTCTTACCTCTACGGTGGGCTTGGTTTTAAACAGTTAAGAAATGAGAAGCCCATAGTGACAGCAGTTGTGTCCCATAAATAAACGATATGGTTCTTTCATTACCAAGTTACATGGATGACTACTGAGACAAACTGATTTTTTGTTTGTTTTTAAAGAAATTTATTAAATTTACATGTGGATGCATATGGGTGTGGGTGTGTGTATGTGTACTATTAGTGTGTGAGTGTGTAATCATGTGCATATGTGCAGGTGGTTATTTTCATTGGTTTCTTAGCTACCTGCACAGTAATTTGCCTATCAAAAAGACCATGGAAGGATCTTCAAAACTACTTAGATGCCATTTCATCTGGGAGGCTTTGCCACCCCAGGCCCCGTATCGGGTGTTGCCCCTGGACCCACAGAGGCCTGTGCGGCCCTTGCACCCTGGTCTTTTGCAAGACTTTTCAGGTCAACTGTTCTTCAGCCTGATGCTGAAGGTTACAAACGACTGATTAGAATTGATATGTTAACCAAAGGAAGCCAACCTGAAAGTCCAAATATTATTGAGGCAGTGTTGAGCTCCTCCACTTCCAGCATCTGGAACCACCCTCCGTGCGAGACACATAGCGGGGACACGGAACATCCTGGCAGACACTCTCAGCCGGTCAGGGACCCTTCTGCACACAGAGTGGACCCTGAACAAGCTGACACTAACCACTGTCTGGGATCACTGGTTCAAGCCCATGGTCGACCTATTTTGCGACACGGTTCAACCATCGACTCCCCATGTATGTCTCTCCAGTCCCGGACCCCCGAGCGTACGCGGTCGATGCGCTCTCTCTCCCTCCCTGGACGGGACTTGTCGCCTACGCCTTTCCCCCCTTCCCCATACTTCACAAAGTGATCAGGAAGGCCAGGCTGGAGAGACCCAAACTCATCTCTCATAACCCCATGGTGGCCGACTCAGTCGTGGTTCCCGGACCTCAGGTCCCTAACTCACGTTCCCCCTCTCCAGCTAGCCCCTCGGTGGGACTTGCTCAGACAACCTCGCTCGGGCCTCCCTCACTCCTCCAATCCCCGGATGCTTCGCCTACACGCTTGGCTTCTATGCCAGCCAAATTGCGACCACCGGTCCCCGCCGCCCCCGCCGACAGACCCCGGTCTGTCCTAGAGACCCTGACAGAAGCGGGAGCATCGCATCGCAGGGACTACGAGACTTGGCCTCGGCCTCTCGTAGGGCTAGCACAGAGTCCCTCTATAATTACAGATGGGAGAGATGGGTCACGTGGTGCACGGCTAACTCGGTCCCCTACCTACACCCCTCCAACATCCAGCTAGGCAATTTCCTATCCCACCTTTCGTCCTCCTTAAAACTCTCGGCTAGCTCCATTCGGGGCTACCGATCGGCCGTATGCACCACCATCCGACAGCTCGGCGGCCCATCTTTCGACAATGCTTTCTACTCAGAGAACTATCACGGGGGGTTGCCCTACGGGAAGCTCAATCCCCTAGGCGCGCCCCCTTGTGGGACCTCTTTCTGGTGTTAGGCGCCCTCAGAAAACCCCCTTTCGAGCCCCTCCGCTCCATTCCCTTGACCCTCCTCTCCTTCAAGACCACCTTCCTTCTCTCCCTGGCCTCAGCCAGAAGGCGAAGTGAGATTCATGCCCTCAGCGGGGACCCTCGGGACATCGCCTTTCACAGAGACGGCTCCGTCTCACTTAAGTTCCTTCCTGAGTTCCTAGCGAAGAACCAGGAACCGGGCACAGCCTCTCCTTCCCTCCTGATCCGCTCTCTAGCGGATATCTTAGGCAACGAGCGGGGTGGGGACATGGACCTGTGCCCCTCTAGGTGCCTCCTCAGATACTACTGGGAGCGTTCCCGCCCCAGGCGTTCCTCGCAGCGACGCCTTCTTATCTCCATCAACCCCAACAACAAGAAGGACATATCGGCGGGCACTATCTCTAGGTGGCTATCCAATACTATCAGATCTGCCTATGCCCAGGCGTACAAAAGACCTCCCAGCCCTGTCACCCCGAGCCCATGAGGTCAGAGCGCTGGCCACGTCCTCAGCGTTCCAGCACTCTGTCCCCGTGCGCCATCTCCTGGAGGCAGCCTACTGGCGTTCGGAGAACCCCCTTTCATAAACTTTTATTTAAGGGACATCCGCATGACCAGGGCTGATGGTTCTAAAGGGATTTCATTTGTGGCGGCCAATGCAGCCATATCGGTCTACCCCAGGAACCATTAGGGCGCTCGGCCCTCCTCCTATTACTTTAAATTCTGCTATGGTCTGACATGGTATAGTATACGACGCCAAAATGGGGAGTTTGTGTTATACTCCCTGTTTGGCTAGTATACTTACCATGTCAGACTCTAATGCCCGCCCTACCTTCCCCTCTAGCGCCAAGTTCCCTGGGGGTTTGCCTTGCGCGCAGGCCTCATTGAATGACGTACAGTACACGAACTTCGGCATCTTCCGTAGGCGGAAGTAGGGTGGGCGTCACGTGACTATCTTATTACTGCATTGGCCACAAAACTTCGGCCTGACGGAGCTGACTGACAGCCGTTTTAATGCTATGGTCTGACATGGTAAGTATACTTAGCCAAACAGGGAGTTGTTGGTCAGGAAATATTAAAACCAGTTAGAACTGGTTTGTGTCCTGCAACTCTAGGCTGGCAGCAATTTGCTTGAAATGCTGTGCATGGAAGTTTTAAGTCCATGATGCAGACAAACTGATTGCTGTAATTATAACCCACTCCTTGTAGAATGTCTATACAGATCATAGAATAAATGAGGTTAAGGGGGCCAGAATAGCTCAGTTGGTAGAGCGCTGGACTTGTGATCCTGGGGTTACAGGTTCGAAATTTGGAACAGGGATTTTTTTCCCTCAGAGTTAACATGATTCTGACTCCATTCCTCATACAGTCCTTCGAATGAGACTATAAACCGAGGTTCTGTGTGTGAACGCACACACAACATCTTGCACACACGTAAAATCCCATCACCAACTTTCGGAAGAGAAGCCAGTGTGGCCATTGGTATGGATGACATGTTACACATAGCATGCACCTTCCATGAAAATGGAGTATGGCTGCCTTAATGTCGGGATAAAAAATGGTCATGCACACAAAATTCCACTGCCTGTCGATAGAGGGAGTGTCCGCAGGTGTATCAGCCTGCATACGCAGAAAGAAAATGAAGACATATTAAAATGCAACACTCGTGAATTGCAAGATAGTGTGCACAGAGTGAGTCTTCAAATTTACCGGTATTGCTTCCTACCAGCTTCTTTTCTGCTGTGCGTTATCTCTCCAGTCACTGTTTTCCCATGCCTTTAGCTGATCATTATATTTACCAGCACCAACTTAACCATCTGGTAGTTTATTTTTACTCAGAAGTTCTTGTCACAAAAGAAAACCTTATCTATTCCTTCCTCCATATACTCCATCTGTTTCATTCGTTCATTTATAATAAATCTGATTGTTAGCTGCTAATTTTTTTTTTTTTTTTTTTTTGCAAGAAATCTGTGAGGGTGTGTGTGTCATGTTTCCAGCCTCACTCTTACGAAAGAAACCAATGTTTAGTGTCTCAGTTAGCATCAACACTTCTTTTGGGGGTTCATCCAGATTTTTTGCGAGAGAGAGAAAAAAAGTTTCATTCATGATGTGCATATTAAAGTTGCCTGCTACCTAATGGAAAACTGGTTCTTTGCCGACTGGTGTGTGGCTGGATACAACATTGGCTGGCTGTGGTTTGAGTGAATGCAAGAGGGCTAAGTAAGCAGTGATGTGGGATGGACACTGGACATCTAGATTAGGACAAAGACCAGCTGTTGCCTCATTTTTAAGTTCGGTGTATTTAGATGTAAGTATAAGTGGCATTTCGGTGACACATCAGACTTGTGTAACACTGTCTTTATACCTGTTTGTGCAGGTTTGGTCCAGGCCTTGTCATCTATTGGTTCGGGTTCATAGATGAATTGGACTGCCAAAGGAAGCGGGGCATAGCGCTGACTGACTGTTTGCCAAAGACTGTGGTGAAAATTGACTTGAAACAGTGGGATGAAAATGCTGAGTGGGAGTTCCCCGAATCATCTCAAGTGTCACACGAAGATCACACGAAGGAAACAGGGCAGTTTCCTGTCCGGGCGTTTTGCAGAAATGAGCCTAGACCGTCGGGTTTAATGCCAAACTTAAGACTTGTTTTGCCAAATGAATTTTCAGCACTGGGGAAATTTTGATCTTGTGTCTGGTCTGTTAATACTGGTGAGAACGAAGTGGGAATGGTGTAGATGAGTTTTAAAAGTCATTTTACTTGGTTTTGGTGTGGTGTGAAAGAACTTTTTTTTTAATACATTTTTGTCACTTCCATGGAGGTGACAGTTAAAGGACTGGATATGGGTGACATTCAGTTTGACGTCAGGTTTTATGCTAAACCGCATTCAGTGGAACATAAATAAAGAAGCAAAACATCTTTCGGGGTTTATGCCATGTTTAATGATTTTGGCAAAGTATAAAGATAGGGAGGTACCCTTTTTAAGACATTGGAAGTGTAAAAACTGACTTTGGATAGTAAATGTTTGTAAATTTGATGATGTCCCCTCAAAAAAAAAAAAGAAGAAGAAAAGTTTCTGTGGTTTTCGATAATTATTTCTATTTCTGGCATGGATTCAGAGATAAAAGACTAACTTCTAGAAGTTTTAAGATGAAATTTTTGTAACCTTTTAGTCCTTTAGGATAGTTGCATTATGATGCATGAATTCTGCTTGTAGTTCTATTGATGAAAGCAGATCAGTTTCTTGGTCAAAGCAGAAACCCCATCTTCTGGAATTAAGAAGGTAAGGTTATACCGATACATGTTTTCAGTGTAAACAGTCTTCAGTAAAAATTGAATTTCAAACTTTCGTCCTGTTGGATCTCCAAAGTTGGGGAAAAAAGAGTGTGTGAATTTTATAACTTTTTTCAAATGTGAACTATGGTACTTGCAAAGGCACTGGCCTGTTTGAATCAATGAAAACATTTTTTACATGAACTATTTGTTTTAGATTAAATGTTTTCATTTAAACAGAGTGGAATCTGGATGAACAAGTTCTGTCAGTATGAAAATTACTTACCAGGAATGAGGTTAAGAGGGGTGAGGAAGGGAACAGGAGAGAAAGGATAAGAAAACAACATTGAAAAACTATCAAATTCTTCCCCGACATCAGTAGGAATCATTGAGTGTATACTTTGAACAGAGCCATTTGTTTATGCCCAGAGAGTCAACCTTTGTCCCTTGGTGGAGAACTCCAATAAAGTGGTCACCATCTTCAACATTTGTGGCAGTCTGCCCATGATATCTAATATTTGGTGGCTCAGTACATCAACATTTATTTTTCGTGTTTCAGCTTCCATATGCAGTCATTATACTTTGATCATTATCATATCATTTTAAGCCCCTTTCCTCTTTCCAGTCATCAGTTTATCTGCCACTGTGTGTGATATTTGTGTTTCATGGGTCCATATTTTTGACACTTTCACATCATCCATCATTACTCCATTCTAACTGCCAGCCCTCTCTTACCTTCTGCCCCATTTGTGGGAAGTGATTGCAGCTATAAGGATTTGACATGCCTGCTTGTTTTGTGTCACTGTTTTATGTTTTGTGTCTAATTTTATCGCAGTTTTGAATGTACTTGAAGCCTGCTGAACCTTATTGACATTTGAACTGAAATATAAATAATTCCGCGGGTGACAGTCATTCATATGTGTTGGCATCTATGGTGTGGGAATGTGCATAATTATGTTTATTTTTAACTGTTGATTTACCTTTGATTTTCTTCAGAATCTTGATGTGTACATGACTGCAGAAAAGTTGCAGACAGTATCAATATTGCTGAAGTGAACTCTGCTTCCCATGCTTAAAAAACAAACAAAAACAAAAAACCAACAACAACAAAATGTAGTGGCTTATTTCTTCCTTTTTCCATTTAACCTCACCACTCAACTTTCTTTGTGTTTTTTTTTAGATAGATGCATGCACAACACACTGCCATACAAAACCAGTGAATACATGCTGGATTGCCACATCAAACCAATCACTGAATACATTGTTAGCCATGTACATCATTTTCGTCTAGAACCCAGCGTTCTATGGTGACTCTTCTTGGCTGGCTTTGAAGCAGACGGCCTGCAGGGGTGGGGGTCTTGCTGCCCAGTTTCCGTGGCTTCAGGGTCTGCTCTTCCACCTCTGCTATATGCAGATGAAAAGTCCGGGAAAAGGTCCTCAATGTGTTCCAGCAGAACGGTGTAGGTGAACTGGGCTGAGGCTGTGTTGGACTGGGCGGGGTCGCTGATCTGGACAGGGTTTTTCTGCAGCAGAATGTAAGTGCCTTGGCTGGACAGGAAGCTGGTGGCGTACTCGCTTTTATGGACATCCAGATCTTTGATCAAACCTGAAAAATAGAGGGGGAAAAGATACATTTAGGGAAGTTAAAAGATTATAGCAGGACTGGGGATCCCAGTTAAAAAAATGAAACTAGTGTCAGATTTGGACTGGAAGTGGGCAAATGTAGTGGATGGGCTCCGTGCATAATACAAAGTTATTTTGACTATAAATGTGTGTTGCTGCCTCAGTAAACATGACCATTTCAGCAGCTTGAATCGTCTCAGGAAACTGATTGTTCTCATTGACTGTGAATTTCGTTTTCACATGGCGTAAAGTTCAACTTTGAACCTTGAAAATGGAACAGCAGCTACAGAGAGAGGAGTTACAGATAACTTACTTGGTTTCTCCACTAATTTTTTTCACAGTATATTTTACTCAAGTAACTCTGATTGGAGCACTGTGGTGTAGGGATGTCTGGACAACATTTTCATATCAGAATGTACAACTTAACCAATGGAGCACCACCAGAGATACTTTATCCACTTAGTGGAGTACCCTGGGACATTGCAAAGTACAATTTCATTTTTTTTCCGTTTGTAGTCTTGAAGGTGATCTTTTTGTTGCTTATGTGGAGTCGGTGTAGTGTTAAACTCTTTGCGACATGGTATGGTCATCCCTATCCACCACATAGGCTTTAGCGAGTGTTGACATAAAACCAGAATGTAATTAAATTCATTTTTGAAATACAGGCTTGAGCACATGCTTGGCTCACTTGATTAGAGATGTAGAACCTGGGGGTAATTTCTGCTGACTTGCCATGGCTTCCAAATGGGAAATGAATTTCACCATGAAAAGGAAGGTTAGACCTTACAGGATTCAGTGAGGCGTGCTTCATTTGCAATTGGACTCGTTAATGAATATCATGTTGTGACCTGCTCTTTCGCACATCACCTTGATTTCCAGATGAGTTCATTTTCTAGACACATCTGCACACTCTACAGACTTTGGTAGAAACTGAGGAAAAAAATCATATCTGTCAACCTTCATGTAATCATAACCTTTTTAATTGTGATGCTTATTCAGCCCAGTGATACAGCAACAAGCTCGCTGTCACTTGCGCCTGCCTTTAAAAAGATGACGGCATCATGACCCATCTTTTTCGCTGTTTATGTGATGTCGGTGTAGTGTTACACCTCTCTATTATGTGGTATAGTCATCCATACCCACCACATACGCTTTGGATAGTGCTGATATAAAACCTGAATGTAACTCGCCCCACTCCTACCCATCCCAATCCCTTTGTTTTAATACAGTTATTCTGTAGCCTCGCCATTTGACCTCTCATATTGACTTTTAATAACTCTCTTCATGACCTCCATCTGCTGGACGTCAGCGTTTTCCAAGAACCCTGTCAACTGCTGCAGGGAAAAAAAAATCTTGGAAGAAGACCAGTGTAATAACCGTAGAAAAACAAATACAAGACTAGAGATTTATCGCACTCACAAGCATATGGAAGAAAAAGAGAGAGAGACTCGGACAGACAGGGAGTGCATTTTCTGACATTTGATCTGAAACTGCAATGATAACATAAGATTGGGTGTTTGGAAAGACCCGATGAACATCTGCAATCCAACTGCTGCGGAGCAGTGAGGCTAGCATTACACACTGAGGGGCTGGGAGGTCGTAGGTTCGATTGCCATCAGAGACATTTATTTGGGGGATTTTCGGTCCTGACTGGTTTCTCTCCAGAGTTCTGGCATGCTGGGGGTTAAAATGGGAAGAATGAAACCACATAGCCAAGTTTCATTCATGCGTCTCAGAGATTGTTGCTCAAATGTCCTGACAAACTCTGCAAGTATCTGTGCCTCTCAGATCTGGCTGATGCCAGGATGTCACGTGAAAGGAAGCGTCTTCATTCTCCTCACTTATAAAAAAATTTGTGAAATTTCATTTGGCTCTGCACACCATTCTTTCTTAGAGATCTTAGTTTTGACTTCCTCTCCACACCAAAATGATAGGTTTGTGTGGAAATTGTTTGTACTGGCCCTGAAAGTTAATGTGGAGTATCGTTTGATGGATGAGAAGACACTGTCCTGAGGGGGACGCTCACTCGCGTTGGTTATGCAACAAAGCAATTATTGTCATTCATAGGGGACTTGGTGGTGTTCTGCGTTTGTTTGAACCAGCGATTCAGCCATGTCTCCTCAGGGGAGTTGCCTCAAGATGACTTGATAATGACTGCTCCCTGTGAAGTGCCATGTTGGGGCTGCAGCAGGACAAACTAGATGCAGCTGTGTATGCAGAGCTGGAATAAGCATCATACTAGAGGCAATGCCACTAGGGTGCCAGAGAAAATGATACAAGAGAAAAAAAAAAAAATCCTACCAAGTTGACTGCTTTACTGCTACTCCATTGACTGCCACGGGTGAATATCTTTTTCAGTAAGAGACGGTAATCTCTCTGATGGGAGAAGCATACAGATTGGATAACCAGGTTCCACTGCTTGTGTTGAGTATTTCATATGGGAGTCACTATTTTTTATTTATGTGAGGCAACTACACCTGTAAATCAAGTCGATAAAAAGTATAGTTATTCGCTCTTCACCTGTAAATCAAGTCGATAAAAACCTAGTTATCAGTACTCTTCAAACACATGCATACCAACCTGCTATTAGTAACACACTGATTCAGCAAAGAATGAAAAGGACACGCGAACATCACACACACACACACACACACACACAACAAACATGCATACGTGCGCGTGTGTATACACACACACACGGACGGACGCATGTAAGGTAAGGTAATGTTGCTTATAGCTCAAACGACCGCAAAGGGCCATATCAAGGTTGTCATCGCATTGAAGTCAACTCTCGTCATTCATTCACACAACTCTTTAAAATACATCTGAAAAACACACCCGAAATTTTGTTAAAAATCTGTCCACTGTAAAATCTCAGATCAGATGAAAAATGTTGATCTCCCTCAGAAATTCAAAGATCACATCAGGCGGAACCTCTCTGAACAAGGTTTTCCATGGAGTCTGCTGTAAAATGTTTGTGTCTCACCTCATGCAAGTCTCAACACTCTAAAAGAATGTTTTATTGTGAGTGGTACATGATATGGAATGCACCACGGAGCTTCTTCACTCTTTAAAAGGTATGAATGAGTAAAGTACGAATGGCCGAGGTGCAGCGGGCATAAAACCGTTTCTTCTTTGCACACACACACACACACACACACACACACAGAAAGAGAAATGCGTGTATGACCGCACGCACACACATAGATAAAACATCTGACCACACAGGTCAGTTTCTCCCACGGACTTGTTGACACAAGATCTTATCACGGGATACCCCCCCACAGGGGCTGGATCCTATGAAAGTCCCTCAGATAGACTGGTCCGCACCGACGTTGTCAACTGCAATTTACTATGGGAGATTACAAGTCTCAGAAGCCAACAATTGAACAGTCTCTTCGTGCACATGAACCTGATTCTCAAAACCAGCAGCGATCAATAGTAACTGTGCTTCGCTTCGATATGATGTTTATTGTCACCGTTCTCTTTCCTTCGAAGGTTCCTTCCGTTGTTGTATAGTTCCTCTTGCTGGTGTATACAGACGAATCAAAGAGGCACGTGAAGAAAGACCCATGCAGTGCAGTCTTTGCTGTTAGGGCCGAGCCGATCTGACGAGTAAGAAATCGTGAATATCACCATCTATTAAACCAATATGGGGTTAAATGGTTATACTATGTACTTTACACTGTGTACTCTACATTCTCTCTCTCTCTCTCTCTCTCTCTCTCTCTCTCTCCTCTCTCTCTCTCTCTCTCTCTCTCTCTCTCTCTCTCTCTCTCTCTCTCTCTATTGTCGTCCGCGGTATTGTAACCCTATTAGAACAACGTGACACCAAATTATTATGTCTGTGATAATTTACTTACTTCCAATGTCATGAATTGATGGATTTGAGATGAGAAGGTATGTGACGTGGCTTATAGCCGTGTATGATGTTTGTGTACATCCTTAGTGTCATCATTGGAATTTTCTCGTTCTGTGCGCCCATTTAAGTAAAAGAAAGAAAGAAGGAAACCGCGAATAATAACAACCATAACGCCGCAGACTTGTAACGAGGATCGTTTTCACGGGGAAAATGTTCGTTTTCTAGCTTCATGATTATTGTTTGGCCTTAATTTTTTTTTTTTTTTTTCAGTCTGATATTGTCCCACGGACTTAATTACAATGTCACTAGTCGTCCGTCATGCCTGGTGACAACAGCACTGTGATTCACAGAAGCGTACCGTAGGCCTGGGCCTGAGTGGGGCGGTCTGCTGCATTCATTACGATCTTCTCGACGTACAGCCTACCGTGTTCATAAGATCGATCATTGTTATTTTGCCTTTTGATCCATTGCCTGATGTGTTGAGGTCGTCAAAAACAGCAAAAAGAATTGCTTTAAGGTCATAGTCATCGTTTTCTTCAATCGGTTATACATTCAACGCCCATCTTTGCGCCGAATTTGACAAGATAAGTGATTGCTCGTTCTTCATTTTTGTTGTCCTGGATGTTGTTTCTCTCGTCTGAAGAAGACCTGAGAGGTCGAAACGCGTTGTGTTTTGTCCTGTAATTCGTTTGTCCATGTTATCTGGCGGAGCTAGTTCAAGTACCTTTCGAGATTTATTATTCATAAGTTCGTGTGAAAAGCTATGGTATTCATCTATTTATTCATTCATTTATGCATTAATTTCTTTATCTATTTTATTTATTCATTTATTTGTTCGGGTTGTTTTTCTCTTTCCCTCACCATATGTTGCCTTTGCTTTTTTTTTTTTTATTTGTTTATTCATTTCATTTATTTGTTCGTTTGTTGTTGTTGTTGTTGTTGTGTTGTTGTTTTTCTCTTTCCCTCCCCATATGTTGCCTCTATACATCAAACCTTGGCTGATTGATTCTGTGTTCGATGAAATGATTTAAAGATTTATCGTCAAGTGAGAAATACAGTTGACATACTCATTCAACGTGTAATGAGTAGTGTACAACTTAAGACTTTTACACAACGCGCATGCACATTATTCTCCCTTATCATCACCACACTTTTCAATTTTCCCCTCCTTTTCTATGGTCTGAGTTCTGTGGAACTGGTAATGAGCCGTTCTGTAAGGCATAGGGATGGGGGTTTGAAGAGGAATCTTTCCAGTATCGATGCATGACGTTATATTGTTACACACAACTTGTGTCGACAGGGTTGTGATGTGAAATATCAAAACAAAAAAACAAAAAAAAAACCTGAAAATTCTGTCTTGCATTTTATTTTCTATTATGCTGTCGTTCTGATGGAAAGTGTTTGGAAAAAAAAAAAATAAAATAAAATAAAATAAACTAACAATAATTAAAACAAAACAAAAAACAAAGAAAAACTATCATTGTCTTCGCGAAGACAGAACTTAACAGCCTCCTGATCTCTTGAACCTGGAAGTCGGCTGTACGTAGTTGTCCGCTGGGAATCTTGTTTCATGTGGTATAGAATGCCATCTCTGTGGCTGAGGTGCGTTAGTCAAACGCTGACTAGGCCTACACGCTTTGAACTGGAATTGTCCAACGCCCAGCGCATTTTCTATGTACTGGGTTTTCTGTTCTCCAAAGTAGAAGTTATGAAGCAGGACATGTTTGCGGATGAATAACCTGGAGGTCTTCTTAAAAAAAAAAAAAAAAAAAGTGTTGATCTGCGCTTCTTTTTCACTTTTTTTTTTTTTACTAACAAAAGTATGAGACGTAGCCTCCGCTTGTATACATTGAATTCTCTCTTTCTTACCCACGTCATAATCAAAGCCATCGCTATTATTTCCATACTGAAAGCTTATTCAAAATTGAGGCAAAATTTTTACACACAAATGCAACCCCCCCCCCCCCCCCCTCCCCCCATGTATCTCGAGAATGGATCCCCCCTCCCCCTCCTACTCAAAAGTAGGCCGATGCTGTACCTTTCGTGGTCCGTCTTGAATACACTTGTAAGATGAATTCATAGGAGAAGAAGAGACGGTGAAAGACGCGATCAAAGCACAGTGTTTACCGTCAGACCCCCACGGATATTATGTGTAGGCCT
>JADBJO010000571.1:359668-522168 GCA_016801955.1 Conus betulinus
CCACGCTGAATCGCCAGTTGGTATGACAGTACACAACGGTCAGACTAAACAAATACACATTACAGAGAGCAGACGTTCCAAGCTTGACTATATACCCTGTACCGACACATCTACACAGCAAGAACAACGGGAGAAATGAATAAACAGAAATCAACACTTTTTGAAGACTGACACAGCCTTTTCGATCTTGAATATCGTCAGACAAGTATATGAATGATCAGAAACAAATACGGATGACTTCGATTTGATTGAAACGAAAGTAAATATGAAATGAGGCAAGGAACAGTAAACAATAAACAACAAACAAGTATGATAACTCTTGCTCCACAAGAAAACAAATTCTTACACAGCCTCACTGCAAGAACACGTTTCGATAGCGTTTAACCTGCGTGGCGTGTAATGGGGACCAGGCTATATCAGTGTGGTTGATGCGTGAATGTGCAGTTGTTAGGCCATAGTTTCAGACATCTTGTTTGTTCTTCCTTTGCTCTTCTGTGTGTTCTCACATCCACCTGTCATCCACCCGAGCTGCGGTGGGTATTTTCCTGGGGCGCTTCAGGACAAGTTGTCTCCTTACCGAAATCAGTACGAAATCGTGGTAATGGGGTGATGGCGGGAGGAGGGGGGGTGGGGTGGGGTGGGAGGGAGAACATTAATTTTCGTTCTGCTCGGATGGCTGTTGTGTTCGGAGGTGAGACTGGTTTCCATTATGGTGAAGATTTCAATGGTATTGGCGAGATCTTGGGGGCTGTCGTTGGATGGACATGGTGGCGCTCTCCAAGAGAGGGGAGGGGGGGGGGGGGGGGGGATACTGTCTGTCGTCAGCACGGGCCTTAGTAGGTGGTGTCCTGAATTTGTTGGATCAGAACAGGCACCACTGAACACGACCGAAGTGACTCGGCTACAGTGCAGTGTGTCTCTTCTACTGGGTTGCCTCTCTGACTTGACATAGACTTCCGCTCCCTGTGGATTACCGGTTCTGGGATAGCGGCACGACAAGCCAGGTTGTGGCTATGGACGGGGAACTGGAATGAGCAGCATAACGGTGATGCCATTGTAGTGACGCAGAAGATGAGGTAGGAAAAGAGCTTGTAAAAAAAGAAATTTCTTTTGTTACAGAAAATTAAAGAAACTGAGTCATCCCCGCATAAGGTTATCTGCATATTTCAGATGGTTCTGAAAAAAACGTCTGATCTCATGGCATTCCTGCAAATACTTGATAAATATTACTGACATATTCATATCATGTCTTCAGACGCTGACTCATATAGTATCACCAGACAGCCCGCGAAATGAGTTTGCTCTTTAATTACATCAGCTGTACCTTGTGCACACGCTCATGTGTGCCTACACATTTGCATGCAAATACACGTTTCACACACACACACACACACACACACACACACACACAAATTCTTTTTCTTCATCTTGATTATATTGAGCGCGTTAACACAAAAATGTTGCTGGGCTCCATCATCAACACAAATACAACATAACGCAAATACAGAATTGGAAACAAACAGAAACCAGAATCCGGGAGAAGGGAAGCCACCCTGCATGTCAAAAACACCCTTTGCGTAAGGGTTGCGCCTCATTGTAACGTCTCTCGACCCACTTTTTTTTTCCTTTTTTTTTTTTTTTTTTTTTTTTTTAAACATTCTTGTACTGAGACATTTCACCTCGCAGTCAACAGCTATTTCTGGCATATGGGGGATGAAAATCAGAAAGAATTTCCTGTTTGATCTCTAGCCCGTCTTGAGGCCAAGATTGTTTGTTTCACAGACATGATTGTTTGTTTCACAGACAAAATAGATTTTATACGAAACATCGGTAAACCATGAATGTTTTCAAAACTTCGCTTTTTTCTTTCCGTAGAGTGTCCACAATCATCAGGTTGATAATTCTGACACCTGCGTGACTCGCCGATCGTTATATAAACTTCCTTTATTATGTTAGGAAAAACGCAATGAAATCAACTTTGCATGTACCACTCACACATGATCGCTCGAGGCACAGGCACTGGGCGCGCGCACATTCACTCACGTGTCCTGATGCACTCACACACATACACTCTGAGAGAGAGAGAGAGAGAGAGAGAGAGAGAGAGAGAGAGGCCCTAAATGTAAGTATACACCCATTTACGGCACTCTCTCGCTCTCTCTCTCTCTCTCTCTCTCTCTCTTCCACCGAGTCTGACCTTTAAAAAGAAATAATTCTCACTAATCTCATTGTGTGAGGTTGGCCTAGTGGATAAGGTGACAGGCGACTATCAAAGAGTGTGGGTTCGCTTCCAACCTGTTGCAAGTTTTTCTGTCTTTATCTGTCTGTCACTATATCGCACACACTCTCTCGTTTTCCTAAGGCAAGTTTTTTCTCTCTCGCTCTGCGGCGGACAAGGCGGACACCTGAGGTAAGCTCTCTCTGCAAGGCCTCCCTCACTCACACTCTCTCTCTGCCTCCCTCCTGTATCCCCCGCCCTTCCGTCCACTACCTCTCCTTCCCGCCAGCCCCGCCTTTCCCCATCCCTCCGCACTCTTCCTTCGCATACACACACACATGCGCCCACGCACACACATGGGCCCATGCCCACACATCATACACACACGAGTACATCCACTACACACACACACTCAAAGAAAAAAAAATGGTAGGTAGGCACTCAAGATCTGAGCAGCGCGTTTGGGCTAATGCGTAGGTCAGACATCCGCAGAGTCGTAGCCACGAGACCCTCTTCTTCAATTGTGTCAACTTTGTTGTACATTTATTTATCCATCAGCTTCAAATCTGCATAGTACGGTCTCAAAACTTAGCGGATGTGGTGGTGTAGTCCGCACGCAGTGACGCCTCCTTGATGAAACTGAAACTGTTCTCCCTCACTCTCCCTCCTTCCCACCCTACCCCACTTCCTCCCTCCTCCCCCCCCTCCTCTCCCTTCACTTCAGACTGATCGTGAGTCCATATTCTCTCCCTCCATTCCGCCCTCCCCTGTGTGTTGGTAATGTAGTCCTGGAGGATGCGCCAAGTGAGGTTTCTCCTAGCCTTGAACAGCGCCTGGTGTGGCTGTGCAACCCAATTCTGGAGTGACAGTCTCTGTTGTTGCAGTTGGTGCAGACGAAGCAGGACGACTGGGAAGAAGCAGAGAGGCTGCTCAATGTTTGCGGCATGCTCGTTTCTCTGCTGCCTGCTGGGTTCTCTCCTCCTCCGCTTGTCTGATTCCTCTCTGCACCATTTGACGCCAGCAGTCGCGGCCGTCGGCAGCTGTTTCCCAGGCATCAGGGTCATGTTGCACACTTTCATATCACGTTTGCACACATCCTTGAACCTGAGAGTGGGGCGTCGTGTGCATCTGGTACCAATGGCAAGTTGGCCCTAGAGTTAGTTCCAGCCCTGGCCAGGATGCTGCTGTGCAGTACTTGGTCCTGCCAGGTGATGCCCAGAATGCATTTGAGGCAGCGCATGTTCAGAGGCGTTCCTGCCTCGCGTAGGTGGTCTATGTCTCGCCTGCCGTCAGGAGAGTGCTGAGGACGCAGGCCTGATAGACACGCATCTTGATCTTCTCCAAGAGGTTCTTGTTGTCCCACACCCTCTTGTACAGCTTCGCCAAGGTTGCTGCGCGGCTTTTCCTATCCGCCAGTTGATAGGAACTCTATCATCTCTATGTCAAGTGACAGGCTGGTCCTGATGTCCTCAGTCACTTCCAGGGTGTAGTCGTTGATGCTGATTGAGGGCGCGTGGCTTGCATCCTGTGCGCTGACGTTGGTCTTCTTCAGACTGATCGTGAGTCCAAATTCTTTGCATGCATCAGCGAACCTGTCCATGAGTCTCTGCAGGGCCTCTTCAGGGTGTGAGGCAAGCGCTGCATCGTCAGCAAAGTGCATCTCTCTGGTGAGGATCTGGGATACCTTGGCTCTCAAGCGGGCGAGGTTGAACAGCTTTCCATCATCAGAGCATGTGTGCAGGGTAAATTCCATCTTGCGAGGAGAGCTGAAGGCGTGCGTACTTCAGAAGCATGGAAAAAAAGATGCTGAAAAGTGTCGGTGCGAGCACACAGCCCTGTTTTACTCTGCTTGTGATGGAGAAGGGTTTCTGAGCAAGACCCGTCGTACAGCTGTGCTCTTCATGTCCTCGTGGAAGGAAACCATCATGCTGCGCAGCTGAGGAGGACAGCCGATCCTCTCCAGGAGACGGAAGAGGCCTTTTCTGCTGACAAGGTCGAAAACCTTCGTTAGATGGATGAATGCCAGATACAGTGGCATGCCCTGCTCTCTGCACTTCTCCTGAAGCTGGCACACTGAGAAAATCATGTCAGCTGTTCACCGGCCTGCCCTGAAGCCACACTGGGACTCTGGGTACACTCGAGCAGCCAGTGTCTGGAGCCTGGTGGGGAGAATGCGAGCCAATACCTTCCCGACTATGCTCAGGAGGGATATCCCCTGTAGGTGTTGCAGTCGCTGCGGTCGCCTTGTTCTTATAGAGACTCACAATAGAGGCATCACGCATGCCTTGGGGACTTCACCCTCCCTCCAGCACAGACAAAGCAGGTCGTACAGGGGCTGCATCAGCGCTGACTTCCCCACTTGATCTTCAGGTGAAATGCCGTCACTTCCTGGTGCTTTTCCACTGGGGAGCATGTCGATGGCTTTGCCGAGTTCCTCAAGCGTGGGCACCTGGTCCAGTTCTTCCATCACAGGCAGGTCATCGATGGCATCAAGGACAGTCGTCAGTGACTACTGTTCCCTGGAGTGGAGCTCTGAGTAGTGTTTCGACCATCGCTTCATCTGTTGATCACGATCAGTGATTTGTCGCGCCTGCTGAAGACTTCAGAGGAGCAGTTTTCTTCACTTCTGGTCCAACTGCCTTCTTGATCCCATCAAACATACCACGAACTTTTCCGCAGTCGGCTGAACGCTGGATGTCCTCGCACAGTTGCAGCCAGCAGTCACTGGCACATCGTCTTGCGACCCTCTGTGCATTGCTCCGTGCAGTTCTGAATGCTGCGAGCATCTTCTCACTAGGGGATTTCTTGTAAGCCAGAAGAGCGTGATGCTTGCTTCAATGACCGACTCCATTTCAGAGAGGGTTTGCATCATCTTCCTTACTCTCTTGCCGAAGGCTGAGATGGCGGCATCGTAGACAGCATCTCTGATGGTGTTCCATCTTGCTGTGGCATCCTGTTCTGGCAAGTGTTGGAGAGTCTCTTCGATGGCAGCGACGTCTGTCAGGGTCTCCTGTTCTTGCAACGTTGATGCGGGAATGACCTTTTTGCTTTGGAGCGGTGCAACTTGCGTGGCTGTATCCTCACTTTGCTGCACGCGAGGGCGTGATCAGTGTCGCAGTTGGGCGCTGTGGTAGCTTCTTCTCGTTGCCAGGACAGTGTCCACAGCTGAGCGTCTCGTGACCACAGGGTCCAGTTGGTGCCAGCAATGAGACCTTGGGTGTTTCCAGAACACTGTGTGTTGGGGCTTGGACTGGAAGAAGGTGTTGTGACGCAAAGGCTGTGGTATGAGCACAGCTCCAGCAACCTCTGTCAATTGTCGTTCAACTTTCCGACCCCGTGGTGACTGATGCCAGATGGCCACGACTGGTGGCCATTTCTCGTCCACTACCTCTCCTTCCCGCCATCCCCCCCCCACTCCCTCCTCCCCGCCCCGCCTTTCCCATCCTTCTGTCTCTCCCTCCCTTCTGTTCTCCCCCACTCCCTCCTTCCCACCCTCCCTCCCACCTCTCTCTCTTCCTCCTCCCACCCTACCCCCACTTCCTTCCCTCTCCCCCTCAACTCCATTCCGCCCTCCCATACTCACTCCCCTTCTCTCCCTTCTTCCTGTCCTCCACTCCCTCTCCCTCCTTCTCTCTTACGCCCACGCTCTCTCCACCCTCCCCACTCTCTTCCTCCCTCTCTCTCCCTCCTTACTTCACTTACTCCCCCTCTTTCTTTCCCTTCATCCTCTCCCTTTCTCCATCCCTCCCTCTCTCTCCCACCCCCCCACCCTATCCCTCCCTCTCACATCCTCTCTCCTCTCTTCCCCCTCCCCACTCACTGCCTCCTCCCCCCTCTCCCTCCCTCCCTCTCTCTCTCTCTCTTCCCTCCCACCAACCCTCCTCACTCCCCCCCTCCCCCACTCCTGCCTCTCCCTCCCTCCCTCTCCCTTCCTCCCTCCCTTTCTATCTACCTCCTCCCTCTCTCTCTCTCTCTCCCTCTTCCTCCCTCTCTCTCTCTCTCGCTTCCACCTTCCCCCCCACTCCCCTCTCACTCACTCTCTCTCCCTCCCACCCACCTCTCTCCCTCCCTCCCTATCCCTCCCTTCCTCCCTCAATCCCTCCTCACCCTCCCTCCTTTTCTTCCTTCTCTCTCTCTCTCTCTCTCTCTCTCCTCTCTCTCCCTCTCCTCCGCTTCCTCCCTTTCTCCCTCTCACCCCTCTCTCTCTCTCTCTCTCCCTCCCTCCCTTGCTCTCTCCCTCCCTGTCTCTCTCTCTCTCTCCCTTTTTTCTCTCTCTCTACTCCCTCGCATGCTTGCTCCCCTCTCCCCCCACTCTCTCTCTCCCCCCTCACTCTCTTTCGGTCCGTCCCACCTTCTCTCCCTCTCTCTCTAGCTCAGTCACCCCCCTCTCTCCCTTCCTCCCTCCCTCCCTCTCCCTCTTACTCCCTCTCTCCTTCTGTCCCTCGCGCTTTCTCCCTCCCTCCTCTCTCCCTCTCTCTCTCCATCACTCCTCTCTTTCTCTCTCCCTCTCTCCGTCCATAGACGTTTCTTTCACGTCTCTGCTCCCTCCCAGTCTATCCCTCCCTCCCTCCTCCCTCTCTGTCTCCTTCTATCGCTCCCTGTGTGTGTGTGTGTGTGTGTGTGTGTGTGTGTGTGTGTGTGTGTGTGTGTGAGAGAGAGAGAGAGAGAGAGAGAGAGAGAGAGAGAGAGATACACTATACGAAGTAAGCGACACAACTACCAATGAGAACTAACACAGAACATAGTGACATACGCGACGCGCACGCGCGCGCACACACGCACACACACACACACACACACACACACACAGGGAGAGAGAGAGAGAGGGGGGAGGGGGGGGGCAGTTCAAATCAAATGGTCATTGAAGATGCCGTCACTTTTGCAACATAGGCCCAACACTATGGTCTACAATGCCTGCAAAAAAGAAAACCGAGCGGTGACGCCGAATGTTGGGCGTTAATACTTGATACTTGATGTATTGGGTGTTAGAGGCCTTTTTTACAAGGCCTGTTCACCACTCTGTTCAAACTAGACTTGTGTGCGTGGCATGGCAAAAGCAGTCTAGTGGTAACAGCTGGGGTCAAATTTGTTTGGCAGACTTTCCCAATGGGCATCCAGTCTTCTTTTAAAAGCACTAATGCTCTCGGGCCGTCACCACACTATCTGGAAGACTGCTCCATGTGGACACCACTCGCTGCGCAAAGAAGTTAGAACGCATGTTTAGTCTGCAATGTCCTTTCTCTACTTTTAGAGAGTTCCCTCTAGTGTCTCTACCTTGGTGGAGCTGGAGTTGTGGTCTGTCTGTGTCATATAAGCCCTGCATGAACTTAAAAGTGTCAATCATGTCGCCTCTATTTCTGCGGTGTTCCAGGCTTGGCAATTTAAGTGCTGCTAGGTGCTCTGGATATGATTTTTCTTTCAGGTGGCCAATGAGTTTTGTTGCTCGCCTTTGAACATCCTCCAGGTCCGCACACAGGTTTTTTGAATCTCGGCTGCCATACCGCGTGACCGTACTCAAGGACTGGCCTCACAAGGGACTTATAGAATTTTCAAAATTTCAAAATTATAGAGATGGACAAAGCAAAGTTTTGGGGGTTGGTTGTTCTGGTGAGGTGATCAAAGGACCTTCTGATGACCCCAAGGATCCTATTGGCCTTTGCCGTTGCTTGTGCCACATGGTTCTTGAAACTAAGGTCCTTGTCCACCAACACTCCCAAGTCTCACTCTACTTCACTCTCTTCCAGTCTGATAGTGTAATTCTCACTCTCAAGTTTTTGCTGTTCATATAGTATGTTGCCTCTGTTTTGGGGTTACCAAGCCTAATCACACTGCATTTTTGAGGATGGAACTTTAATTGCCAATCGGTTGACCACTTCTGGAGTCGGTTGAGATCCTCTTGGAGAGTTTGCTGTGCATCACTGTTGTCGTTTTCGGCAAAGATTCTTGTATCATCAGCAAAAAGCTCAACATGACTCTGGACGTGTTGGAGCAAATTGTTGATGCACAACAGAAAAAGAACAGGTCCCAACACACTGCCCTGTGGGATGCCACTGATTACATCTGCTTGGCCTGACTTTGTTCCGTTGATATTGACGCACTGCACTCTGTTGGTCAGGAAATCTTGGATCCATTGAAGGACTTTACCCTTTATTCCATGGGCTTCAACTTTTGCTATCAATCGGCGATATGGGATGCTGTCAAAAGCCTTCATGAAATCCGTGTATATGGCATCGATGCCACCTCCAGCATCTAAGGTCTCTGTCCAGATGTCTAGGGTTTCCAGAAGCTGGGTTATGCATGAGCGTCCTTTGGTGAAACCGTGTTGCCGTCTACTGATTAGACTGTTGTCTTGTAGGTGCGCTATCATTTTCTCACGGATCAGCTTTTCCATCGTCTTACACAGCACACAGGTGAGACTCACAGGTCTGTAGTTGTTAGCTTTGAGATGACTTCTTTTCTTGGAAATGGGGGTGACAGTTGCTGTTCTCCAATCCTCTAGGATCTTACCCGTCTCTAGAGACTTCTTGAAAATCATGGTCACGGGAACTGCTAGGACGCTTGACAACTCATCAAGCATGCGCGTGCTGATACCATCTGGTCCTGATGCCTGGAAGCATTTAAATTTGAGAGGAGTTCTTAACGTCTTCTGTAGTGATAGTAAAATCGCACAGTTCTTCTTCATAACTGTACTGGGGTATCTCTGGTAATTCGCCCTCTTTCTCATTTGTAAGACGCTCCAGAAGAAGCCATTTAGGAGGTCAGCTTTTTCCTTGTCGTTTGTTGTTCTGGTTCCATCCTCTTTTTCCAGGTCACCTACTCCTGTTTTCATCTTTGTTTTCGATTTGACATTAGACCAGAATGCTTTGGGTTGGTTTTGGCCTGGGCGGCGACTGTGGCCTCCAGTTTTTTCTTGCTTTTTTTTTTGCATGCCTTAGATGCCTTGTTATTGGCTTTTGCATATGCCTGATAGTCTTTGCCATCATCCGTTTCTGACCATCGTCTGAAGAGCTTGTGTTTGTGCACTGATTTCAGCGTTCCCCCATCCATCCATCCATTTTTTCCTCGGAGTGTTTGAATCACTGGTTTTGGGGACATGTTTTTCAGCACACTGGTTCAGTCACTCTTTGATGAATTTTATCGATGCCTCATTGACTGGTAAGCTGCTGAGTTCATCTTCCCATTTAACAACTCCCAGATCTCTCTCCACCTCGCTGTGTTTTGCTTTATCAAAAATTAGCCGGGGATTGTTTGTGGATCCTTGGTAACAGTATGAGACGTTAATGATCAGAGTGGCATGGTCACTTTTACCCAGTCCTGGAGCTGTGGTAATAGCGTTGATTATATCGTCTCTGTTTGTCAGAAGAGATCGTCCAGTGTAGGTCTCTGCCCTAACCTTATGCGCGCGTTTTCCTTCTGATGTTGTATCAGAAATGCATCTTGGATTGTCTTCAAAAATTTGCTTGCTGGGTGATTTTCACCTGTGCTTTCATCTCTCCTTTGGCCAATCAGTCTCTGGGAAGTTGAAGTCACCCATCAAAGAGAGGGTGGGATGGATTTGTCTCTCACTATGTTCAGCAACAGCTTGTTTAAATTCTGTTATTTTCCTCTGTGCCACTAGGGGTTCTGTAAACAAGACCTATGGTCATGGTTTCATCCTCACTCAGTCTGCAGTCGACAAACACATATTCTTTGAAGTCGATTTTCATCTCTCTATAGGATGGTTTCATATCTGTCTGACATACAGACAGATCCTCTGTCTTCGCTTTCCAAGTTGTGGAAGATTTCAAAGCCTGGGATGGCTATCTCGCATTCTTGAACTGCATATCTATGGTTCCTGGGTTTGATTTCAACAATACCCATGATTGCTGGTTTATGGAGTTCAATTAATGCATCAAATTCTGATCGCTTATTTAAAAAGCTATTTGCATTTGTGTATAAACAAACCAAAGAAATCTTTTTTTTTTTTTCAAAGTATGTGCAGTTTGTGCACTGCTAGAAAATTTAAGTTAGTATTTGTATTAAAACTTTGTTCATAGCTTTTATCTTTTTTTTTTTTTTCTTTCTGTCTTTTGTTCTAATCTGGTGATATCGGGTACCTCCCGATATTCACCACCGCGCCGTTTTTTTCTTATCCATTTTGCTTTTTGATCCCCCTCTTGTTTTGACTGCTCCTGTTTCTGTTAAGTTCGTTGAAAAGAGCTTCCTCTTCTTTACGCTTAGTTGGAGTCAAGTCTTTCTTCACACTTAACTTCAAATACAGTTTTGATTCCTTGTCGTCCGTGCTTACGTCATTCCTTCTGGCTTTCCGTATAGACTGCAATACATTGTCTCTGACTTCTTGATTGGAAAAGGAGACTCTAAGTGGCCGTCGATTTTCTTTCTCTTTGGAGTACTTCCTCAATCGGCGTACATCAAAGAAGCTATCTTTGACATTTACTTCAGCCAAGAGGGTCTCCACAGTGGTCTGATCTTCTTTCTGTCTCTCTGCTCTGTCTTCATGTGTTGATTCAGGTGAGCCAAAGGTGACCAGATTCTTTCTTCTTCTCTCACGATGCTGGACTTCTCTCAGGATTGAGTCAGCATTTTGTTCTCTCAATAGTTTATCGCCACACTTTGTCACATTTTCCTGTAATTCATCAAGGCGAACATCTCTTTCTTTAAGATCTGAGTTAAAATGTTTGACTTCCCTGTCAATGTAGTGATCAACTCTGTGACATTTGCCTCCAGCTGACTCATTTTCTCTTCCGGTCATGACCACCGTTACAGCACTCAGCAGCAGTGCAGTATCTCCCCATGCAGGTGGGTTGATGATATTAGCTCACTCATACACACACACACACACACACACACACACACACACCCCAACGCGCACGCGCGCGCGCGCGCGCACGCGCTCGGGCTTGTTGTTTGTGTGTTTCCCGGTAAACGTACAAAACAAATGAGAATGAACAGAAACAAATGAATTTCTAATCGTGCAACCATTTTAAGTAGTATTCACGTGTTTTTTATTATTTAAATTGGTCATGAATATAATGTATCATGCAAATGAAACCGAAGATAAACAAAAAAATAAGACAATAAAGAATGAGTTCTATTATGGTCGATTCTCAAATAGGTATTCTTATTTAGCTGATAAAGAGCAGAAGCGCTCCAGATTCAATATGGGGATTTGTGTGACTTTCTTAATTCTGTTTTGATTGACGTAAAGTTGGTGGATATTTGGCAAAACGGACACAAACTGTAAGATCTACAAATACTCAGTATACTTAACGTTTATTTACATTAGTGATGCATGGGGTAATGTTCTAAGAGATAGGGTAATCTTCACAGTCACTTGGCAAGACTGAAGGAGTGGACTCGGCACTGCTACGGTGGGGTTTCACAGTGGGAAGACTGCAAGTGCTACAGTGATTTTTGTTGATTGCTTCGGATTAGTCTGATTCAGTGATAGGGCTCGAAATAGATCTGCAATCAGTGAAGATTAGCCAGTGCGATGACCGACGTGAAGGTTGCTGACGATAATGATCCTCGAAAAGTTTCAGTGAATATACATTAGTTGGGAAAAGTTGGATTGATCGGGAATGAAATAAGCGATCGTACATGATACAATGACGTCCAGTTCCAAACAGCGAGTGTCTCTGAGGAGGAAACAAAAGACAAGAAACGACAGGAACCACATTACTGAAATCAGTGAAAACGACGATGATGATGATGCCTTTGAATTTAAAAGTCCAAGCAGACAAATTTCAACAGGTGATGCAGCTTCCGTTGCTGGTTCCTCAAAAATGGCCAATTTCTCCACGTTTCGTTTCACCTATTGGCACACGTTCTTCCCATTTAAACAAGCCATCTCCATCTTATCCCAGGTCTGCAGACACATCATTGGATGATAGTTCAGGTATGGCCTTTATGTTACAAGTTCTCTCTTGTTTTTGTTTTTAATTTTAGACTTTTGAAAACGTTGTTAATTAACTTTAAACCATACCAGTAGGTGCAGGCTCACCCCCACCCCCACTCCCACCTACACTTTTCTTTCCCTTTTTTGAAACTTTTGTGATGCTGACACTTGTGATACTAGTGGTACCTGACATCCCATAATGCACTGCATTTACTTGTATTTCAGGAAGTTTACTCTTGGTGAAATACATCCATACAATAAGTATACAGATGCCGACAGCATGGAGGAAGCTTGTTGAAGAAGTGTTCCAAGGCATGGGGGTATGGTCTGAAACTAGTGAAAGGGGCAGACCCAGAGTGCTGAGGCTGGTAGGAGCATCTTGGCTGGCAGGAGCCTGGTACAGGAGAAGACGCTGCTGCTTCCTGGAGATAATGGGAGGCATAGAACTGGCTGTATACAGAATTTCACTGCCACTGGCTAAACCTTCCATTGAGGTCAGGAGTGAGGGGGTTGGGAAGGGAAACCACAATCGTACAGGAAAGCCTTCTCCCTGAGATATATAATAGGCATTTAAGACAGCTCTCTCCCATGCTTTGCCTCCCCCAACATCCTGGTTCCTTACAAGAGGAAGGGACCATGGGGGGTGCATTTAGTCATACCAGTGAACGAATGTCAGAACTGACCCTTTGATCAGCTGTGATGACAGTCTTAGATAAGTGGTCATTTAGCTCTATGGAGGGCAAGAGAAACAGAGACAGTGATAATAAGGGATTCTGTCTGATTGCAATCAATATATATATATCGCTATGTAATGTGGTAACGCCTCATATTATTAATGTACTAGAGCTAACAAAGCACTATAAGTGATTGTGGTAGGGATGGGGGTTGAGTGCACTTAGCTATGATAGTGTGTCGACTGTTGCCAAGATAAGACTCAAAAGGAAGACACAGCGGAGGATGCGTCCCTCACTAATAATGAGAGAAGCACATCATGTCAGCATGACTGACAGTGACAGTAATCCTGGAATGACAACTTTGTAGTGAACTGTCATGGTGATGGTGGGCAGAAGAATCTGAATCAACGGTCCTTTTTACCTGTGAGAAGTTACCCATGTCCCTGCTTAGAATCTGTACTAGGGAATAGCCAGAGTCCAAATAATGATAAAAGTATCGAGTCAGCATTCTCCTGTATACATCCACACATTCTCACTCTCATCCCACTACTCCTAAGTCAGAGTTTGTGGCAGAAGGGAGGACTGAGGTTTGAACCACACTGAAAACTTGAGCAGGGTGCATAAATTGATCACACGAGACAGTGCAAAGCAGAGAGAATACAACAAAGGGGAAAGAAGAAAGATCAGGCACTGGAAAAAGGGAATTTACATTTGATTGATCCATAATCCTCCAATATTGAACAAATGGGTTTTTTAATCATTAATGTAGACTACAAAAGATCAGAAAATAACACCAATTTATCTGTTAAGTTGAATAAGACAACATTTATTGTTACATTATTTGAGGTCAGCTGGGCTATAAACATGCATGGTATTTTATTACAGATCTTGACAGACTTAATTAAACAGACTCCAATACTTACTAAGTTACTTGTGAAAACTCCAACTCCAAGCCTCCAAATTACTTTTTTTTTAATTAGAGGAGGGACATTTTGATTTTTTGTTTGTTATATATATATCATATCTACAGATAAATAATTCATTGGAATTTACCAGCACCTGTCTTACCTACTTCCTGCTCTTTTTGATACTTGGAGAAGAGATGGGTTTTGTCAAGAAATCTCTCATTGCTGCCTGAAATCAGAGTGTCATTTACAGACAGTGTCACAGTATTCAGGGACACCTTCAACTATCAAAGTTCTGAACCTATGAACTTTCAAGACTCATTCATATATAACCATAGTTAATCATAGTATTTGTAGAGAAAAGAGAAAACAAAATTGATATTTTTACAATCAATGTTTTTGTATATGATGGCTATCTATCTATCAGCACTGATCGGTGTTTTTAGCTGATCGTGTAAGGGGAAAAAACAAAATAGCATGCGAACATCACCAAAATCAGAGGTTTAAGAATAAGTGCTTCACAGACTACCAGCATCAGAAGCGATGAATGCACAAAATGACTGTGTCAGGCAGCAAATTAGTACACAAGTGGACAGACTACAGCCTGTTCAAGCAGATTTTATTGAGCATTACTTGGCACTAGCAGGTGTTTCACCATGACTTCTTGTTCACGACCATTCTGCAGAATACTGGTTACTACAGTTGAGGGTAGATATCCCAGAGGCAGACTGACATCTTGAATGGGCAACATAAATGGTTAAACTGGTTATCATACCTCCTGTCTGTTGTGCATGAATGGGGACAGAGGCCTGTGAAACTGGAAGTATCTAAGTGTCCAAGCACCCATCATGGCAGTCCGGCATCCCTGCAAGTGCAACCCACAGATAAGATATATTCCCATCACTACCTAAAATGTAGCCCCTTGGTGAAATTCAGTAGTAATAATAATGGGCTCAAGTGGCAGGGAATGGACTTCACAGATCCAGCAGCACTGGAAAAGACATGTATTTTAATTCAATAGCAGGTAATAATTTGAAAATTAAACGAGACTTACCTGGAAGTTGAAGTTTAATGGAGATTATATCGAGGATGCTGTTGGGTAGAGGATGAAACCATGCGCGGGGCCAGACTTCAGTTACGTGTGATCCCCGAAAACAGACTCGGAAGGGAGGGTTCAGTTGAAATACCTCGAGTTGCTGATGGGTGGGCACATGTATACCTCTACCCAACAACATCCTCGAAATAATCTCCATTAAACTTCAACTTCCGGGTAAGTCTAGTTTAATTTTCAAATTATACCTCATTTGCTGATTGGTCAGATGTATACATGTGGAGATTTTAGCGTCGGGGATCACACGTTATTCCTTAACACGTCAGGCTCTGAAAGGTAATCAGCCCATAATGTGAGTTACTTCCCTTTGTCTACAAATGTGTCCAGCATTGACTGGGAAAAACTCTTAGTCTTCGTAGAAACCACATTTCCATCTTCATTCTGTTACTGATCCGGTGGTAGAATCTTGAAAAAGTGTTCCTGTTTGACCATCCACCTGCTTTAAGGATGCTGTTTATTGGTACACCTGTGCTTAATGCTGCAGAAGTACTAACAGTAGCAGCCCGAGTGCTGTGAGCTGAGTACTTTGACATGTGTATTCCAGCCATAAACAGCACATCTTTCATCCAGTGAAAAATGGTGTCTCTTTTCACAGGTGCAAAAAGCTTTATGTGCAACTGATAAGAAGTGCTTTCCCAGTTCGTAAGTGGGCAGTCCTTTTCAAATACTGCTGGAGGTGGTGAACCAGACACAATCTCTTGTCTTCAAAACAAGGTATGACTAAAGGCTTTAAGTCCCTGGTCAGGATTGTTTTAAAAGAGAGCTACATACAAGTACATATTTAGACTCATGGATTTTTACATCATTAACAGTAAGACTATGGAGAGTCTGTCCTCTCTGACCAGAGAGTAAAGCAAGTAACATAAGTGTTCTGAGTGTGAGTTTCAGAAAGCTGAGCTGTTCTGCATCTGGTCACTGTGCTAATATATCAATGACTGTGTCTACATCCCATGTCTCATGGTACTTTGGGACTGGGTGATGGTCTATTGTTGAACACACCTTCGACAATTTTACAGACTAAGGATGTTTCTGCATTATCACAATATCAGGACAAAGGTATGCTGAAACCGCACTCTTACCTAGGTTAACTGTACTGTAACTAGCATCTGCAGCATAAAGTTCTGCAAGAACATTTGCCAAATGTACATGAGTGCAAGTAGTGATTTCATTTCTCCTTACAAATTTCTGCCATTTTTTAATGTAGGTGTTGTAGGACAAGGGTGCTGGGTCTCCATGAATCCATGATTAGAGCAACTGAATTTCCTGATAAACCGGAAGTTAAGAAATTTTTGCTGAGATCTTGCAGACAAGCAGGTTTAGCTGATGTCTCTGCGTGAGAGGATGAACTGCTCTGAGGTCGCTGGGTAGGTGAAGAAGGTGGCGTCTGCAGCTGAGTTCAACTGGAGTGCAGCAGAGAAGATGTTGAAGCACAGTGAACCACGGTTGTGTCGGCCAGTTGGGTACCACAATTATCCCCTTTGCACAGTCTCTCTGGATCTTCTGCAAATGGTAATGCATAACACTGTAAATGCTCCCAAGAGATGGAAAAAAGCATCAGTTGCTTCAGCTTCTGGATCCGGCCTGTATGAAATGTATCGCTTTATTTGGAAGTTCAACCTGGAAGCAAAGAGGTCAATATCTGGAGAAGCCCTGAGCTGTGGAAGGCAGACTGCAGAGCCTGCTATCATGTTTCCACTCAGCATCAGTGTTCTGACCCCTGGACTCTTTGTCAGCTGTCCTGTTCTGATTCCCTGGTATGTGCGCTGCACTGATCCAGATATTCTTAAAAATGCACCATGACCAAATTGTAAATGCCATGTCATTACAAGCATCTGAATGGCTTGTCCCCATGTGATTGATACAGCTGACAGCTGTTGTATTGTCTATCATTATCTGGACATGTTTGTTTTCCAGCTTTCCCTGAAATGACTGCAAAGCAAGTAAAACAGCTTTAAATTCCAAATGATTAATGTGAAAGCCCCATTCATGTGGTAACCAATGTCCACCTGAAGCTGTTTCTTCACACTCGCACCCCCAACCTGTCCACTAGCATCAGTTGTGACAACTATATGGTTCATAAATGTCATTCTCTGTATCAGACACTTTGACAATCCACCATTTAAGTTCTTCCTTACTCTCTTCAGACAACTGCATGAGTTGGTCAAAGTCACCTAGAGCTGCTCATCTTCAAACCTATTTTTTTGTCTTTCTCAAGCTGTCTATAATTGAGAGGTCAATACTTGACAGCAGCAAAGCTAGCAACGATTTTTCCTATAACCTGAGCAACCTCACGGATTGTGTGACTTTGCTCATCAAGAAGCCTTTGATAACTAGACAGTATGCTGACAGCCCTTTCAGTGCTAAGAGTGACTTTCATGGAGACAGAATCTATGACGACTCCAAGTCCAAGGTATTGAATCCTTGTTGTGGGCTGAATAACCAACTTGGTTTGGGTGAATGATAAATCCTAACCTTTGAAACAAGTCAGTGGTGTCTGTAACATTGCTTATGCAGAGCTCTGCTCTCTGTGAGTCCAAATCAACAAAGAATCATCCAAAAGCCCCATAGATACATGACTTTTCATTCTAAGGGAGGCATAGACAGGTTTCAACAGCTTTGTGAACACAAACAGGGAGCTGATGATAGGCCATTGGGTAAGCATTGAATACATAGACTGATAGAGTTGATCTTTTCCATTGAAATCTGAGTAGTTTCTTGTTCTGTTCATGGATTGCTACACTATACATGTAACAGGCATCCTTCAGATCAACTGAGGCCATAAAAGCATCCTTGAGTTACCAAAGTCAGGGCAGTGTTCAGAGTATCCATTTTGAAATGATTATAACTGACTTCTAAATTGAGTCTTTTTAGATTTAAAATCATGTGATAAGATCCATCTTTCTTTTCCATGGTAAAAACTGGAGAAATAACTTCACCATGGCAATGCTCACATAGGGAAATTACTTTCTTAGCAATCAACTTTTGAACTTCTGAATCAATGATCTTGCACTCTTTCTGATTTGTGACATTTGTTTTTAGTGCAAGATAGCCTGGATAACTGGTCTAAAGGACAGTCAAAATCAACCTTAACCCCTGCTTTCATGCTTAAAATCTCTGGGTCTGAAGTGATTTTAGACCATGCATCTTCAGATTGTCTTAATCTCCCAGCAGTAAACTCAGGTTTCTGAGGTTTTAAAGATGGAACCAAGCTCACCTCTTCTATTGGGGACCGGGATTCTGGTGTCCCCATTTCTGCTGAAACCAGTGCTGTCTTCTGTTCGTTCTGCTCCTTCAGCCTAAAAAAATGACTGTGGGTGACTCGACTCAGAGTAGCAAGAACCGCCCACTTGTCCACTTTAGTAGCAGGCGTTTCCAGGATATCTGCGCTTATGGCCTACACTGAAGCTGATGTGGTCAGTCTCGTGCACATCTTTCAGTCTCGTGGACAAACTGTCCCCAAACAGCTGGTCTGTGATCGGGACTGATTCATCACAGATCCATGAAAACTGCTTGTTTACATGTGGTCTGATGCCACTGCATCTGCGCAATGAAATCTCGCGCGAAACGGTGACCCAAAATAGCCACTGCATTGGAACAATGCTTCATGGCTTCAGAATTGGCCTCTGAACTGGGCAAGCCGCTAGGCCTATCAAGCAATCCATTTGCGGCACACATGCACGCAGTTGCTGCCTTGATGACTGCGCGCTCTGAACATGTTGCATTTTCAGGTCGCTTTTTATGGCTTCAGATGGTAATTTTGACCATGTTTCGTTATTTACCGTCGGGACGACCAGTTTTTGACATTTTGCCGGTCTGTTGTAGGCTCCAAATTTCTTCTTCTGCAGATCGGGCAAAGTTTGTTTCTGAACCGACCATTAACAATTTCTGCCAGTTCCTCTCCTCACTTCTTTGCTCACGGGTTCGTCCGTACCACTCAGTTCAGCGGCTATTTCTTTCAGCAAGGTCAGATTTGTCTCTGACTGGTCAGCTCTTTTATTCTGCAACACGAAAAGCTGTGCCTCTTTTTCCTCTAATTCTTCCAGTTCCCCATCTCTCAGCCCCAAAATATCACTGTTGTGTTCCTGTTCTGACTCAGAATCATCTCCAGAAACTCTGGCAAACTTGGCTGGTTCTGCGGTGCCATTCGTCTGGAAGTTTTCTCTTTGGCCTAAGTAGTCCTGCTAGGGTCTCAAATGTCTTGTTCCAGCTCGCATCTAGTTCTTGAATCAGGCTTCTAACTGATTCTGAAACGTTTTGAGTGCCCGCTGCTGTCTGTGGGTTCTGAAAGACCCTCCGACATGGCTACTGAAAGAGCCGCCAATGTGTCCTAAAAAGTTCAGCTTCTGAAAGAGCCGAGCACAAAGGATCTAGACTACCGGTGTCGATCAGAAAGCCGACCAGTCTAATATAAACTTGGAATACATTTTTTAGATTGTTAGATTCTATGATCCTAATATGATTATGATGTTTATTACTGACGTGAAAGGAATTGTGAAGGTCCAAGGAAATTATTTCGCGCTAGATATCTATCAGTGGGAAACCACTTTCATACGTCTGTCTGGCACCATGTTTTGGCATCAACTGGGGCGTGCGTGTGCGGTATCATCCTCCAGATGTATATGACTGACCAATCAGCAGACAAGGAATATGTATGTTACAGCCTGTCACAATGTCAGTCAGATCTTGAATTTTTAGATTCTTTTGAGGGTTAAGTAAGAAAAAGACGAGAATCATTTGCATGATGAATGTATGTTGTTACCGTTTTTGTGTTGTTGCTTTTTATTTTATATTAAATGAATTGACACATGAGCAGTGTCATTATCATGATTATGAGCTGATAAGTGGATAAGAGACTAAACAGACACTACTGTTAGTTATGCTGCTGACATAAAAACACTGGAAAAGTGTTCCCTTTGTGTGTGAGAGAGAGGGGTTGAACACTTTTGAAGAAGAGGAGAAGGTGTTTGTTTAACCTTTTCAATACTACCTTTTTTTTTTTTTACACATTCCTGCAAGGTTCAGCAAAAGAAGTTTTGGACCACCAAACGAACTTAAATTGAACTTTTGATATTGTAAAACAAATACTGCTACTAAGTGCAAGTCTAAATCACATGATGTTTGCATAAAAAGCTACGAATATGCTGAATGTAGTTTGCTTTGCATAGGTCTGTTTCTTTCCTGTTATTTCTTTAAAGATTAAATTGACCATTATGATTACTTAATTGGGTACTCAAATAAATCCGAAATCTCTAACCTCAGTGCTAACTCACCATTTCTTGGTCGTCAGTGTTGCTGAAGTTTGACACTTGTGCATGCACTTCTGTACAGACTGCATGGTTTTTCTGAGGTGTTATTTATTGATTTAGCAACACCCTGGCATTTCAGTTGTCCACAGGTATGGTAAATGGACAGTCCCCAGTCACTGTCATGCATAGTCATTCTTGACAAGAGTTGAAAACTGATTTTTGAAGTTGAAAAAGAAAACTCTTTGATGCTCAATGACAGCACTTTTCAAACACTAAATAGGGGTGATCACTTTCTAAACTTCAGTTGTCGCCGAACAGTGTGGCTGTAGAGTTGCAATACTGTTGGCTGCTTTGAGCTCAGGTGTACAAAGCTTGCAGAAAAATGTGCCTCTGATGAAAAAAATGTGTTTCATGACGAAAAACATAAACAAAAAGGGATAGTGCTTGAAAACATGGCCATATTCAGATTTAATTCATATTGTAATCAATGACATTAACTGTTAGAAAATGAGTTTACTCTCTCTTGTGAACTGTCATTGCCAAAAAAGAAAAGAGTTTGCTGTCTCTTTTTAAATGCCATCATATTATATGAACCTGTTGACCCTGAAGAGGCTGACTTACCTGGTTGGAAAGAGCAAGTTACCAAGTTGGAAAGAGCAGCACACTGTCTTTGTATAACGCTTTATTAAGATTAATGAAAATGGGAATTAATACTGAATCCACCTTGATTTTGGAATGTGAACAATAGAACAACTACTTTGATGTTCATTTTGCCAGAAGGAATTGGAGTTGGAACTAGTGGAAATAAAAATCATACTCATTATTTCATGTCTCTAACTTTTTTTTTTTTTTCAATTTATAAGCAAGTTCATTGCTGACTTACCTGGTTTGTAAATATTTCTCAAGGTTGTTTTATTGATTTTTGATAACATATTCTAAATTTTTAAAAGAGACAGAAAATATTGAACCCTAAAAATATTTTTTTCTCATATCATTGTATAATTTTGAAAACCTTGCAGAGACACTGGGCAGCCAAGTGCCCACGCCTAGTAAATGGAACTACCTGCTCCCAGATTTCAATTCTCAGCCAGACGGTGTTGATATAGATGTCCTGTGGGACTGTGCTTCACCAGACGCTGTGAAATATCTTAGGCGTAAGTATTTCATTTATGTATATATAGTAAGTGTGTTTCTTATGTTATTTGACCTGAATCACTTTGGGGATTGAGGTTTAGGTGACAAACTGATTTGCTTTTTTATTCTGTGGTCAGTTTATGAGTAAAAGATTTGAACTGCCCAATGTTTCTGAAGTTGCTGTAAAGTCACTCCTTTTTTTTTTTTTTTGGTCCTTCATTTGGTAAGATGTGAATTACGTCACTTAATTAAAAGACATGCTTTGCACAGTTCTTTCCAGGCCTTTGAAAATCTTTGTGATCTGAAACAAGATTTTGGATTCTTATTAAAAAAAAAAAACAAAAAAAAAAACTGCAAGTTTCGACAGTGTTTTGAAACCCCCATTTCAAAGCCCTAAGCATCCATGGAAATTAGAATTAGAGTCAACGGTACTTAAAAAAAAAAAAAAAAGAAGATTGAAATTTGTTGTTGCCTGTGTTGTTTTTCCTCAGACAAAATAGGAGAAACAGGGAAGTTTACTGAACAAGATGGCAGTCACAAGAAAAAACTGCATTATATTGCTAATGATCACAAATCTCTGTATTGGTTTGTTGACATGTTTTTCTTGTGTGTATAGTCGGTTATGGTACGTGATGTTTTTGTGTCACAATTCAGTTTTTGAAGTCTTTGAAAAACACAATAAGGTGCTGAAAAGTTCTGGAAGGGTCTTTGATATTTCTATCATAAGAACTGTAGAAACCATGAAACCAAGCTGTGGCACACACACACACACGCACGCACACGCGCACGCACGCACGCACACACACACACACACACACACACACACACACACACACACACACACACACACACACACACACACACACACACACACACACACACACACACACACACACACACACACACACACACACACACACACACACACACACGCACACACACTCACTCACCCATTCACTCACACATGTACACACACACACGCACGCACACACACACACACACACACACACACACACACACACACACATACTTGTGAAAAGTTTTTGCTTCTTTGGAGGAGAAATGCCAGAATGTTTGGATGAAATACATCATTCTGACGACTGTTTGGAACTATTGTTGCATTTGCTACAGATGAAATGTAACTATTGTTGCGTTTGTTACAGATGAAATGTTGTAACTATTGTTGCGCTTGCTACAGGTGAAATGTTGAAATTCTGCACCTTGGCATACCATTCGAGTTGATTTCAACTATACCGTGTACATTCAAATGTAACAGGGAAGGCGTAGAATAAGATAAGTTAATTGAATGGCCCATAACAATCCTTGTGTCCTGCAGTCTGTACTGAGATGTTAAACTTCAGTCAGATGTCTAGTCTTGCATTGTTATTGCTTTTGGAAGTCTACGCTGTCAGCGTCCAAGCAAAATGCTCTGCAAAGGGAGAAAGAAAAAGGTTTCTTTGAATTTTACATCTTTTACAACTCGTCAGCTTCTGCACCAGATTTAATGGGTGCCTTTTTCTGTTTGTTTTTGCTGATGCCTCCGCCTCTTTGGATTGCCTGGCTGCTGTTTTTATTTGTTTCTTTGTTTTTTGCTTTCATTAAGAGGGATAATAATGAGAAAGAAAAAAATACATTGTCTTCACTGTAAAAGATTTTTGGATGTCTCTGTTTCCTCAATTTCAGTCAAATACAAGTGTAGCTGGTTTGTGGTTGTGCATGGCATGTCCATTTGCATTCAGGCAAAAACAGCTCACCATAAAAGTCAGCAATGATTTCAGTTTCACAGATTGATTGTTCATGAATGCATTGTGCAAAATTTGAATTGAGTGACTAAGCTTTGATTTACAGACCTGCATGTTGTGTACAAGTAAAATCTAATTGACCTAGAAACCACTGTGGTGCACATTTTTTATAGGAAGGATGTCACCAAGAATGATCCCACTTCCCTCCAAATTGCACATTAACACGCAGACTGGTGTGACTGATTTTATTTTCGTTTCATTGAACTTCGGAATTGATTCATCACTTATTAACTTTGTGACCCCATTGATGATCATGCGACAGTGTTGATGAATATGTTGCATTTCTTTGATGTCACTGTTGATTTGTTCTGTGCATGTTACTGCAGGTGTAAAGAAAGATAACAGCAACATAAAAGAACTCATCAAGTTTGTGAAAGAGGTAAGTGTTTATGAATGTGAGAGCTAAAGTGCTGTCTCGTACTTAGCACAAGAAGAAAAGAAAGGTCTTCCAGTTTTGTACAGTACAGGCTGCTAACTACTCACCTGTGCTGTTGTAATGTGCCTGACCTTACACTCTATGCTGGTACAGCAAAGGAATGATTGATTGTCTGGGCTTTAGTTTATTTTCAAGATTGTGTTTAAGTATGATGCTGATGATAAAACTTGGACAGTTCACTTTAAAAAAAAGGTCATCTTTCCTTCTTTTTTGCTCCCATTCTCAATACCTTCCCTTGAATTGTACTCATGTTATGTTCTCATCATGCCCGCTGCCTCAGTGGAAAGATTATGTTTGACCGAAAAGAAGAATGGGTGTTGTACATGTAAAAGTCTGACAGGCAGTTTGTCTCAGTTTTCTTTAATTTCATTTAATTTGTGTCTAATTGTTCAATTTGTTGGTGGTGGTAGTGGTGTGTGTGTTTGTGTGTTTTAAGTTACTGCTTGACTGTTTCTATTTAAAACTTATTTGTACAGATCTACTGTTTTCATCTTGGTTACGATACAGTGTTCAAGAGCAAACATCAGATAATAATGCCAAATATACAGTCAAGGTCTATATTGGACGCTTCTTATATTTCGCAAAGGTGTCCTTTGACTTTCAGAGGAAAAGTTATAAATCTGGGCATGCACTGCATTTGTTTTACGTGTGTGTATATTGCTTCTTGCCAACAGGCAATGGAGAAGTACTTAAAAAGTAGGGGATATAAAATGATTACGTATGATTATCCTCGTAGGCAGCTGGAGGAGGAAGCTGTTTTCCACATAGATCTTTTGAGGTAGATATGCACATGTATGTTCTGACTTCTGTGTTTCTTGAATACTCAGTAGACAACAGGACAATGGTTTTTATTAGGAAGAAGCGTTTTGATTAGTTGTTATGATCTTTCTTCAGCCAACAGGAGAAGTACGCAGCAAGTCTCTCCTCCTCTACACCTGCCGTTACTCCGAGCCTCTTTGCAAAAGCAGCTGGAGAAAAAGAAGAATCCTCCAGATGCTGAAAGAGGAACCAGAAAAAGTGAGTTTCTGAGGCTTAGAGTGGTCAGTCATGTCAATCATAACGGTGGTAATTTGGTCAAAGACGATATTTTAGAGAACTCTGTTTATGGTACTGCTTACATTCTTAGTTCATTTCAATAAATTTGAAAACAATTCATTCATCAGAGTTTTTAATCATGATCTAAGGAGTACCTTTTTTTGTGTGTGTGTGTGTAATTTTCCTAATGTATTTTTTCTTTTTGCTAAAAAAAAAAATGATAGGCTGCTTTATTAACAAAGACGAATATGAGCTAAAGCGATAATCTGATATTTTGTGCATATGATTATGATGCGCCTTTCTTCAGTCGATGAATGATACTTTAAAAAGAATATGATTTTATATAAACTTAATGTGTACAGTTTATGTATAAAGAACTCATCTGACAATATGTTTTTTTTATAGGGTGATTCAATAGTGTATTCATTGACATAGAATGCATTTTTGTAACAGAAATCTAATTTCATATTCTTATTTTCTTATTCATGTGTGATGTGTAAGAATAACATGTGTTTCAGTGTACTTTAAAAGAGAAAGCACCTGTTGCAGAGTCAGAAGCCTCATGTGTCAACCTCAGATTAAAACTTTATTTTGCATGTAGACTGGCCCGGAAACGCAAAGAGAAGGAAGAATCCAAAGAACGTGAAAGACAACTTTTTGGGCAGATACTCTCAGCAGTGGCAAAAAGAGAAGGTAATTGTCTTAAAAAGAAAGTCAGTTATATCTTTTTAATTACAGTTGTGCTTCAGTATTCTGTTCATAGAATTACCTTTGATTTGTTTGACGGAGTTTTTCTTTGCTTTGTTATTGCACCATTTACCTTTGTGTTTTAACTCCTTCCACCCTATTTAAGCACATACAGACACATTGGGCCATCTCTGGTACTAACTCTTACTCAAAATGATAAGCATCGGGAGAGTATTTTGAACCTATTTCCTACTTTTATTATTTGCTGCTGTCAGTGAACTAATTTTGATTGATTTTTGTATTTTACCAGTTTTATTTCTCTTCCCACACAATGAAGTTCTACTTGAAATCATTGTGACAGTCTAAGCAATTAACTCTTAAGCATAAATAAAAAAAAGTCATATAGATTTACATAGTTTCAGAAAATATGTTTTACAGTGACACGGTTAAGTTTTATTTGCATTTGATCACAAATGGGATGATCTAATGTGTTGGAATGAAAAGGACTATGAAGTGATGCAGGATCAGCACAGTCCCTACTAAGAAACAGTCGTCACTGGATTCTCCTAATACGAAGAAAATGTTAGCAGGAAAAAAAAAAAAAAAAAAAAAATTTTTGTAAGTGTGTGGCTTTTTTATGTCTCCATCTAGGGTTATGACACTTTGTTTGTGTAAGCAGCCCAGTCTTCCAACTGAGTTGCTGAAACAGGCCAGGCTGGTTAAACTGTACAGCAAGACGCGGTAACAGAGCAGAAAGAGTTAAAGAGAGTTGCCTGGCCATTTGAATGTTGATAGCAAATGAGTTGTTCAAGAAGAAGGCTAAAATATTGATTTTCATATTAAGAAATGGGATATTGATTAAACTCAAGTCATTTGATTGTCTGTTTGGGTCTTTGCATGCAGTTTTCTTCACAATAAATGATGGAAACAAGCAGCAAGGTGACAGTAAGGAAGTGTAAGCTGCTGCTTCTTGTTCCTATTCTTCCTGTTCTGAGTACTCTCACTGTTGTTCTTTTCAACCATTTTTATGGGAAATTCATGCTTTGTGCGAATTTTGTTTGCTGTGTGCTTTGTCGCTACATGAGCCGTCCTGTCTCCATTCAGCACGCTGAAGCCTGTTCATAACTGGAGGAGCTTTTAGTTGATGACCTGTATTGCTGATTAATGTGATCTCACATCTGCAATTATCTTTATTTTAGTTCATGATCCAGGACTGTTAGATCATGCATAGTTTGACAATGCCTGTCTTGCAGAGGGAAAAAAAAGGATAGTTCAGCACACTGTGGGAACTGTTCAGTTTATTTGAAAGGTGTAGATCCATACAAATGCACACCAGTCGTAGAAAATATTTTGTGGTTTCCTGATTGTCTTGGACACCTGTGTAGAAATTTTACCTGAATTTGCGCTTTTTGACTGATGAGGTAAACATTCACTAGCTATGACAGGGTTCGTATGCTCCTAAAACTCCTTGAATTCTGACAGCAAATTTCAAGACCTTGAAAACCTTTGAAAATCAATAAAATGTTCTGTTGACCAAATCAAGCCATCAGCTCCGAAAATCTTAAATGTGGCAACAAGAAATGGCAGTTTGATTTTTCTGCGTTCAGGTTAATGAAAAATTATTCTAAAACTAATTTTTACAAACATTGTTATGATCCTGGATTGCTGTCTGCTATTCAACCAAGGGAGATAATTTGCAACATCATTAAAATTGATGAAGTTACAAATTATGTCCCTTGGTTAAATAGCAGATGACAATTCAGGATTGCGACGGTGTTTGTAAAAATTTTGTTTTCAAATAATTTTTTTCATCAACCTGAATGCAGAAAAATCAGACTGCCATTTCTTTTTTTCAATTTCTACGTAGTATTTTTGCCTTGAAATAAGATAAACACTCCTTGAAAACTCCTTGAATTTTGTTCTTGGGAGTCCTTAGGAACCCTGTATGATGGTTCATTGAAAGTCCATGCTACTTTGGAAACAGTTGAAATTCAGAAACAAAGACATTGCTAAAACAGACATAACAACCTGCTCAAAACAGTGCCAAGTACAGTAGACCTAACAACCTTATGCAGTAAGGGCAAGTGAGCAATATTTTGCTGGATATGAAGATGTGTATTTTGCCTTGAGAAAATGCCTTTGTATTAAGGTCACCATCTGAAAAATGTCGCAACGCAATGATTTTAACCCACAAATCCTTGATAGTCTATTAAATGAAGAAAGCAAGTTCAAGGTAAGACCACAATCTAGTTGTGCAAACTAATAATTTAGTCAGTCAAGAACAGTGTTGTCACCTCTTGATTTTGTTTTAAATATAAATCATTATCTAATGTTTACTATGCTTTCGTCCACCAAACTTCATCCGCTCCAGCAAACTCTGGGAAGGAGAAGGTATGAGGGTGACCCAGATCTCTTCAGATGTCAGATGTCTCGCCATTCTTTTCATCTTTTTTTTTCTTGCTTTGTTTCTTGATGAGTTATTGTATTTTCAACATTGTATATCTTAACCCTTGTAATTGATGATCAGTAATTCATGTCAAACAACATGTATTTGAGTAATGTAATAGATATTCAATCAGTTATTTATGCTAGTCATTATCTAGATGATGTAGATCAGACAATGCAACAGAAAATATTCAGTTATTTTATACCTGTCATATGATATTTATGAGCAACTATTGATTAATGCCTGATTTTTTTTTTTTTTTAACAACAGAACTGGAGGCAAAGGAGAAGGAAGAAAAGCAAAGGCAAGTTTTGCATACGAGTACTGCATGTATTGGGTGTTTTTATTCAGATTTTTATTTCGCTCTCTTCTCTGGAGGCAGAGGGAGGAGGGTTGGTGTGTGAAATATTTGTTCAAGGAATTAGTGTTGAAGACAAATCATTTGTCCATATTTTGCTGGATACCTTTACTATTTTAACGTAAAGTTGATAACATAGAGGCATAATTATTCCTTAAAAAGAAAATTGAGAAAGGAAACACAGCACACAATCTTTAGTAATCAACCTTTTTTTGTTTTAACCCAGAGTGAAATGATTATGAAGGACTCAGAATTCTATTCCAACTCATCCTTGTTTCTTGTATGTTCATATTCATTGACATATCTTGCACTTGTATCAAAAATTTGCCACCAATTGTGATTGTAATACCAACAGAGACATGAGATTTTTCCTGTTTTATCCTGAATTTAGGTCTTTTAAAGGTGTCCAGGGCCGTTCTATAGAGTTGCATGGTTCTGCTGAAAAGGTTTGGGGTATAGAGACCATTTGAGGACATCTATCAAAATACTGTAGATGCATTTCTGCCTGCCGATGCCCAGGAAATTTTCAGCCTTTTTAACTTTTCAAATCTCATGTCTGCAACACCAAATTTAAGCTGACCAAGCTTTTGTGTTTTCTTACAACATGTCAGTCACAGATCAATTCAAACTACGTCAGAAGTTGGGTCAGAAACAAGTGAGCTGGCAGCAACAAGTGAACAGACTGAAGGAATGATAGCAGAATGTTCTGTTTTTGTTGTTGTTGTTTTTTTTTAAACCAGATTATTGTTGCCATGCTGATCACATGGGGCTCTTTTAGTGCTGTAACCATGCAGAGAACGTTTACCTTTAAAACCCAACTAAACAACACCACAACACAAAAATCAATTCCAAGAAAATGTTCGAGATGATTATGCACACTAATTCATAATGCAGTAGCTTAACTTTCGACATAAGAAGCCTTCACTGTAAATATTTTGAATTTTTTAGCACCTTGCCATCGGGGTGAAATCATCTCGTGCCTTAAGTTAAGGTAACTTGTACAGCACACAGGCTACAGACATATATATATGGTGAAACTAACATGGCTTACTTGCCGGGGATTTATTGATCCACAACTGCTTATTTAGTGAACCTAACACAGCTTACGTGCTGGGGATTTATGATCCATAACTACTTATATAGTGAAACTTATACAGCATACATACTGGAGCAGAAAGGACCCATGTTTTCCCCTTTCCCTCACAATGACTGCAACGGCAGCAAAGCAAGCAGCTAGCTGTAATCAGCACTGAGCACTGACACTGATTAATCAGGCTTAGAGGCTGGTTGATCAATGTCTGTTTCCTAGTTACATGGCTGACCTGTACATATTTCAAAGTTTCCTAGTTACATGGCTGAATTGTACATATTTCAAAGTTTCATGTGAAACGGCAAGAACTAGTGTGTGTGTGTGTGTGTGTGTGTGTGTGTGTGTGTGTGTGTGTGTGTGTGTGTGTGTGTGTGTGTGTGTGTGTGTGTGTGCAATGGTCATGGGAAGCCCGGTGACAAGGCGAGTAGTGATGAATATTCATGCACAGCACATTCATACGTCCATAACAGAGCCATTTTAATTATCCAAAACCAGTCATGTTGCATAGATCAGTCAACTTTTGCTCCTTTCGCTGGATATCAACCACAATTTTGATCCTGAAAAGCTGAATTTGTAATGATTTTCCATGCTTTTTGTGTTTGGATTAATTACACGATCTTGCGGTTCAGTCATAGACTGGGTAGTCTGTTTCGACGACGCTTGTTGGTTTTCAGTTTAAAGGAGTTCTCAGGCGTAAGTTGTTCATCGATTCAGAACGTTTTGAATGTTGAGAAAAGTTATGTTTTTATTGACATTGATCATGGCGGAGTGTACGAACATGACATGCTGCTGAGAGTTGTAATGCAGACAGGGGAAAATCATTGCTTCAAAAGTCAGTTTTGGTATCTTTTAGTGACACACTGGTCTGAATTCCAGTACGTCAGAGGGGAATTTTATGCATCAAAGACGTACATTTGTGGGTAAAAATGATCACACCTGAAGGGCCGTCCCATGGCAGTAGTGGAGGAGAGGAGTGGGGGAGAATCTGGACCAGGTTGATGGAAAGGAGAGATGGAAACAAGAAGTGCAGGGGGCAACTTTGTGCACACATAAGGTATTGGAATTAGTCATACCAAATACGAAAAAGAGGCAGATCGATAGGGAAGAATAACAGCATTCAGACACTGAATCTGGCTGCACAAGCAGACCTAGGTAGTTGACGAAGCAGCATTATCTGTGGTCAGAATGTGAGCGGTGTGCATCAGGTGGGTGTCAAAGTGGGGCGACTGCAGATGGAAATTGAACCGAGTGGAAAAGCAGGAGTAGTGGGCCGCCCAAGGAAAGAACAAAAATTACAGAACAAACTCAGTGGGTGTTGACCTACCAGGTCTTCTTCAGGCCAGACAATAACACTTAGTGTAATGAAGACAAAGGATGCACAAACAGAGGCAAGACAAATAACACTTAGTGTAATGAAGACAAAGGATGAACAAACAGAAACAAGACAAATAACACTCAGTGTAATGAAGACAAAGGATGAACAAACAGAAGCAAGACAAATAACACTTAGTGTAATGAAGACAAAGGATGAACAAACAGAGGCAAGACAAATAACACTCAAAGTAATGAAGACAAAGGAAAGAAGAAACAATTACAGAACAAACTCAGTGGGTGTTGACCTACCGGGTCTTCTTCAGGCCAGACAAATTACACTCAAAGTATTGAAGACAAAGGATGAACAGAGGCAAGACAAATAACAAAGTAATGAAGACAAAGGAAAGAACAAAAATTACAGAACAAACTCAGTGGGTGTTGACCTACCGGGTCTTTTTCAGACCAGACAAATAACACTCAGTGTAATGAAGACAAAGGATGAACAGAGGCAAGACAAATAACAAAGTAATGAAGACAAAGAAAAGATTAAACAAATTACAGAACAAACTCAGTGGGTGTTGACCTACCAGGTCTTCTTCAGGCCAGACAAATTACACTCAAAGTAATGAAGACAAAGGAAAGAACAAACAAATTACAGAACAAATCAGTGGGTGTTGACCTACCGGTCTTCATCAGGCCCAGACAAATTACACTCAAAGTAATGAAGACAAAGGAAAGAACAAACAAATTACAGAACAAATCAGTGGGTGTTGACCTACCGGGTCTTCATCAGGCCAGACAAATTACACTCAAAGTAATGAAGACAAAGGATAAACAGTCACTTATCTCTTCCATCTGAGTACAACATCTGACAGCCAAGAGGTCAAAACATGCTGTGTCTGTTTTGTAATTCGTTAGTTCCTTTATTTTGGCGGCACAGTAATTACTGCTCCAGTTTTTATCCAGTTATTTTGTTCTTTGTCTCTGATGCAGCATTGAATGATACAAATCTTAACGAACAAAACTGAAATAAAGTGTATTAAACAGATGCAAGAACTATGTGTTTTATATTTATGTTTTTGTGTGTACTATATTAATAGTTATTAATTCTATGCAATAAACAAGTACAACAGCTTTAAATGCTTTCATGGTGAAACAATTGCACATACATAACATCAGTAAGTTGTATTTTGCTGTCCTCTTTCACCAAGCGCACATGCAGACAGGCACAAAAGACAAAAAGAAACTCTTGTACAGAAAGGATCAGGGCATGTTTGGTACTTCATTTCATAAGGAACTGTTCATGTTTGTTCTACATGTCTCTTGTCTATATGTCTACATGTTTTAGGTGAACGGTATGGTGGCATGAGTATGTGAGTTTGCATATCTGCATTTTGCATATGACTTTGAGTCATTGTGAGTGCTTATATATACTAGAGTTAAAATATCAGGTACCGAAAAAACCCATGCTTTGATATGACCATGTTCAGTGAAAGATTCGAATTATTTTGTTTCAGTGAATTCACTGTAAGTGAATCGGGGACGGTGGCTGCAAGCACTGAGGAAGATGGAGATGATGATGACTGTTGGGAGGATGATGACTTGTTTGAAAACAATTCCTTTATCATTGCTGCTACACAGAATCCTCATCAGTTTATGAAAGAAAACAAGGCTAAAACAAGCACTCCCATTCTGGCTGTTCACAGCGTCAAAAAGATTGTGATTCAAAATGCCCTGGCTGTGATAGTTGCAGTGTTGAAGATTCACAAAATCTAGAGGTGATACCGCCAACCTATGTATCACAGAGACTGCTGAGATCTGATGTCAAACCCAGGAACTTGCTCAGTACGTTTTTGGCTGAAGCTAATGATACTGATGAAACTTCGGATGAAGCAACAGTTGACATACCTGCAGTATCAAACATCAAAGAAATTGAACATGGAACTGCACATGGCACAATGGCAGATAAAGTGAACCAACCTTGTTCTTCTGCTTCTGCGAAACATCCACCTGCACAACCATTTTTATCTGTTGCTGGAAAATCTGAAACAAATGTTAGTTCAAAGAACAGAGTGTCCACCAACTTATCAAGCAAAGAGAGTGAAGGCAAAACAAAAGATGTGTGCAAAAGCTCTTCTCGTGCAATACTGACAGGGGGCCTCTTGTCAAAGCAGTAAGAAGCGCTGTGATTCTTCAGCCAATAGGCAAAGTAAAACATTTTCATCTTGCAAAATGTTTAGTGACAACATGTCTGATGATGAAGTGTCTGATGAGTTATTTCTCAAAGTGTCTGAGCGCGGTGATGTGTCTGAGAGTCAGGTGATACAGGAATACCCAACTCAGGCACGTGCAAAAGTTTCCGCACATGCCACTTTAGAATCAACGAAACAAGTCAATACACGTCCTGATGATTTTCCCGATGATCTGGATCATGAAATATTGGCTTCCATTTGTGAATATGACTCCTCACTTTGTGAATCCCCAGTCATCAGAAAACAAAAGAATGCCAAATGTCCTGGTAAACCAATTGCAAGCAATGACAGGGCAAAGGACAAAAATCCTGGACCTAGTGACAATAAATTGCTGAAACTGCAAGGCGGTTCCAAGACAACCTGTGTTCCAGTATCTACCTCAAACAGTGCTGTGACATACCATGGACAAGCACATAACCAGCAAGTTCATCCAACAGTTTCTCTACCAAAGGAAAACATGTTTCAACAGCCTCTACAAAACAGAAAGAAGTTTCGAGCAAGGTAGCCCAAAACAAGCACACCTGGCCATCTTTGAATTGGGCTGTGGAGTCTTCAAAGTTTCAGCGCTCTGGACCTGCTACAAACTCTGGCCTTGTGTTCCCACCATTTGCAGGGAAACAGCAAGACAAAACCAGACCTCTGAGCAGCCTTGTCATGGGCAGTACAGCGTCAAAAGCCCCTGTGCAGACAGGGAGTAAGTTCACGTTCAAGCCTTTAGCTTCAGTTGCCAGAAGCCATGCTGGGACGAACTCCACAGTCTAAGTTTGGAGCGACATCTACCAACAACAAGCCCTTGGCAAGTGCTGGATTAAATGCAGCTGAGGGTGCTTCTCTTGGTACGTCAACTGGTCTGTCTCTCTGAGCAGTAAATGCACATGCACATAACCACATGCACACACACACACACACACACACACACACACACACACTGACAAGCACATACTCACGCACACATATGCATGTGCATGCACACACACAAAAACACGCACACACACACATTCACGCACACACTACATACAAGCACATACTCACGCACACATATGCTTGTGCATGCACATACACACACACACACACACACACACACACACACACACACACACACACACACACACACACACACACACACACACACACACTCATGGTCACACACACACACACACACACACACACACACAGATGAATACAACTATAACTACCGCTAAGAAAAAAGGATTGATTGGTGTAGGAACAAACTATTGCCCCCACCCAATTCAGAGGGAATCCCACTCACAAACTTTCTCTCTAACCTCTACTCTGCTCAGCAGCATCTTTCTGCTGTTCAGTCCAAAGTTATCGGTCTGCACCACTGATGACGTTCTCCTTAGGGAAGTCTCCCGCACTGCTGTTGCCTTAGAGGCCTTCAGCCCAAGGTGGGTTCCTGCTTTGGACTCTTTGTTAGACCTAAATTACCTTGGAGAGCCCGCTTTCAAGCCTCTTAATTCAACCCCTTTTGTCAAGCTCTCCCTAAAGACCACTTTTATCCTAGCTCATGTCTGTGGTAGGTGCCAGCGAGAGATTCATGATTTTGGTGGCCTTCTCCATGTGTTCCATATTCACAGAGATCTCTCTGTGACTTCACATTCTCACCGAGGTCTTAGCCAAGAACCAGACTCTCCTTCTCCTTCTGTCCCTATCCTGCCCATTTCATGTACCCACAAGAGTAAAGACCAGGAGGGACATGTCACCCCTGCCCTTCTAGATGTCTTGGGTACTACCAGGACAGATCCAAGCACTGTAGATCCTCCCAGCGCTGCGGTCTTAGCTCTCATTGAGACTTCGCTCACAAAGACATCACTGCAGACACCACTTCCAGGTGGATCCCCCATTCCATCCTGCAAACCTACAAACGAGCCCCATAGAAACATTTCAGTTCTCAACCCAAGGGTTTTTGAGATCAGAGTTATCACCACCTATGTGGTCTTCCCACATTGTGCACCCCTAAGACATTTTGAAGGCAGCTTTCTTACGTTCTGAAAACCTCTACATTGGTCACTACCTCTGGGTTTGAGGGTGACGATGGTACCCAGAGGTATTTCTGTCTTTGCAGCTGACTTGTGTACTTCTGGCCATCTGCCGACCCCTGTGGATCACTAGGGCACATGCTCTTTTCCTCATACTTTGAATTTCACATGGTACAGTACACGACACCAAAATGTGCATGTTTGTTTTTGTTTGTTTTTTTTAAACCAGACTCTTTGCCTGTATATATGCCTACCATCTCAAACTCAAATTCCTATCCATTCTTCCCAGCCTGATTTGCTATGGCCCACAAGGGGCAGTCCTTTGGGGTTAGGCCATGGAATGATGGACAGAAGCAGAAGTTGTCATAAACCAGACGTGTGGCAACAGTCACAACAGTACTCTTGGTTAGCTGTGAAATTTTGGTTAACAGAAGAAGTAAACGGGCCTTAGTTTTTGCACAACATGGATAATACATTTAGCCAGATAAGGTGTCTTGTGAAAATAACAGACAGACACAAAAAAAAAAGGATTTTTAAAAAAAAAGGGGGGGGGGGGGGGTACCGGGAATGATAATTTTGGACTTCTAAACAAACATTTTTATTGGGTTATAATCACGTAGTGATTGGTTCGTTCCCCCCCCACCCCTCCCCCCACCCCAAGACTGAATTAAAATCAGTTTTAACTTTTCATGAAATGAAGTTTCAAACAAAGAAAGGATTCATTGTTCAAAAAAGATATTTAGAATATTTACAAATGCCATAGGAAAGCAACATTTGCCCCGTGGTAAAACCATGATAAAAACCAATGTCTCTCCCCCCCCCCCCCCCCCCCCCCCCCCATTAGTTGCTCAAGGATGCGCCTTTTTTTTTTTTTTTTATAATAAATGATGTTGTTTTTTGGAGCATGTGACTGTATAACTAAAGTTTGGAATTAGGCTGGGAGGAGACGTCCATACTGGCGTTGACTGATTGTTATGTGAATGTGTGTTGTCTCAGATGTGTCCTGCAGCCAGCTGAAATTGGACAGTGCTGAAGAACTGATGGATGATGACCCTCTGTTTGAATCACAGATCATGGCCATTCTCGACCAGGTGGAAAGTGAGTGAGCACTGTTGGCAAGTGTTGCTGGTGTTTACCAGACCCACAAGAACCCATTTTTACCATGAAGTACACGAACGACTCAAATCAAATCAACTTTGCACAAATGCTGAAACGTCTTACCTGTTTTTCAGGTTATGCAAAAGTTGGACAACAAAAGTTGGGAAAAAATTTTAAAACTTAAAAAATAAATTAATGAACTAAATGTATACCTCCCCCTCCACCCCTCTCTCTCTCTCTTTCTTTCCTCCTCCCCCCCCCCCCCCCCCCCCCCCCCCCCCCCCCCAAATTCTGATTTGCCTGCATTCTGATATGACGATCAAACTTCAAGGCTTTATCATATGTAATCCCTGAAACCGCCAATGTGCACTTAACAGCTGTAATCTAGTAGAGTACTGAAACCTTTCGTCATGGCATATTCGTTGAAAGGACTTTTTCTTCTTGTGTGCATTTAGAAACATTAATAATAAAATCCAGATTTCAGACAATTTGGCGGGAGAATCTTAGTCTTACTGTATACATGATGTGTAAATGATTTTTGTATAATTTGCAAATTTTTGTGGAAACTTATTATTTGAAAAAAATCCTTTATATTGAAAAAAAAATTTTTGTTTGTAATCATCAAAAGAACAGGGTCGAGCAGACATGTTTACTCATATAATTGGCTGTATTTCGTATAAATGTTTGCAAAAAAAAAAAATAAATAATATGAACTTGAAAAAAGGGGGGGGGGGGGGGGGGGAGGGATAAAAAGGTCAAAAAAAGAAAATCTAGAGACGAAGTTCTTGAGTGATAATTGGATGGCAGGATATAAAAATGTTGATGTCTTTGTGTGCCAAATTAACCTTTTTCACCGCCATGGGCGCTTTTTGGCACCAGTTGGCAGAGCGCCAAGGGCGCTTGCTTTGTCAGAACACTATTCAGTTCAGTGTTTTTTTATTGACTTTATTCCGATTGTTTTTTTCCATTCACTATGACGTCACCACCAAGCACTTTACGTACTCGACCTTGCCGTACATTTACCACAGATCAAGTGCTGGGAATATTGAATAGACAGTTGGTTGTTCCTAATACAGATGAAGAAGACCCAGACAGCCACAAGTAAAGAACGATAGTGAGGGCTTGACCGAATTATTCCAACGTGAAGCGTTGGACCGTTGCCAACTTGTTATGAGAGGCTGATAAGACGCCCACTTACTACCCTACCGCGTGTGCCCCAGTGTTTTTGCGTTGAGCCAGCCAGCACTGACTGACTGTTCACTAACTCTATGTTGAGGGAGCCAACTAAGACTTTAGGCAACGAACTTCACACACACGCGCTGTGGGCCCACTCTCGCTGGTCGAGGTTGAAGGGGGCGTGGCCAACTGACACGTGAGAGGCGAGTATCACAGACGACGTCTTTCGAGTGGGTGTACAGCTGATTATATAGATCAACTGAATGACAAGGGTTCAGAGACCAACAGGCACATGAATGACTTTGTGTTCATAAAAAAAATATATATATATATTACTGTTGAGAGTGAAAGGAGTGTGTGTGTGTGGTGTGTGTGTGTGTGTGTGTGTGTGTGTGTGTGTGTGTGTGTGTGTGTGTGTGTGTGTGTGTGTGTGTGTGTGTGTGTGTGTGTGTGTGTGTGTGTGTGTGTGTGTGTTCCCTTTTTCTTTCTTACATGTGTACCAGTTAGGCATAAGATGTGTGTGTGTGTGTGTGTGTGTGTGTGTGTGTGTGTGTGTGTGTGTGTGTGTTCCCTGCTATTGGAGTAGTTGTATTTGTGGCTGTTTCATGCACTTTTCTGTTGGAAATACCATACTTTCTGGTCTTCAGTTGTGAGTGGAGTTTTTTCCTCCATTGTTGAGAGTTTGTTGGCATTCTTTCTTTATTTTTTTACGCTTAGAAGAAACATAACATTCTTTTTTTTATTTTTTTTTTTTTTTTTTTGCACTTGAAATCACTAAAAAATTGAAATTGTTGTTGACTTACCATTACTAACATGTTATGATATAATAAAAGTACAGTGTATCTCCTCCTTTTACAAAAAATAGCATGAGAATTTGGTTGTTTTAGTTCCAGAGATATCCGCGTTTACAAGCAAACAAACAAAACTGGTGAGAGAGCATGAATTTGTGCCAAAGTATGTAGCTACTACAGTGTATCCCTCTACCTCTTTTGTGTGATTGTAGATGAAAATTAATAACCCCCCCCCCCCCCCCCAACCCACCCCCTCCACTTTTACAAAACTGTAGAAGATGAAACAGCTAACACCCCAGCCATGCCCCTTGCTTTTTACAAAAAAAAACTTGGAAGATTTGTACATACTCTTTGGCCAAAGTACACCAATAGCAGTTTTAGGAAAGCAGCAGGTTTCTTCGAGTTTGCATCCATGATGTTTTCCACTTGCAACAGCAGCATGTTCAGTTCAGTTCTCTATCTGTTTCCTGTCTCTGTCTTTTTAAGAAATCGTTTATTTACACTCATGAATTATCGGCACAGGATTCACCACTTACAGGAGTTTTACCACTGGAATGTTGCTTAATTGAGTGTAATCAGTTACTTGAGAGATCTTTGTCAAACATTAGGAGATGCTTTTATGTCCTGTTAATATGCGACAAGCATGTGGGAAGCCTGATAAGTATCAGTTTGTATGTCACTGTGCCTGTGATGTCAGTCTGTTTTTATGGCTTTGTGTAATGATTGATCAGCGGGTGAGATATGTGTTGATTGTTTCAGCCTGGAAATCTTCAGCAGTTTTCAGATTCAAATACATCTGTGGTAATCTGCAATGTTTTGAAAAAAAAAAAAAAATAAAGAGGCCAAAGCGTTACTCATATGTTTGTTTCCTTGCAGGTCAGGCTACTCAGCAGCTGGCTGCACCGACATCATGCAGCCAAGCAGCAGCTGGTACACCACCCAATATATTCGCAGGAAGAGATTGAGAAAAAACGGCAGGCCGCCATGCAGAGGAGACTGCGATCTAACTCCAGAACAAAGGGAAAGATCTGACATTTTCAAGTGTGTTTTCCTTTTGACAAAGCTTCTATATCCGACCTGATTATGATGCTAATATGTGTGCATATTGAGACTTGGACTATTTTCACAGTGCTTCATTGCTGCTTGGAGAACAAGGTGGTGTTCTGTAAAATGTAAAAAAAATATATATAAGATGTACAGTTTCGAATCAGTATATGTACAGTCATAGGAGGGCTGAGCAAAAGAGGCTTGAACAGTGCTGAATGAATATCCTGAAATGTGTTCTCTAGAATGTGATGGGAATGGAACAGACATCTCCATTTGTACCTGGCACATACCTACTTCCATTTCTTGGACTTCTTTTTTTTTGTATGCCCTTGCAAAACCTTTGGAGGGTAGAGTTTGTAAAAGATTCAGAGCCTGTGTCTGTCCTGTAAAGCTTTGGTCATGACTAAAGAGTAACATGGTGATACTATGAATGAAGAGGAACACGGCACTGCTTGTAGAGTCTTCATGATGGTACATGGTGCCACCATACCCTCTGACCAGGACGATCATGCCAGTCAGCAAGCATGCGTACCAGGGGGTTGGCAGCACAGTGCTGGGAGATCCACCCTGTTCACATGTGTAGATGCAGAGAAGATCGCGTATGAAACGGGCTTTGATGGACCCTGTTCTGGTTCCCTTTCCAGAGACTTTCACAAAAATGAAAAGGGGACTGCTGACTGCCTTCACAGATTGTTGCTCTCTGACGCAGTAGTGATGTGTGTGTCTCTCCTGTGACCTCTTTTTTTTTTTTTTTTTTTTTTCCTTCCTATTCTAGCCAGTTTCAGTGAAAAGACATATTCTGTAAAACAATAAAGTCATTCCAGGCATGGCGCTAGAAATAAAAAAAAAAACAGTCCCACCACTAATTAGCCTTCAGCAACCTGAGTTGCAACCAGTCCCAAACACCAATGAAAAACGGTAAACTCACCACTGCTTATGTTGTCATACTGTAAGCACACGCCCCCCCCCCCCCCCCCCCCACACACACACACACACACACACACACAGTAGCCAGAGTGACACACACCACTAAATGGCTCTAAACTAATTTATTGATAACATGTGTGATTTTTTTTTCAACGTATGGTTAATGTCCATGGCAATAATAATGTTAATAAATCAAAGCTTTAACAAAACCACTGACTGTGACAATATTTATCATCTTTTTTTTCTGAAATATCACACACATACAATACAATCACATTAATGACCACCCATATATGCATGTCAGACAGTACCCCCCACACACCATTGACTACCTCTAACACTAAACTGAGTAATTAATAAGGCTTTTTCAAATTGTGTTTAACATCAATCACAAAATTATAAAACCATTGTAGATCAGTAGCACTAGATCTATATTCTTAAGGTGTACAAACTTGAAAAAAAAAAGAATGAACAATGAACAGAAGGCTTATGACGCGTAAATTTTTCAACAATACAGTGTTGCTTACGATCTGGCTGGGCCTGTATCAAGCAGTACCAAGAAGCCTAAACTGGAAGGAGTTACTACTTGTTAGCTTTCAAAGGCTGTGAATATTATAACTGGCCTCAGTCTGCTGCGGAATGAACGCTCTTTTAGGCCTGTGCTTGCCTTTTGAGCGATGACAAACTGTACACATCTGGCATACGTCACACTGCCGGTACTGCAGAGCCGTATAGAAAGCAGTAGGCTACATGAGGCGTGCACGTGCTAGGGCCAATCTATTTTATTTGTAAACAGATCCCCATGCCTGGTGAAGTTGCGACTAACTGAGAAATGGCTGACCTTGACTCACTAGAGACTTGCGGTCATGAGAAAACGTGGGTTAGTACAAGCAGCAAGAGGGCGACAAGTTTTGTTACCGGTACCGGCAGCAGAAGATTATCGGTCCGTGAGACCGACGGCTCAATTTTTTTTCGGTATACAGCTTTCACAATCGGTATTTTACTGTCGACAGAACCTTGGCTCAAACAAGGAGGAAAGTTGAAACTGTTCGACACATTATAGTGGTCTTTTTTTTTTTTTTTTTTTTTTTTTTTTTAAATCTGTTTTTGTGGGTTCAATCAGTGACCTATGACTTGAGAAAGCAGGAGTCAGGAGATATTAGATATTCCTGCAGCAGGTTTTCTACTTGGCAGAAATATCACCCTTCATCCCTGGAGAAGAAAACCAGGAGCTGAACAAAACCTTTCCATTCCTTTCTGCAGCAGAAAATCAGCGCTCAATGAAGGTGCTTTGAACTTGGTGCTTGTCGCCATATCGTTGCAAGTCATCTGTCCTTGACCAGGTTACTCACAGGGTACTTGTTTGTGAATGGGCAAGATACTAGACTCTTTTACCTATCATGGGAAAGGTGTTGGGGCCATGCTCTTATCTACGAACTGCAGTACACATGCCATTTTTGATCCAGTGCACACATAACATTGAAAATGGAAGGTTTGCAGAAGTTCCTGATTCTGATCAGTTTTTCTCATGCTGAATCATATGATGAACAATGATGGATAATGATTCTGATATGTTTCAGTGGAGCAAATGGGACAGACTAACCAGCTGTTGTAGGAGCTGTGATAGTGCAAAGGAATTGGATGATGTGTGTACTTGTAATCGGTGCAACAGCTTTCATGGTGTGAAACTTAGCAATGAGTGTACCTGTCATCTTGATGTTTTCATCAAAAAACATATTATCAGTGGATATTTTCTCTGCACAAGATCATGTAAATAATGACAATTAATGTTGACTCAGTAAATGCGTTATGTACTGTTGTCAAAACCTGTAATAAAATGCAAACTATTGATCTGGCTGAGACAGAGTGACAAGAGTGATGGGATTTGTCCACACTGTGTAATTCATTGGGAGGCATTATTCAGTGAATACATGAACAATGTTATACACACTCTGCATGCAAAACACTGCTGTGTATGCATTGGGACTCATATTTTGTATGTCAAATGACAACTCCTGTTGTGCACCTGATTGCCAATAATGTCATGTATATGAGGTCAGCAACTTTTCATATCATTTCTGTTCATAAGAAGATGACTTCACCAGCTTGCATTAATTATTGTAAAGGCAACATGAAATTGAATGGACTCTTCAGTTACCGAAAGAAAGCGCATGTCATGACAGCAACTGACTTCATGGAGTGTTTGTCATGTGGATGTTAGGTCCTGACAGATGCTGATGTCATAGAAAGAAAACACCTGTCATCTATCAGTTTCTTACAGATAACTCTGACTTCATGGAAGTAAAGTAGCCATGGTTTGGAGGTCAGTGTATACATGTCGTTGTGAGCACTGCACCTGAAAAACAAAGAAATTCCTCATTTTGGGGCTACACCAGGGAGATGGTGGGTCACCTGTGCATCATGGGTGAAGGGGCCAAGCTCACCCATGAGGTTTATCAAGGCGGCAGCTGAGAATCAATTGGGCAGGGCAGTTTCTCTTCCTCACCATAGGATCCATATTTTAGGGCAGCCTAGGTTGGTATTTGCATGCTATTGTGTCCCTTCAATTGCTGAATCTGTTTACCATGTTAGGTAGAGGGACGTGTGTGCTTACTGGCAACTGTTGCACTGGCAGGGCAGCATGACGTGCTGCTGTGCAGCATCTTCTCTGGAGAGATGCCTCATGGCGACTTAACTCTTTCATCCCTGCCAACCGCTAGAGCGGTTTGACAAATCTTCTCTTTTCATTCCTGAAAACCGCCTCAGCGGTTCAGAGAAACATACTTCTTTCTCTCCGGCAACCTGCTGCAGCGGTTCACGCCTTGAAATCTGCGCCCACCTGTCACATGGTTGGCGTGTCATAGTGGCCTTCGCCTTGTAACGGGACTCGCGGGATGTTTAGATAAGTCATGCCTGCTTACTTCCTCAGTGTGGGAAAGTGTCTTGAACCAAAATTTTATCTTGACTTGACCGTGAGAGCACACTGTTTAGTGCCCACTGAGAAGATGGAGGGTGAAGAAAACGTAGGCAGCGATCAGTTTTCTGACGACGAAATTTACAGTTTAGCTGATGACTTCGATCAGTTTGATCTAACAGAAGAAGAGAGAGCAGAACTTGCCAATGCCATCAACGAATATGACAGTGATACTGGCGATGATTTGGATGATGAAAATCTTCCACTTAGCTACAATCGGCCACAATGGGACAGGTGGGGATTTCACTGAACCATGCACACCTTGGAAAAAACTTCGAACGGCATCCTGGTCCTGTGCGCATACTCGATACGACAATGAAGGCAGTGGATTATTTTCAGCTGTTCTATTCTGATACAGTCCTTTCAAAGCTGGTCAGTTTTGCAAACGACAATGCCAACACTAAACGGCAGACTGATCCAGAAAAAAAAAAACAGTGGCAGGTGCTGGAAAAGGTCACACCTGTGTGGTATGAGTCGCGCAACACAAACAATATGAGTCGACACACCCTCGTGTGAAATACAGTGACAATCCATTCAAGAAAAGCAAGACAACGATGATGTGCCAAAAGTGCAATGATATCTGGGTTGTAATAATCAGAAAGATTGTTTTAACCTGTGTACCACACCCGTGTTTCCTTTGTGTGACTCCTGGTTTCACGTGTGCCACTTTGACATTGTGACATTAGCAGTGCATCATTTTCTAAGACTGGCATGTGTGTGTGTTGACATTAACTCGAAGTGTGACCTTTGGACAAATACTGTGCAAAGACCACTGAATTCGGTAAGACCATACCGCGCAGGAGTAGTACTGTGGGGACATTTTTATCATTGCTGTGCATTTTTCCTTGGACATGGTGACACTGTGACAAAGACACTTATGAAGCATTCTTTGAAGTGGATTCTCAGAGGACATCAGACTGTGAGTTACATGCATGGATTTTGCTGCTTGCATGTGTTTGAGCACTGTATATAACATTTTGTTTCTTAAAGTTTGAATTAATTAGTAGTTGTCACCAGTCTTGACACCTGTGTGTCACCAAATACGCAACAAAGGGTCCGAAAACCGGATCAAATGTGCCGGCACCATTTCTGTACACAACGGTGTATGACATGCTATAGTGTGGTAGAAACACCAGTCACACAAAAAGATCAGAAGTACACACCCTATTCTTTGTTTACTTTTTTCCTGGAAACCCAGGAATGAAGGGTACTGCTTGTAACTAAGAAACATAGGAATAAGGGGAAGTAATATCCAACAGACAACCAGGGATGAAAGAGTTAACTCTCCCTGCGGATTGCTGGCACTGAAGCTGCAAGGGGACAAGCCAGGCTGTGACTGTGGATGGAGAGCCAGAATGAAGGGCATCAAGGAAGGCCTGCTGGTGTGGTACTGAGAAAAAGAGCAAGAAAAAGGGGGGGAGGGGAATGGATGGGCTGGCAAAAAGGGGAGCAGGGGTAGGGGCAGATGGATCTGTAGGGGAATGTGTCCCACAACTTTTCCATTTTTAGTGTCATCAACACTTTGGTCTGTGTTCCAAGTCGGCTCTAGTGTAGAGACCTTTCATTGGCCCTGAAGACAGTCTTTGAAAGCCATTTGTCCATGACCTCTGGTCGTTTGGATGTTGATCTTACCACCTTCATTGTCTCCTGTATGCTAGGTTCACCTGCAAGGGGACACAATTCCTGTGCACTTTCCCAACTGGTTGGTTGTGTTCCTTTCAGCCATTGGACATTAGTCAAAAGGGTTGCCTTCCAAGCCAGGTAATACCAGAATGTCTTTGTTTCTCTCTCTCTCTCTCTCTCACACACACACACACACACACACACACTCACACACACATTTCATTTTTATAGGATAACAGTATCTAAGTACCATGCCCTGCAATTAAAAGTTTCAGATGTAGGATCAGTTTATAAAATGTATGTCTCAAGAATTTTGTCGCATGTCGTCCAGTAACATTTTGTTCCAAGATCTCAGTACAAAGTAACTTTTTTTTTCCTTTTTAACTGAAGAACACTGACATCAGTGTGCCCTTGGACACAAGAGTCAATATATGGAAGACTTATTGATGTCATGATCATCTCACCAAACATTAGTGTGAGCTTCATTTTGCGATTTCTTTTTTTCATATAACATGCTTGCGCAAAATAAGGAAACTGTATAACACATAGTAGTTAGTCACTGTGACTGAATACTGAGCGAGATGCTGCAGAATTCTGCATTATTGCACAAGCATCCGAGTCATTACAGATGCATAGTGCTGGTCTGCCTGGAGGGGAAACGACTCTGTGATACACTTGTCCGCTGGAATCTTCCAGTCATTGATTTTTCTTTTTTCTATGCATCATTATATATGTGTATGTGTGTGCAAGAACAATGACTTGCATTACCAAGTGGCAGGTTCAGTCAAGTAAAAAAGAAAAAAAAAACATGCGAAGAGTTTCTCTAGATCAAAGCTGCTCTTGGTGCTGTACAAGAAGATAAACATCTTGTTAGAGCTGTCCGTGGTATCCTGCCTTTGTGTCATGTCTCTGTATGTATGTAAGAAAGATTCAGTTTCATTGAAATTGCGAAAAAAAAAAATACTGCATATCTCACTACCTGCATACATGTATATGTTTGTAAATTTGCCCCCCAGCCCCTCTCTCCCATCCCAACACACACACACATTCACTGAGATGATGGTGTTGTTTTGTCAGTGTAAAATTGATTTTGTTTTTATGATCATTCCACAGTTTTTTCAATAACCTTGTAGCTTTACAAATCTTAAATAAATCTTAGTGAACCGCCCAAAAAACGTGGACAAACGAATCACAAGAGAAAACCTGATGCGTTTCAACCTCTTAGGTTTTCTTCAGGCAAGATACAAAACAATTATTACAACAAAAATGAATGAGCAATCACTTATCTTCGATCTCTATAGCGCAAAGATAGGCATTGAATTATTTATTGTAAATGTAGCTTGATTTTAAATGTCTCTGCCAGTATATTTAATGGTGGTATAATTTGTCGTGAGTTTGTGCATGTGTGTTTGTGTGTGCATGTGTGTGTGTGCTTGCTCTTGTGTGTGTGTGTGTGTGTGTGTGCACAATTTTCACCACAGCGAGTTTTGCAAACATCATGTATTTCTTTTTCTTACGGTAGATTGGTCTTGCTGTATCATGACATTATTTGTTTATAATTGATAGGCATGCTCTCAGGTGTTGTTGAAAGGTGGCAGTAAGATTGGCAATAATAGAAGAAAATATTAAAGGGAATATATTGGGCGAAATGTGCGTACATCTCACTTGGTTTGCAAGTTAAGCAAGAATTTGCATTTAAGTGTTGTCAGTATAAAATTGATTTTCTTTTTTGTTATGATCATTCACACAGTTCTTCCAGTGACTTTGTAGCTTGATTTTAGTTGTCTCTGCCAGTATATTTACTGGTGGTATAATTTGTCATGAGTTTTGTGTGCGTTTGTACGTGTGTGTGTGTGTGTGTGTGTGTGTGTGCGTGCTTTTGTGTGTGCGTGTGTACGTGCATGATCACGCACATTTGTGTGTGTTTTAACTCTTTTTTTTTAAAGTTATTTTTCACCACAGAGAGTTTTGCAAACATGATGTATTTCTTTTTCTTATAGTGGATTGGTCTTGCTGTATCATGACATTATTTGTTTATAAATTGATAGGCATGCTGTTGGGTGTTGTTGAAAGGTGGCAATAAGATTGGAAATATTGAACAGAATATGTTGGGTGAAATATATATATACATATACCTCACTTGGTTTGCAAGTTACGCAAGAATTTGCATTTCATGCTATGTTTTTTGATCATCAAATAGGCAAGATTCAACATTTGTGGCACTGTATAATCTTTTCTGAATAAACATTCTAAATAAAATTTCTTGAGAAAGTAAGTATTGTATAAGATGTGCTGCACCAATATTGGCATTAAGTTTTCAAAATTCAGAGTTTTGTGCACATTAGTAAAATGTTCAAGACGGCTGTAAGAAAAGTCCTATGGAGAAACCGGTTTCATGTTATACTTTCTAGATTATTCAGAGTTTTGAAAATGTTGATTGATGATCACTGTCAGGAAAAACACTTTAAAACCTGTTTAGCAACTGGAATGAAACGACTTTCCCTCGGGAGATTGCAAAGAGACACTGTATCCAATTCAAATAAGATCTGCCAATGTAAAAGCATCATGACACCTTGAAAGCATCTCTTAGCTGTAAGGGTGTTCCTCTGTGGATGTCTTCAACACCCATAGGATTAGCACAAACACACACAACAGAATCAGATCTGTGTGGCAATGGACAAAATGACGATCAACACAGGATGTTTTTTCACCCCCATCACAAGAGGATTTTTTTTTCCCACCTGTCTTTTTCTGCATCGAGAATCCCCCTCCAACCCTGTATATCTGATGAGAACAAAGTCAGCAATACTAATAAGTGACAGGCTTTGACAACATCCTGTGGATGAGAACCAACCTGGTTCTAACAATTAGTAGTAACAGGCATGAATAACATCCCTGATCCCATGACAGGAGTCTTCCAAAAAGTGCATCATCTATAAAAGAGGTAGTAATTCAAAAAGTGCTTTTTCTGTTTGACCTTATTTAGAGAGGGAGTGTTTTTTCTGTGACCTTATTAAGAGGGAGATTCAAAAATTCAAAAAGTGCTGCTTTTCTGTGTGACCTTATTTAAGAGGGAGATTCAAAAAGTGAGTCTGACAGTCATTCAAAAGTGCATCATCTAGTGTTTCATTTAAAAGAGGAAGTGATTCAAAAAGTGCTTCTTCTGTTTGACCTTATTTAAGAGGGAGTCATTCAAAAAGTGCTTTTTCTGTGTGACCTTATTTAAGAGGGAGTCATTCAAAAAGTGCTTCTTCTGTGTGACCTTACTTAAAACTAAGAGAGAGCCATCCAAAAAGTGCTTCGTCTATTTGATTTCATTTGAAAGAGAAAGTTGCCTATCACCTTCTTGACCTCAAAAAGTGCATCATCTAGTTGACCTTATTTAAAGGAAAAAGTCACCATAAAAGCATGTCTTCTATTTGACCATATTTTGAAATAAGGAATCACTCAAAATGCATCTTCTATTTGACTTTGTTTAAAAGGTCAAGGTCAAATGTACTGTGTATCATGCTCACTGGAAAGCAAAATTTACATTTTGTTAATGTTCATGTGTATGTGTGTGTTCAAGCATGTTCTCTCCACTTCATCCCTCCTTCACCATATCTCCCCCCCCCCCCTCTCTCTCTCTCTCTCTCTCTCTCATGTACAAGTAATAGTAAGAAGCCTCATTTCCTAAAAGATCTTGTTATCCTGTATAAAGCCTTGCAGTAACTTTGTCAGTCTGATTTACAACTCATTCAAAATGAGGAAAAAAAAAAAAATCAAACTGATGCAAATTAAGGCAGTTCATCAGGACGTTAAGCTATACATGTAGATGTATACATTAAACTTTCAATTGGTGTCAAGTAAGAGGAATACAACTTCAACATTATACTACACAACATCATGTGTACAGTTCATATAATAGTAAAAAACAAACATCTGGCTGGATCCAGGTTCAAGGCAATAAACACAACAGTGGAATGTCTGATTATTAAAAAGCTCTAAAAAGTTCTCAAAAGATATGCTTTCACATGAAAGGAAAAAATAATTGAAATCTTGATATGTATATCTCAAAAACAAGATTTGTTATACTGATATGTTCATGCATTATTCTGATGAAAATGTATAGTAACATGCTACATAGATGCAACATATATGGTGATTCAAAGACAAATCGTCAAATTTCAAAACTTGCATAGTGTAAACAATTTGCATTGTAAGTTCTAAGCAGTCCTCAGGGAACGTGCTTCTGGAAAACAAAAACAAACAAACAAAAAGGCAATGTGATGTTTGTATACATATATATTTCTCAAAACTAACAAAGAATACTCATTCACTGATTTAGATTATTTTGTGATTGCAGTTACTCGATGCACTAGGTGAAATATTCAGAAATATTTTCATAACGTCTGTATGCTTTCATAACTGAAAGATGTTGTCACTAAAAGTTGAAGGTTTCCAGTCTGGGTATGCACTTGAGCATGATCAAGGCAACAGTTGAATATGGCAATTTTGAAACCGACAGCTGGCATATTGACTATGAATACAAATTTGGTACATTTTTGAGTAATGCGTTCTCTGTTGAATATTTTTTTTCTTCTCTACAATGGTGTACAAAACAGATCAAATGTGTGTGACTTCACTGTAAATCATTGTCACAAAGATAACTGCACTTGTATTTTAATCAAGGGGACGCATTACTCAAACCAAGATCAACTCTGAATACAAGCCAGCCTTGAAGTCCTCTAGGACTCGTGTGTAATAAATGAGTCTGTGTCATTATCCTGTTTTCTTGGCACTACAACTGGCTTGCAGAATAATGCTCTTTTCAACTCGGAGGGAAACTGAAAACAAGACCCCTAGCCTTCCCCTCACCGGCGTCTACCTCCCTCCTTTCCTTGCACATGGCAAGTCAAAATAAGCAAATTGCCACCGCTTCTTTCTTTTATTTAGTATAAAATTAAAATGTTTTGATGCATGGGTAAAACTTCACTTGCAACGATTTTCAATGACTGGGGGTCTTTTCTTTTAGATAGCAATTCTTTTTCCAGGCCGTCTTATGTGTCAAAACCGACTACTAAGATCAATGTAGTCTTGCAAAAAAACAGGCACCATCAATTCTGAGCAAAACAAAAATGCCCTTTGCTCCTTTCAAGTCTTGAAGATCAAGAACTACAACAGATGCAAGACTCAGAAACTTTGAAAATAGGAGAAAATGTGAGAGAAATGGTAATATTCTCATTATAAGTGACAATCATGATACTTACTGTTCATAGGTATACATCTTGTACAAATGAGCTTTGGTTTAAAATTGTTATCATACTGTAAGAGAAATGTGTACTATGAATTCCTTCTGTCTTAAGCAGCATTACTCTGATGAACTCACACTTCTTTTTTGTGAAGCTGCAAAAAATCTCTCTCCACAACTCTGAGGGGTCTATAACATAACAGGGTCATATCATTAACAACAGATCTAGTCTTTTGTAAACAGAATGGTGGAGAAAAAGACAAAGTAATGAGTGACAAAATCATGCGTATCTTTCTCTTCTCACATGCATACTTGCTCAAGTATCCATCCATACCTGTCAGCATACATACAAAACTGACAGATGCATACATTGACATATCAATGCACACACGGAAAGACGCACAGGTGGACTGTTGCCATCAGTCGTATCACTCTTCCTTGCATATTCCCATCCTCTGTTACTTCAGTTATATCTAGAATCTAGTCATATCCATTACCCAATTCAACCAATTTCAAAGTTTGATTTTACGTGTTAAGTTTGCCAAGTAGCTACACATATCTAATACCTGTTGAAACAGTCACATCTTCTCTTTTTTCTGCAAGTGCCTACAATGGTTGCCAAGTAAGGTTGGCAGATTTTTTTTTTCATCTTTACAGCTTGGATAACCGCTTAAGCTGATTTTAATAACCCAATGAGATTTTTCATTTGTCTGTTGTTGTTTGCTGGCTCATCTTCTGCGCCCTTTCCTTGCCATTGTAAAAACTGTGCTCATTTTGGCTTTTCTCTGCATAGCAGTACCCAGTGTTGTCCAGCTGCAGCTTTAACACTACAGTCCACAGCCAGCAGTCGATTTCAGGTTGTTAGAGGGCAACCCACCGAAGGAGACACTGCTCTGCTGTTGTCAATGTAATGGTGTTCAGTGGTCCTGTGCTGATCCAAGTATGCAGGATACTGCACATTTTAAGCCCCCTACTAACGACAATGATCATGAAGTCAAGAAGCCAGCATGTGCGAAAGCTGCCTGCCAGAGACTGCCACCGCATTCACCCAACAGTCATGAATTTACCGATGCTGACGGCATCGACACAAGCTCATCATGGGCATGAAGAACAAAAATGAAGTCACCCCATGAGCAAGATATCATGGTGACAGAATTTCACAGTTTTTTTTTGTTTGTTTTTTTTTTTGTTTTTTGTAAAAAATAAGGATAATGACCATGACAGCATGGAGTTCCTTCTACAATGACGTTTGTGACCTTTAAACTTTCTGAAGTGGATGATGATGAAACAAGAAGCTTTGAATATAATTGCAAACATCTTCAAAACACTGCCTCTCCTCCCTGAATTAGTAAACTGTCTCAGCTATTGTCTGTCACATGCAACTGTCATTGCAGACTCACACTAGTCACAGAAGTAAAAATGGCCACCGACTTTCCAGCTTGTCACTAATTCCAGTCACATCTCATTCATAAATGGTCTGTTAAGCATACACACATCCATACCTCCCCCTCTCTCCCCTCAGGAAGATATACAATATTATTCCATTAAATAAATTGCTCACAAATGTCCAAAACTTTTTTGCCATAATCTCAACATTTAAGAAATGGTGAAATTTGGACTGGGACATAAATGCGTCTGTTTATTCATTTACATGGCAACAGAACTTTCTTTTTTTTTTTCCTGCTGTTAGTTGATGGATGCCGCCCAAATCCCGCTTTCTCCTACTTTTCTAAAACCAAGCTAACAACAACAAAAATCCCAGAGGGTTTTTAAAAAAATCAATAATCTCAAACAGGTTTAACCTTGCATAATTTCTCAAAACCGGGCCTTGATATCAATCTAACATTCTAGTTACATTGCTTTGATTAATAAATGCTAAATTAACACACCGATTCATTTACAACAAACAAATCTTGACAAACACAAACATTGTGACATCACTGAGCCTTTAAACTGCTGAATTTCTTTTTAAATGAACAGCCAACAATGTCAAAAAAAAACAAAACAAAAAAGAACAATATGTGCGCTGACAACATATATATTATTCATTAATTTCTATCTTTCAAAATCAATCCCATTAAGAATATTTACAATTGAGTGCAGTGAATCTTTCAAATTAACTGCTGCCATATTAAGACTGAGGTAAATAAAGCATGCGTTATTCATAATATTAAGGAGCACATACAAAAAAAAAAGAAGAATCAGTTTGCTTCCCTTTTTTTTTATCACTATTTATGATGAAACTTTGCTGGCATACTGCCCTGTGTCCTTTTTATTTGAGCAATATGGTATAGAAAAATGGTGCTCAGAGAGGTACACTAAGATGAGAACCATTACACATTTAATGGCACTTGTTAACTGGGTGCAAATCTGTTTATATCATTGATGCAAGCCCTTTATCACTGTATATATATATATACACGTGAGAAATGCATACGTGTGAGAAACAGGATTTCACTTGCATTATCATCATTTTCATTCTCTCTCTCTTGCATACACACACATCTTCAACTAATTTACATGGACGCAAACATAATGCACACAAAAATGGCAAACTTTCTCAGACGATTTGCAAAAGCACTCACACACACGTCATATCTTATATTTCCGTCTCCAAGTGGTCTTGTCTCTGGTGTGTTCCGTCACCATTGTTCAAATACAACACACATCGGGCGAGTACGCAGCGGGCCTGTATGGATGGTTTCATGTGATCTCTGCTGCCATGCATGTTCTCCCGGCTGCCTTGTAGTCGGTCACGACTGCCTCCAAGTTGTTCATGGCTATTATGCAGCTGACTGCGACTGCCTCCAAGTTGTTCACGGCTATTATGCAGCTGGCTGCGACTGCCTCCAAGTTGTTCACGGCTGCCATCCAGTCGATCACGACTACCCCCGTATCGATTAGGTGTGCCACCAAATCGATCAGGAGTGCTCTGAAACTGAGGTCTCTGAGCTGGCTACGGGGCAGATACTGAACAGCCTGATCAGGGGCATCTGGTACCTGAGATCTGTAGTCTGGGTCATACTGGGGGTAACCCGGGTAGTGATCCCTCTCTTCATAAGAGGGTGGCCTTTCCAGGGGTAGAGGGGGGCTGTATCGAGGCAGGTTGGGCAACCTCTGGGAGGGACTCATGTGTGGGGTGCGAGGTTTGTAATTGTAGGTTTCATCAACGGAAGAGTCCATGGACCTGGGCAACAATTCTCGGCTACCCAGGGGCGCTTAGCTGGCAAGGGTACTGCCTGGTTCTCGTAATCTGGACTTCTTCCATCATCGGATGGTAAAGGCGTTTCCTGTGGAGACCATCCCTGACTTCCTCCAAATGTCTTGCGAGGGAGAGGTGAGGTGAAGGTCGGCTACTTCCTGACCGCAGAGATCCTTCTGATGGAAACAGGAGACTCTCTGAGTTGCGCTACAGCACGAGGTCTTCCTGAAGGTTTGGGTCCAACTGGAGGTCTGGCAGCTTCACGGGCAGCAGGATCCTGGTGTCCACTGGCAGCAGCATGTCTGTAGGTATCTGGGGTCGGTGGGGGAGTAGGAAGATCTGATCGCCGAGGAAGAAATATGTTTACCTACTGAGCTTCATCTGGAGTAGCTGGCTGGCCGAAACTGGAAAGTGACTTGCTCTTAGAGGGAGAGTTGTCAATGTCTTGGTTTTCATAAACATTACCACGAGATCCTGCAGGCCGCAGCCCACCTGGTCCCATCCCCGGCAAAGGAACACCAGCGAAGTTGTTTTGATACAAACGATTTTCTGACTGTGTTCTTCCAGTTGGTGCTGCTGTGGTTTCTTCCTCTTCATATTCATCCGACTCGAAGCTTCCATCCTGGTCACTGTCTTCCAAGTCCTTTTTGTCAATTTCAGATTCACTGTCATCCTGCCCTCTGCTGTCTGCACAGCTTTCCTCCTCATGGTCTTCTTGACTCCTTCTTCTCCTTGTGCCTGGTTCTCTGTCCATGTAATGTTCTCTTTCCTGTTCCTGGCCTTGCCATCTACTTTTCTCTATCCCTCGCCGATAACCTACACTGTGATCAACAGCAACAGCTCTTCCATTCCTGTAGCCTTCATTAATACTAGCCATGCTTCCATTGAGACCTTCTGTTCCTCTGGAGCTCTTAGTAGCCCTTGAAGACACCTCTGAGTTGACATCAATCTCGTTGAGCCGGCGGCGGCGAGAATGCCCTTCAGACAGTGCTGTCAGAGTGGATTTTGACATGCGCAATGAATGGACAGAGGAGCGGAGGGAAGCAGTGCGCTCAAAGCGCTCCTTCTCACGACGTTTGGATTTGACACACCACAGGATTCCAAAAATGATTCCAACCAGGACGATGATGCCACCCACTCCTGCCCCGATGCCGATTGCCAATGCTTTCAGCCCTTCACGGCGTGACAACACTGGATCTGAAAAAAAAAATGAACACAAAAAAAAAAGTTGTTTCAGTTTGCATTATACACATTTACTGTTGTACCCACACATCCTGACATGACCATACACATATATCTCAAACCTATGGTAGCACAATCAAAGTTTCAGTTTCACGCATTCAAATGATGAGAACAATAAAGAAAGTGCCTGAAGAAGCAGCAAATGCTGCTATAATCACAGAATTACACTCAATATGTTACATGCCACTGAGCATAGCAAATATCTGATAATGTTCAGGACAACTGCACTCGAATAAACAGAGTACAATGGTGAGATGGTAAGGTAAGGTAATGTTGCTTATAGCCCAGCTGACCACAAAGGGCCACATCAGGGCTGTCGCCACATGTAAGTTAGCTCACAAGCCAAAAAAAAAAAAACCACACACACAAAAAAGTCACACATCTTTAAAATACAAAAGAAAAATCTAAAAATGCACCAGAAAATTTTGTTAAAAATCTCTCTTTCGTAAAATCTTAGATGAAAAATGTTAATCTCTTCAGAGATATCAAAGATGATGTCAGGTGGGGCATGTCTGAACAGGGTGTGAGATGATCTTTGTAATGAGCAACTTATTACTGTAGTCTTCACCAAAAAGGAACAGCTCCTCTTTATCATCCACTCTCAGGCCCAGCCCAGGCAGTCCAGGATGCAGCAGGTTAGCTGTCCTGTCACAGCACTGAAGATGTACTTTAGGAGAACCAGAGTCAAACTCCATTTGCTCCGTTCTTAAGGTGCAGCCAGGTAAGTGTCGCTATCAGACCTAAGTGCAGCCAGGTAAGTGTTACTACCAGACCTAAGACAAAAAGCTCCTGGCTTAGGCAGGCGATTCATCAAGCCTACATCTACAGCCAGAAACCGCTTCCCCCTAAAGTGGACACATGTGGCACATGAAGTCCGGGCTCTTTCTGCCAGTTGCACCCTCTGGCAAAATGTCACCATCTCCAGCATCAGTCGGCCAGCAGACTGGAAGTCACAGACCACCTTTGGCAGACTTTATTCATGTGATGGGGCCAGAATAGCTCAGTTGCTAGAGCACCGGACTTATGATCCTGGGGTTACGGGTTCAAATTTCGTTACAGGGGGATTTTTCCCTCGGAGTTAACATTGGTTCTGACTCCACTCCCCATACAGTCCTTCGAATGAGACTATAAAACGAGGTTCCGTGTGTGAACGCACGCATAACATCTTGCACGTAAAATCCCATCACCAACTTTCGGAAGAGAAGGCCAGTTTGGTCATTGGTATGGATGACACGTTACACATAGCATGCACCTTCCCCGAAGATGAAGTATGGCTGCCTTAATGCAGGATAAAATATGGTCATACACTCGAAACTCCACTGCCTGTACAGGCAGTGTTCACAGGAGTATCAACCTGTGTACACAAAAAGAAACAGAAAGAAAGAAAAGAAATTCATGTGATGTGTTTCAGGACACAGAGGTTCTTACTGAAGTCACAGACCACCTTTGGCAGATTTTATTTACAAATGTCTGAGGACATAGAGGCTCTTAACTGTCTTGAGGAAAGGGGGGTAGGGTGAGAGTTTTTGGGTTATCTTGCCTCATGGCCTCTCTGATTCGATAGGTCTCGCTAGGTGCTAGTTTTATCCTCGCGCTCTGTTGTTTTTATCTCGCGCGCTGTGGTTTGGTTGCCTTTGGCGATCGTATCCTTGCGCTCTATTGTTTTTATCCTTGCGCTCTGTGGTTTGGTTGCCTTCAGCGATCGTATCCTCGCGCTCTGTTGTTTTTATCCTTGCGCTTTGTTGTTGGGATGCTTTTGGCAATCGAGTTCTCCGTTGGTCACTCGATCCGCCATTTTGTTCCATCCCTTAAGCTTAAATTCTCCTTCCACCAAGTTTGCCTTACGGCCTCTTGATTCAGGAGATCTCGCTGCGCATTAAGTTTTTTTTTAACTCTCGCGCTCTATTGCTTGTTACTTTTGGCGATCGAATTCTCTGCCGGTCACTTGATCTGCCATCTTGACTCACTTCATGCCAGTCAATCTATCCGCCATCTTGCCTCACCGCGTGGTCGTCCACGTTCGGTCGTACCTGGGTTTAGTGGTACGGAGGTTTCCCCTTGCACATTTATTATTTACCATTATTTATCATTATTGCAAGGTCGATCGAATTTTCTTTCCGATCTCTCGATCCACCAACTTGTCTCCACTTTGTGGTCATGTGCTCTCTGTGTTGTTCTGCCACCATAGCCCAAAACGGTGAAGGGCAACGACGGGTTGAGCAACATCGCTTTCCAGAAGTCGCTCTTTGCCCCGGAGGACCCGCATGCAGATTCCGTGGAACAAAACCATTCTTTCCACAGAAGAACGTACGGCCGGTGTAGAGGGGGGTTCCGCGGAGGGGACGTGCGACCATCATTTTGATACCTTCTCTAACCAACCAGTGGATGCACGATCATAAAAGGCAAGCTGCCACCATTTCGAAATGCCTTTCCTTCAATATTCCCTGCAAGTCTAAGGCAAGGCTCCCCTAAAAGGGAAAGCCTGCTTTAAGAATTCGTACCTGAATTCGCCTTCTCCCCCACTTTGCCAGCTGGCTTGCCTTCTTCCCTTCCAACGCACAGTGAGACACAAAGACGCGGGTGAACGGCGCAATTTTTCGATGCTGGGCCACCCCTTCTTCTCTCCTATCATGCTGTGTCATGTGACCTTCGGTCCCAGGGTCTTTTGCTGAGGCGCAGACCAGCACGGGTGACGGGATGTCTACGGAATCACCACCCGTCACTCGCCTTAATGAGACTGGTGCAATTAGCTCTCCCCCCACTAATAGCACGCAGACTCATGACACTCTCCCCCACCATGCACACGTGCAGCCACCACTGGTGCACAAGGAGCGCCCTTACTCTGGTGGTGGACTTATGCCCAGTCCCTGGGATCAAACTGGCCATAAATCCGGGTCGCAGCCGCAGGTACTGCCACGCCCGGACCTGTGCCACTCAGACCCCAAGCAGTCGACCTACCCCAATCAATTGTCATTTCCCCTAGGGGTACAGGACATTGGGGAGCGGACTTATTCTTCTGCTCCCTGCTTGGGCAATGTCCACGGTTCAGCCCCGGATGCGGCCCCTGCAGGCATGTTCCTCAGCGACCCGTGGAAGGCCCACATCTCCTACCTGTTCTCCTAGGACAACCCGGTGACCAGGGAAATTGCCATTTCCCCTGCCGACTGCCGGTTGATCCCCCATCTGCCCCTCCCAATTCTACCACAATCTCTATCAAGAACCTGGTGGAGTGGGACCGCACAACCAGATCGGGGATCTAACACACCACTGCTGGCCATGTCTTTTTTGACATGCTCATGCAGTGGGTTGAGATCTGGCCGGAGGAGGACGACTTGGTCCCCATGTTCTCAGACATCCAGTATTCTGAGACTCACCCTGAGACTGAATCACATTGTTCATCACCCCATGATGCGACTCCTAGTCAACAGGATCTCGCATCACCTTTCAGCTGCAGTGAACAGTGCAGCCAGGAGCCACTACAACTGCTTACTGGCCTGCAGAGATGCCATATTGTCACAGGCTAATCTCTCCCCGGAGCTTAAGGCGGCCTTGCGGTGCATTCTGCGTCAGCAACAGTCGCTCTTCTGCGACTATTCGGCTGCCTTCATCGCCCATTCATCTAAGAACATAAAGAAGCAGCCTCATATGCAGCCAGCTCCCCCCCCCCCCCCCCCCCCACGCTTCAGCCTCACCCTCCCAAACCCCCTTATCCGAAGCAGGCCCCATCCCGCACCGCGGCCTGCCCAGTGCTCTTCTCCCCTCTCTCGGCCTACACGAATCTCCCCAAGCACATTTTCACTGTGGCTGTCAGGGACAGCCCAAGAGGAGTCTGGAGAACTCATCCCGCTACAACCCTGCCCCTCGGCCCCTCTGGCAGGCAGCCCTCCCCTAAATGCCCACCAGTGGAGACGTATGGGTCTCAACCCATGGATAGTAGTGGTCCTAGAGGAGGGGTTCCGTCTGCCTTGGGCCCACGAACGCTCTCCTCTGATGTGTTCTCCCCCTCCCTCTTCCAGCCATACCTCCCCGGCCCGGTGTCAATCTCCTGGCTGGGTACGAGATTCGTCACACTCTCCATGAGGGTCTCCCGACTCCAGAGAGGTCCTACCATACACACCCCTGCCAGATCCCTTACCTCCCTCCTAGGGATGATGGAGTCCCTTGTCCCTCATTCCCCTAGGCAGGGTCCCCACGCACCAACTTCTAGGAGTTTCGTCATCAATGGTCTCGAACTGCTGACTGCAGGTATCACTCCACTCCCCTGGGCCCTTGGTTCCAATGGGCCACGGACGAGTGGGTCGACCTTTCCACCCTACCCCCAGGGTTCTCATCTCCCTCCCAATCCTACCTCTGGAACTCTACACAGACGCTTCCAACTCAGGCAGATGCCCACTTGGAGACCGTTCATGCCCCCGGAGTGTGGGGTTCAGAGACAGCTTGCCCCCACATCAACGTCCTGGAATTGGAAGCAGTCAGGTTTGCCCTCCTCCACTTCCAACCTCAGGTCTCTCACCGACTTGTTTTCCAGTTCTTGGACAACGCTGCGGTGCAGGGCATGTCAGGGAAGGGGGAGGGGGGGGTGCTCCCTCAGTCCTTCCAATCAGAGGCCCTCCTCCGCTGGTGTCACTATAACGCAGAGAATACCTCTCTGCGTGAGGCACATAGTGGAACTCGCAGTATCTTAGCAGACTCCCTCAGTCGGTCCAAGGCCCTCCACACGGAATGGACCCTCAGCAGGCTACCCTCCTCTCGGTGTGGAAACATTGGGTCAGGCCCATGATTGACCTCTTTGCTCCTCCCTGGTCGGGGCCGCATAGCGTACGCCTTCCCTCTACTCCTGATCCCACAAGGTGATCAGGAAAGCAAGACTGGTAAGACCCCAGACTCACTCTCATCGCCCCATGGTGGCCGACCCAGTCCCGACTCCCGGACCCCAAGGTTCTCTCCCATGTTCCCCCTCTCCATCGGGGCACGTTTGGACATGCTCAGACAGCCTCGCTGGGGTCGTCCCCAATCCAACCCCAGATGCTCCGCCTCATGCCTGGCTTCTGTGCCAGGCCCAACTGCGAACATCTGCCCCTCCCTCCCAATCGGACAGATCCCAGTCCATCCTGGACATACTCTTGCTGGCAGGGACCTTGCTAGACCTTCGGGACTTCACTACGGTCTCGCGAAGAGCCTGCACCTGCTCTCTCTACAATTCCTTTGTGGGAGATGGGTCTCCTGATGCTCATCATAACTGTGTTCCCCACAATCGTCCTTCCAATTCCAGTTAGGCAACTTTCTATCCCACCTCCCTCTCCCTAAGGTAGCTGCTAGCTCCATTCAGGGCTACAGGCCAGCTATCTGTACCACTGTTCGCCAACTCTCGACAGCCCCCTTTTAGAATAACTCCCTTCGCAGACAGATTCTACGGGGGGGGTAGCTCTGCATGAGTCTCTGTCCCCTAGGCGGGTCCCCCTTTGGGACTTCTTCATTCTCCTTGACACTCTCTGAAAGCCCCTAATTGGGGGACCCCAGAGACATTGCCTTCCACAGGGATGGTGCTGTCTCTCTCTCAAGTTTCTTCCCAAATTCTTAGCCAAGAATCAGGAACCGGGCACAACCTCTCCTCCCTCATCATCCGCTCACTCACGGATATCTGGGGAAAAGGGGAAAGCAGGGGGACATGGACCTGTGCCCTCCTAGGTGTCTGAGAAACTACTAGGAACGCTCGTGCCCCAGGCGCTCCTCCCAGAGGCGTCTCCTCATTCCATCACCCTTAAGCAAAAAAACTTATCTCTTGCACTATCTCTAAGTGGCCTACCTGGATGGTCAGATCTGCTTACAACCAGGCATATATGGATCTTCCCGACGTATCTCCTCAGGCCCATGAGGTCAGAACGCTGGCCACTTCTGCAGCGTTCCAGCGCTCTGTCCCTTTGCGCCACCTCCTAGAGGCAGCCTACTGGCATTCGGAAAATCCCTTCCTAAAACTTTTAGTCAAGGGATATCCGCATGACCAGGGCTGATGGTTCTAAGGAATTTCTTTTGCGGCTAACGCACGCAGCCACATCTATTCCACTGCTAACCCCAAGAATCATTAGGGCACTCGGCCCTCCTCCAATTCCTTTAAATTCTGCTATAGTCTGACATGATAAAGTATATGACACCAAAATGGGGAGTTTGTATTATACTCCCTGTTTGGCTAGTATACTTACCATGTCAGACTCTAACGCCCACCCTACCTTCCCCGCTAGCACTATGGTTTTTAGGGTACCTTGCGCATATGCCTTGCTGAATGAGGAACAGGAAGTTGACACCGGCTCCTTCCCTGGCAGAAGCAGGGTGAGCGTCACTTGATTGTCTTATTGTTGCATTAGCCACAAAAAAATTTGGCCTTTCAGAACTAAACTAACTGCCGTTGAATGCTATGGTCTGACATGCTAAGTATACTAGCCAAACAGGGAGTATAACACAAACTCCCGATATTTGCATGGTGTGTTTTTGTCTTGGCTCTTGACTTCCGCAGCCACTGACATGACTTTTGACTGTATTTCTGATCAACAGCCCCCCAGCATTTGTCACTAGGTCTTCTCTTTTTCTGATCCTACTAGAATTTTATCTTTGATCGTCCTTCTTTGAGGGAGAGTGGGAACTATTCATTTCGCCTCCAGATTGTTGAGAAAGACCCTTTTCAGATGGTCTTGAGCCTTTGAACGCCAAGTTAGTTGGGGAACTGTACAGAGACAGTCTGCTAGGTTTTGAGACCATACTGCACATGGTTTAAAGCTGATGGATAAATAAATCAATGATGACCAAGATGATAGAATGTAAGAAGAGGGTCTCATGGAAACAACTTTGCAGCCGTTTGATCAGCACGTAAGTCCAACGCACTGGTTAGACCTTGGGTACCCTACCTAACATTGTCTGTGCCATTGTTGTCATTTATTTGAGTGTTGTGGGTATGTATGTTTGTGCATATATGTGTGTGCATGGGTGTGTGGGCATGGGCCCATGTGTGTGCCAGTGTATGCATAGCATGTGTGTGTGTGTGTGCGCGTGTGCGCACGCACATGCACATCCACATATGTGTGTGTGTGTGTGTGTGTGTGTGTGTGTGTGTGTGTGTGTGTGTGTACATGTGCATGATCTGAGGGCTTGTGCGAGCATGTTCCTGCATGCATGCTCTGCGCATAAGTCTGTGCATGTATGTGTGCATGAGTGTGCGTCTGTGTACATGGGCATAGACGCATGTGTATGTGTGTGCGTGTACATGAGTGATTGTGTGCCCTCGCACACACATCTTTATGTAGATGTGTGTGTGTGTGTGTGTGTGTGTGTGTGTGTGTGTGTGTGTGTGTGTGTGTCTGTGTGTGTGTGTCTGTGTGTTTGTGTGTGAATGTGCGCCTGCACCACACATGTGCGCGCATGCATGCACTCTTGATTATTCATGGGAAATTGGGAAAGAAACGTTCTTCAGATCACACACACACACACACACACACACACACACACCGATTCATATACACTCACATCTATGGACTGTCTGCTTTACACACTTGCATCGCTTCACTGATGCACACTTACTAGTGCACATACGTTTACAGTAAAAACAGGGGTCCTGAGAGAGTCAAAGTCTCATCTCAGGTAACGAGCGTTTGATGACGTGTCTGTCACTGGAAAGGCCCAGTACGAGTTTTCCCCATTCTCTAGAACTTGTTGCAATGCTGACTTTGCGATTATTCCGATGTTTGTTTGGTTAGAGACAAGTTAAGTACAAGAAAAAGGAACTTTATCACTGAAAGTAGTGTTATTACATAAATTTTTTTCTTTCTTTTTTTTCCGTCTCATATTCTGTGCCATCTTAGTGGCATTGCACCTATGCCCTCATTCCATCTGCCCGTCCACAGCCACAGCCCAACCAGGCCCACCACAGCTCTGGCAATCCACCGGAGTGTTTTACAGTGTACTTACCTGTCTAGGATGCTCTCCCACTTCCCACCAAGCCGGGGCTGAGTGATGTGAACTGAGCAAGATCAGTCTGGTGTAGATCCATAATTGAGGCAAAGTTACCTCCCTGCCTTCCCACTTTCACTTGTTTAGAGATCCTGATGTTTGACGGGTGTTCCACGCCGAGTGGGAATAATCAACAGACCAGACTCCTAAAGCCTTAAATGTGCGTGGATGCCTGCCTGTCTTTTTCTTGAGAGCTAAGTAGTTACTCGGAAAATGTTCCTCGATACTAAGTCATTTATTCAGGGGTTTTTTTTTTTCTTATTTAGTTTCAACCCTAAAAAAAAGTGTGTCAAACAGCCTTTTAAGTTTATTTTTAAGCCTTTAAAGCAAAAGAGGTGTCGTAACCGAACAACGTTACCACGGACCTTTTTCACAGATAAAAGGGTACAGCAGGTTCCAGCAGTCTTGTTCATACTCAATGTTTGAGTATTCAAAGACCGCACAGCGACTTGATCCCACTTCAGACATGACCCAGACTCTGTCTTTTCCATCGTTGGCATTTCTCATCAGGCGCAGGAGGTAGTTAAAGAATCCTTCTCTGTCTCGGGCTTCAGCAAGGAAAGCCCCAATTTCTGGTGAAAGAATAGCAAAGGAACATATTTTTTTAACCACCTAAATAGACAGCAAATTTCTATCTGTATACATAGCAGTATAGTAAATAAGGCACTCAACATAATTCAAGGAGGGTGTAATCTTGCTCAGAGAAAAAAACTTCCTTTGTCAGAAACTTAAAAGCTTTTAAGTATAACAGACTGAAAAATCTAGGCATCTGAAAATAAAAGTCAAGTCAGGGAGAAAAATCTAGACACCTGAAAACAAAAAGTTTGAGATGCTTTCACAGTATCTCATACAAAGAACATCAAAGTTAATGTGCGTGATGTCCAAATCCCCAGCCTGTAGACTTTTTCAGGCTACGTTCAAAAGCCATGTGCATACAACCCCTATTGGTCAACCAGTGTAAATACCAACAGACCTAAATATCACACACACACACACACACACACACACACACACACACACACACATATGTAAATGACATACACACTAACACACATCAGTAGTACTAGATTTTATAAACCAATATACCATTTCAAATCTGGCTTCCAAGATCTGCAAGCAGAACCAAACCTGAATACATGTCATAAGAATAACTTGAAATACTTCAAAAACAGTTACACTAAAAAAAAAAAAAAAAAAAAAAAAAAATTAGCTGTGTAGCTGTGTGTGTCCAATTCATATTGATCAGCAGATAACAAATACTAAACTTTCATCAATTGTTCTTGTTTCATATGCATATCAGCATCCTCTTTCCTTTGGTTTCTTCCACCACCTCCATGGCATATTGGCTTGTCATTTTACATCTGGCATCACCCTAAAGCTTACTGGGTATTTTCATTTCATTCAGACTTTTTTTTTTCATAAACCAATAATACAAACTATCTTTGAGGATGCTCAGAAGATTTGAAAATAAGAAAAAAAAAAGAAGAACAAAAAAAGAACAAAAATCTTCATTGTTTCACTTATTCATTTCCTCTACTCTTCATAACCCAATGTTAACAATTACAGGTTGCAGATTAAAAAATCCATTCATCACATCTTCATTTGGCTTCTGGAATGCAAACTCCACAAAGCACAAATCAAAATTGGCTGCTTCAATCATATCTGAGTTGAAATACAGGTAGCTGACATACCAGGTTTTCCGAATCCTGTGTGTAAGATGGTGTAAAGACTGTAATCTGTTGACATCTATTAAAGTTTGATTGTGCTTGCTGTGGGGAAAAAAAAAAAGGTAAATCCTCTGGCAGCTCAGTTTCCATCAGCAGACAAGAGCTGGAAGTGTCTTTTTAAAAAAAGTCTAGAATTCCAGCTCCCATCCCTAATTTACTACTGCAAGCAGCAACATCTATCTTTTCATCACTTTCTCGCTGTGGGTTTCCAAGGCCTAACCAGCGTGTTGGGATTACAGTACAAGTCTGGCCTCTGCTAGGTCTTTCCCATGAGACCCTGCTCCGCAATTTTTTCTTCTCATCAATTTCTTCAGTCATTTAGTTGTAAATCCACGGCAGTATGGTCGCATGGTTCACCAGAGGTGGTGTAGCATACATGGACTCATCTGCATGCAGTAATACCTCCTTGGTGAAACTAAAGCATGATTTTCTAATCACCATTCAAAAGCAGCTGTGTTCCAGTTATATGCCTTAGACAAATAACTAGTAAAATGATTTTAACAGTTTGTCTTAAAAGCTCACTGAAGTGAACAAAAATACAGTACTTAAGAATTACAAAGTGAACAAAAGAATGACATACATGACACATCATTCACTCAACTGCAAAATAAACATAAACTGCAGAGAACTCAAGAAAATTACAAAAGGTGCTTATTACTTTCCCCATTCATAGTCCCCCTCCCTCCCCATATTAATCTGGTTTAAGACCAGTAACATTTAACTCCATTTTTTTTTCGGGGGGGTGTTATCTATTTTCATGATATGCACAAAACTGTCATAACATGCTGAATTCAATGCATATAATCATCATTCAAACACCTGATCTTGCCGTCCACTTACCCTGCAGAACTCTAGAGCTGGGTAGTAGGGAAGAGCACCACCCATGAAGCGGTAGCATCGATCGTTATCAAGAAACCAGCCAGGGGGGCAACGGCCTGGAAAGAATCATCATTTGAGGATATTTCCAGTGTTACTTTAGTCTGACAGCAGTCATCTTAAGATTAATCTGACAACAGATCAATACATCCAACACAATAAATGGAGGAATTACAAATCTTCACAGTCAGCTTCGATCAGGCGGAGGGTGATATCCAGCTGTAGTACCATTACACAATCACGTTTTTTTTTTCTGAATAGAATAACGGTTATTAACTTAAACTGCTTTGAAATCAATGTTTTGATAAACCGTTGTTGAGAAGAACAAAAAAAAAAAAAAAAAAAAAAGTTCACCCTGGACCACATTTTGCCCCAAAATTGAAAAGTTATAAAGACAGTCTGTTTGTCCTTCATTTTCATCATCTGGAGTGTTGTTTGTCTTGCCAACAGCTAAAAACGCATCATGTTTGTTTTATAACTCATTTGTGCTTCTGTTTAGCAGCTCAGTAGTTTCAGTTTTTGCTCTTGGAAAAAAAAAAGTCCCCTTTTGCATGAAATATGTCACATCGCACAAGCAAGTGGTCATAGAAAGGCTAAGGCCAACACTTGGAAAAAGTGGTCTTGCTGCTGTTTAAGAGTGGACCGCGTCAGTGGGCAAACAGACTATGACTGGTAATGCCTGGGTCCTCTCCAAGTATCCTGGTGCATGCAGGGTATTTTCATGAGTCCAAAACCTACCAAACACCAACAAAGATTATAGGATTTTTACGCATCTTGTATCCAAACCCACAAACAGTGACATGGAGTATAGGATTTTTTTAATTATCCAATGTCCCAAACCCACCACTGACATGGTTTTATAGGATTTTTTAATCATCCAACATCCCAAATCCCAACATTGATTATAGAATTTCTATTCATCCTATATCCAACACCCACAAACACCGACATGGATAATTGGATTCTTTTCAATTTATCCAACATATAAAAACCACCATACACTACACATGAATTATAGGATTTTCAATCATCCTATACCCCAAACCTATGAAACACTGACATGGATTAGAATATTTCTAATAATTCCATATCCAAAACCCACAAAAACACCGGCTCGGATTATTGGATTTCTAACTATCCAATATCTAAAACCCATCAAAGACTGAATGGATTATAGATTTTTATATTCTCCTACATCCAAAATCCACCAAACACTGACATGGGTTATAGCACTTTTAATCATCCTATATCCAAAACCCGCGAAACACTGGCATGGATTACAGGATTTTTCATTATCCTATATCAAACCCAACTAAACACCAAAACGGATTACAAGATGTTAAATTATCCTCTATCCCAAATCCACCAAACTGATGTGGATTATAGGATTTTTGATCATCCTACATTTAAAACCCACAACCCACTGACACGGGTTATAGGATTTCCACACAAAATTATCCTATATCCAAAAAAGTACTTGCAAGGCTGCATACAGACCAACATTTGAAACGTGAGGATTTTCAACCCCATCCGCATATCTTCAAATTTTTTTTTTTTTTTTTTTTTCTTCTGTCCCCTCTTCTGTGCCACATCAGTGGCACTGCACTCATGCCGCTCATTACAATCCCATATCCACACCAAAGCACGCCCTGGGCCACCAGTGCCAGGAATCCACACAGAGTGGTCAGTACCAAGTCAACATGAGGCAACCCAACGGAGGAGACACTGCACTGCGGCCAAGTCACTTTGATGGTGTTCAGTACCGCCTGTCCTGAACCAACACACACAGGACACTGCCTACTAAGCCCCCTACTGATGGCAATGATCGCTCGGACATGGAGCTGGCACAAGTGAGCTCTCCCTCTGGAAGGCATCACCATGTCTATCCAGCAACAGACCCATGAATTTGCCGATACTGGTGACCCCAGCAGAATCAAACCAAGGCCACAGACGTGGAGAGGTCAACAAGACAGCAGGATAATGAGGACCACAAAATTCGATACACTTTATTCAAATGCTGATCGATAAGAATGAGAATGATGAAGATGATGCTATGGACTTCTGTTATGATCTGAGACTACATGGCAGGGTTTTACTCAATGCTTCACTTTAGAATACATCCTGGCATTAACCAGGTCCAAAAGATACAGGCATCTACAGTGCTGGTCTGGAGATTTAAGCAACACTCACAGATGTGTGTCCATTAAGTGGATGACATTCAGCTGTGTGGTCCCAGTGTTCCCAACTGAGCCAATAGCAAACTCAACTCTGGGTAGGAGCTGGTTGAAGAAGAAAAATGCCACAAATAAATGGCACTGATGGGAACTGAACCAACAACCTCCCAGCCAGGAGTCTGCAGTGTTAACTTTTGCCTTGGCAGCTGGTTGCCCCAAAATTCTTGTGAGCTCTTACATTAATTCAAAGAGAAATGGAAAACCCAAAATAGCTGAAGACATCGTTCCTTCCCTCCTGGTACCTACCACACATCTTCCACGGCCTTAATACTTCAGTGACGGGCTATGTGTGTACTTATATAGTCAGCTAGCAGCTAGCGATTCACATACACCAACTACAATTACACTCATAGCTGTTGTTTAAAAGTGCAAAACTCGGGTTTGCTTTAACCATAGATACTTTTGGTGGCAATTGAGTTGCCTCCCTTGTTATGGTTATACTATTGAAAAGTGAAGTTCGAAAACATGATTTTTTTTTTTTTTTTAGCAATTTTGAAATAAAAATGGATTGAAAATGCTCAATGTTGAGAGAAGAAATTCTTTGTCTGCTAATCTTGATAAGCCTGCCAACAGGGATTCTGGTTAATCGTATTTGCCTCAAGAAAGTGATAATAGTAATTGACATGATGAAGTTGATATGGGAGAAACTACATCAGTGTCGGATTTTACTTCAATAGCCGGTACAAGTGGACATACTGACTGTGGCAGGGTCACAGTTGTTTGATGTTTGTCTTGGACTCAAAACTGGACAATCAAGAGAAAAATACCACAGCTGAACTCTGCATTCAACTTTCATTTTAAGTACGCCACATTTGGTGTTGACTGCATTATATTAGGGCTGCTAGACATGTTTGCTGACAATTACTGGTCTTCTGCAAGTTTCTTGAAGGCAGGCTCAGGCTGGTTGGGAGATCTGGCAGAGAAAAACCACAATAGTCTGAAGAAAGCAAAAATGTACATTCGCCCCCACCCCCATCCCCAAAATCTCTCCAAAATTTCAATATCTGTACAAAGGCATTCCACAGTCAGCTTAATAAATGAAACCAGCTGATAATATTTCAAGCGTTTGGTTCTACTGTGCTCGCAGCCCACCCAGAAAGCACACTCACCATGTTGATCTTGACTGTAACCAGACAAATGCTGAACACCCACCTCATTATTACAACTGCATGCTTGCATTCACAGGAACATCATTTCACACTTATAAGGGTATAACTCAAAAGTTTTTACAACACAAAGGCAGTGCGGGTTACAATAATTGAAAGTATTATGTTGATTAGCAAACCTATGAAGCAAAGAATCATAAAAAGAGAATAAGCATAAACAGCAAAGAAAAAACAGAAACACTCAAGGATTTCTACAGTTACTAGAAAGGATTCATAGATTTACTGGTTCCCCCTCCCCCTTCCCTCTCAGACCCTTCCTCTCTCCTTCATCCCTCCTCCTGCTCTCTCCCCCCCCCCCCCCAACCCTCTGGTTCCCATCCCTCAGTTGCCCTCCCTCCACTCCCTACCCCTACTCTCCCTCCTGTTCCTCTTTTCCCTTAAGACCCACTCTGAATCCAGGTATTGCTTTGCTTTGCCACAGTGTGGCTTTCTTTGTTTTGTTCGTTTGTGTTTTTAACAAAAATTCTACTATTACCACTGTCTATCTTAAAAATGATTTGCTCTTGATCAGCAAGGTATGTTAATGAGACACTATACCAACTCTGGAGAAGATTACATGAAAACGGGATCTGCATTAAGAGCAAGACAGACAGACACATGCTTTACATATAACTTGACATTAAATACCCATCTTGTACCAAACTGGATGAAGATAAGTGATTGCTCATTCATCTTCATTGTCCTCAGCATCAAGTATCTTGCCTGAAGAAGACCTACGAGGTCGAAACGCGTCGTGTTTTGTCTTGTGATTCGTTTGTCAATGTTTCGGGGGGCAGAGCTTTATATCAGCATTTTTTCAAATGTACATATAAAGAAAGAGCTACAGGCTCATTTTCAGCAGAATAAAGCTGACCCACCTGTCACCACAGATCTGTTGTCCAGCTTTGGCTGCCAAAACTCCACAGGCATCAGGGCAGAATCATCCAGCTCATCCCAGATTTTACCACTGATGTAGGAAGGAAGTTCAGAGCCCCACCAGTTATTTGTTGCATTGATGGGTCTTTTTAGTAAGCTATGGATAGAAAACGGAATTCCATCAATAATTCATGAACATTTCAAACATACGTTAAAGAAACAGAAAATATAAATGCATGTTTAACTGGATAGATATAAAGAGACATGACACATATCGTTTCCTGAAAATATGCGAAAAAATGATCCATCAACTATCCTAAGGGTGTCATTTGAATTTTCAGTATGTTCTAACCCCCCTCACTCATGTATCAACTTGTCCTTAACATTTCATAATATATACTGAATCAAAAGACTCATGAGCACAAAAAAAATTTGTTGAATAAACATTCAATATCCTCTCATTCTTCTTTGATGATGACAAAAAATATGGCAGCTTGTTCTCAATGCCTTACTTGAAAAGAGTGAAAAAGCAATTCATCTTAAATCTGAAACTCAAATGCAGAAGATGAACATGTCTCAGGTGCCACAAACATACTCTTGTTTTGGGTAGGTTTCCATTTCAAAGTCATTGTCTTCATTGACAATGTAGTTGTTCTCAAAGAAAGGTCGGCCTCGTCCAATCTTGATGGTGCTTTCCTTGAGGGCTGTGGCGTTGTTTCGTAAGAAACCTGAGCGTGTAAACAGCTGCTGGGCCTGTAGGTTGTCATTGTTGTAGGCTGCCAGGATGTAATTGCCTGTGTTGTTGTCGAGGTAGTTGTAAGTATAGTTCACCACCACGTCACGGATGTGGACCACGTCACGCCACGCCAGTCTCCCGCCGTGTTATTGAAGATGTAGTTCTGTTTAAGAAGACACTGTTAGGATCAGTTTGTGAACTGGAATACACCTGAGGATAAATAAAATCCACAAGGTTTTTAACAACATTTTCAAGATAAAGGTAATATCAAAATACTTGATTTTCTTCAAAAAGCGACCCAGAAATGATCTGTTAACCTTTCCCGTATGCCGTGGGTGTGAAACCCACCCACACACATGGTTTTTGCTCTGTAACTCAGGTAATTTTGATTCAACTTTCCTGAAACTTCATGACTTTGTCTATAATGTATCATACTACATATCACCTGAAAATTATTTTGTTTTGTGCATAAACAAAGAAAAATAATTAAACAATAAATATACAGTATGTCGTGGGTGTGATCACACCCCATACTCTCAAAGAACAAACCTTGCGTGCTGTACGTCGTGGGTGTGAGGCCACCCATACTTACAAAGAAGAAACCGTTCGCGCCATATGTTGTGGATATAAATAGACACTAAATGTACAGTATGTCATGGGTGTGACTACACCTATACTCTCAAAGAACAAACTTTGCGCGCTGTACGTCGTGGGTGTGAGGCCACCCACACTTACAATGAAAAAAACCGTTCGCGCCATATGTTGTGGGTGTGACGTCATGCGTGCTTGCCGCTAGAGACAGAGAGAGACGCGTGAATCACTGTGACGTCAACGTAAATTATGACGTCAACTTCACATAGTATCACTACGGGAGAAAACGACGATTTTAACAAAATAAAAATAAGCTGCACACCAAAGCCTCGGCCGTTAGTTCTTGCTCTCTCCTCCTCTCGTCAATATTATTATTTTCGTCATGTAGTTACCTATGTCATTTTAAGTTGACGTTGACGTCATAATCACAATACATCCCAGTTCAAGTCTGCGATAAGTTTTATTACTATCAGTTATTACATTAGATTGATTTATCTACAACAATTCCGAGTGATTTGTTTTTCCTTAGAAAAGAGATTCACTGGGAGAACTGATTGATAATGCCTTTTTTTGTGATATTATTGTATGTCTGAAATCCATTGATCTAAAATCTATTTCAGCAGTACTGATTATAGTATAAATTAGGGCGCTAGCAGCGATGTTTTTTTTTTTTTTTTAACACAATTACATCGAAAATGAAGAAAAGCCTGGAATGCCAAAATGTCGGCCATGGGAAATACGGGGACTTGTAGGAAAAAAAGGAAGGAGAAAAAGTCCAGGTTGGGTGCATACAAGCACACGCAAGTAGCAAACAAGACTATCATCTTGCAGGCACAACTGATTCACAATACACTTGTAAACGCATGCAAATGGAATTGTACATGCAAGTTTGCTGAAGGAAAAGTCAAAGTTGCTTTACGAGCTGATGTGGGTTACTGTACACCCACGATGTACGGCAAGGGATTAGCTCTTACTCACAAACCATGGGTTACTGTACACCCACAACGTACGTACGGCAAAGGATTAGTTTCTATACAGAAACCATGGGTTACTGTACACCTGCGGCGTACGGCGACGGGAGGGATTAGTTTCTGTACAGAAACCATGGGTTACTGTACACCCACGGCGTATGGCGAGGGATTAGTTTCTATACAGAAACCATGGGTTACTGTACACCCACGGCGTGCGGCGAGGGATCATTCCTCCATTGAAAGCATGGGTTTCTGCACACCCAGGAAGTAGAGCGCGCAAAAATTTTGGCGACGTACGGGAAAGGTTAAACCATCAGCACAATGGGAAAGCCTCTGCATGTGAAAGAATGACTATGACTGCTGAACAACAAACAGAAATTAACTTAGACATAATGAACGCAGCTATCAATCACCTTGCTAAACAAATACAAAAATAAACCAAAGAAAATAAACAATAACATTCTTGCCATTTTATTTCTTAGCCAGAATCTGCATGTTCACAATTTGGGGGGATGGAGGGACACTAATGTATACCACAAAGAGCTTATAATGGTGCATGCACAAGCATTATGTGCTGTTTAGCCAATTAAAGTTTCTCTAATGAAAAAGTGCGTGCGTGCATGCGTGTATGCGTACATGCGTGTGTGTATGCGTGTCTGTGTGTGTGCCTGTGTGTGTGTGTGTGTGTCTGTGTCTGTGTGTGTGCCTCTGTGTGTGTCTGTGTCTGTGTGTGTGTGTGTGTGTGTGTGTCTGTGTCTGTGTCTGTCTATGTGTTACATTTTTTTCACATATGCATCATTTTCACTTTTCATATGTAGTTTCTTTTTATCTTTTAATTTGTTAACTCATGTTTTTTCTTTTTTCATTTTTTCCTTTTGCCAGTTTTCAGTCAGTTTTACAGATAGAGCAAAGCTTCTTATTTCAAAAAAAGCTATTTGACTCTTACGTATCACACATTTCTTTATGCCATCATCTGTAGGGCAGCAGGTATATATATATATATATATAGAGAGAGAGAGATAGATAGATAGATAGACAGATAGATATAGATATAGATAGATAGATAGATAGATATATGTGTGTGTGTATGCACTTGCACATAACAATAGTAAAAAAAAAAAAAAAAAGAATAAGCGAGAGAAAAAAAAAGTGTGTGTGGTTGGGGTGTTGGAGCTAGAGAGAGGGTGTGGGGTGGGGTGGGGATTTCAGATTTCATTTCAAATATCACATTCCATTAACAAAAAGGAGTATTATGTAACATTTTATTCCAAATAAACTTGTTTCATGTAAATCATTTTCTTTCTATTGAATGATGTTTTTTTTTTTTTGTTATTCAGTCAGCACAACTTACGAATTAATGTGACGATGGGACGTAGTTATGATATGTGTGTGTGTGTGTGTGTGTGTGTGTGTGTGTGTGTGTGTGTGTGTGTGTGTGAGTGAGGGGGAGAGAGAGAGAGTGAGAGAAAGAGAGAGCGAAGGGAGAGAGAGAGAGAGAGAGAGAGAGAGAGAGAGAGAGAGAGAAAGAGAGTTAAAGTTCAATGAGACACAAAACACGAACAAGAAAAAGCAAAGGAAAAACTAATGCTGGGGCAGGAAGGCATGGCAAAATAATTCATCAAACCAATGCAGGGACCGACTTTGCAGGCAGTGTATTAAACCAAAAAAAGGACAAACAAACTAGAGGATACCATCTAGTAATAACGTAACACTGGCAAAAACTTTGATTTCTCATTCTTTTTTTTTTTTTTTTCCGCTCCACTACTCAGAAAAATGTTAACCTGAAATCTATGACACGATGGTAAAAAAAAAACTGGCATGCTTCTCCCCTCCCCCTCCCCTAGTGAGTGAGTGAGTGAGTGTGTGTGTGTGTGTGTGTGTGTGTGTGTGTGTGTGTGTGTGTGTGTGTGTGTGTGTGTGTACACCTGAATGTGAATACGTCAGCAGCAGCTGATTTCAGCACTATTAGTACAGAATGAGTCGACATGAGCAGCCAGGTCTTTTCAACAGCAAGGAAAACAGTCACCCTTAACAGCAGTACCCATTTTGTCATTATTAGCTACTTCTTTCCAACCCCAACAGAACTGCACACCTCTTCACATACTCTTGGAAAATCCGGAGCTCTCATGCACAATATTTCACAGCACAAGCCAGACAGAAAAGATGCACGCGACAGATCTGGCTGACAGCCCACTCAAAGCTGACCACCCAAGAATCCCGCCCACCTGGAAGAGATACAGCCGCTGGTAGTAGTGGCCAGTGATGTTGAGTGCTTCCCCGTTGGTGCCAAAGCTGAAACGTTGTTGGTGATGTTGCCTTTCAGCGCAGTAGCTATTGTCTTTGTGTGCAGAGAGAGGTACATTCCGCCTTTGTTTTGCGACACGAAGTTGCTTGCAAAACGGAACAGCAGTGTTCCCTGAAACAGTCCCAAAGCCATCCATAAAAAAGAAAATTAAAAGAAAAAAAAGAATACTGGCTGGAATAGGCAAACTGCTGTCTATCCCATCATAAGTAAAAAAAAAAAAAAAAAAAAAGACAAAACTTTTCACCTTCATACTCAGTGTTGTATAGTGATGGTGATTAAAGGTACTGACCAGAAAATCCTGCTCATTTGTATATTGAAGACATTTTTCATACGTTTTTCATAATGAGTCACAAATGAAGTCACAAATTAATGTTTTTATTCGAGTACTTGTCTTCCCACATTTTCCATCATTCAAAATTTGAAGGTTTACATCCTAATTTTTGTTTTAAAACTTGAAAACAGTGTTGTACAACTTGTAGTATTCATCCATATTTTCATTCTTATGATGAAAAACTGAGTTGCAGTATTGTAAATAATTCTTTTTAAAAAGGACTTTAAAATGTATAAATTATTTTCCAGTAGTGGTAAAAAAAAATTGAAAATTATTGCCACATCAGTTTTTTTCAGATGAAAGCCTGGTGCCTCAAATTAAATAATCCGGACTCCCATTCTGTATGTAAAACATGTGTGTCAAGCAGGCTTTAAAAATGTGAGCAAGTGTCGTTTTGCAAAGAGCAATGGCTCAGCATATGCATCGTCATGACCCTGATTTTTTCCAAAAAAAATATTATTCTAACTCAATCCAAAATTCTCTTATGATTTATACCCCAACCTAAACAGTTTAGAAAACAAATTTAGATCTTTTTAAACAAAGAGTACAGAACACTTCTTTTTTAGAGGCCTCAAATTATCTCCCTTTTTTCTTTTTCTTTCTTTCTGCGTACGCAGGCTGATACTCCTGCGGACACTGCCTGTATAAACATGCAGTGGAGTTTTGTGTGTATGACCATTTTTCATCCAACCAGTAAGGCAGCCATACTCCATCTTCGGGGAGGTGCATGCTTTATGTAACGTGTCATCCATACCAAAGGCCAAACTGGCCTTCTCTTCTGAAAGTTGGTGATGGGATTTAACGTGTGTGCAAGATGTTGTGCGTGCGTTCACACATGGAACCTCGGTTTATAGTCTCATTCGAAGGACTGTATGGGGAATGGAGTCAGAACCAATGTTAATTCCGAGGGAAATCTCCCCCTGTACCAAAATTCGAACCCGCAACCCCAGGATCACGAGTCCGGCGCTCTACCAACTGAGCTATTCCAGCCCCATCTCCCTTTGTTTTCTTGCCCCAAAACTAATTAGACCTCTTCACAAGAAAAACATTCACTTGATCAATCTTATGCGACAGTCTTTGTAAAGGTATTTTACTTGGGGGGTGAGAGTAGTTTTCTGTAGCTGCTATTAACAAACAGCCAACCTGTCAATCAAACTGCTCCACTTGGGCGTGGGATCAAGTGTTGTTATTTAGTATGCATGCAAAATGTTTCAACATTGGAAAGGATCTCGATATTTCCAGCCAGTCAAATCCATCATTATTAGAAAAACATTTTGTTACATTTCTCAGCGACTCAAACCGCTCTTGCTTTCACATGATGACATGTACATTCTTCTTTCTTCCAACATCCTGCATACTGTTGATGCTCCTGGCATTCTGGTTAAAGACTTGGGGGGGGGGGGGGGGGGGTTCTGGTGGCTATACAGGCTAATGGTAATATCCAACCACTAATATGTGGGATTTGCATGGCATGAAAATAGTGTTCAAAAATAGGAAGCAACAATTCTACAGGCATGTGAATGTTCCACTAACATTAATTAAACTGATTAAGGCTTAAGAACTGGATAAATACCTGGAGAGAAATGTCAACAGTTGGCGGTGACGTGAGGTTTAGAATCGCCACCCCGTTGTCTTCCAGCCAACAGCGGTCAACAAAGAATGATGGGTTGACTTCTCCAACATTTTTGTATTGCAAGGCACCATCTTGATTCTTGTTGGAGATGGACTGTGACACTGTGTGCCTGCCTGTAGTTGCTGTCTGAAAATCACAAGTTACATACTTGTGTCATGAGCCTGACATGTACCTAAAACATTTTATCAATTATAACAGATTTTTTTTTTTCTTTTTTGCCATCCCATCTTCTGTACCACCTCAGTGGCATTGCAATCATGCTGCTCATTCCCAACCACCTGTCCACAGCCACAGCCCGCCCGCCTGGCCTGCCGCAGCCCCAGCACTGGCAATCCACAGGGAGCAGGCAAGGTCAAGTCGTCAAGAGGCAACCCACCAGAGGAGAGCTGCACTGCTGCCAAGTCACTTCAGTGGTGTTCAGTGGTGCCTGTTCTGACCCAACATACACAGGATGCCACCTACTAAGCCCCCTACTGATGACAATAATTGCTTAGTTGCGCAGAGCTGGCATGAGTGAGCTCTCCCTCCAGAGGGCGCCACCACATACGTAAAAATGACAACCCCAATTAACTTGCAAAATACTGGTGACCTTATGGAACCAAACCAAGGCCATAGACACTGAGACGACATTGAAATTGAGCTCACCACAAAAGCAGGGCATGAAGGGCCACAGAATTTGAGACTAAATTTTGTTAATGCTGATAAATGAGAATGACGACGATGAAGATGATGCTACAGACTTCCGTTCTGTTCTGAGACTGCATGACAGGACTGTATGCCATGCTTACGTAATATTTTGTAATATATCCTGGAATCAGACAAACAGGCCTGTCAAGAGATACAGACACCTACAGTGTGTGGTGTTCAAGAAATCCGAGCAACACACTCTCAGAGACACATCAAACTGGTGTGTCAGCCAGGAGTCCATGGTGCTAACCACTTTGCTGGTAATTATAACAAAATTCTATTACAGAAACAAAAGTCCAGATTATTGACAGCTCTGGATTCATGTATTCTAAAGAAAACCAAACTTTTAGAATAATTAGAATGAATTATAACTATTCCTTTGCAATCAAATTATAATTCTTGTACAAGCCAACACTTTTCCCTGCGTGAATTTTCAAACTCTTCTCATGGCTTTCTTCAGCTGTGTAAATAAAGCCTAAAGATGTAATAGAAAGCAAAAGTTCTCTGCAGGTAAAAATTATTTTTTGTACATGTATCTATATTTGGCAAAATGATGAAAATCAAAAAAAAAAATCTTCACTAATTGGAATTATTCTCTTTTTTTTTCAAACAAACCTCTACCTCATAAAACTAATTCTAACAAAACTACTTCATGAAATTAGGTCTGTATAAATCAGATGTTACTTTAAAAATGCTTTAAGCATATTCACATCCTCTAGTCACTTAACTAAATCAGGTTAAGTCAAATACTTAATAAAATACTTTTAGATATCAGTTGGCACCATCATAAGGCCATTGTATACTTACTTGGTGGGCTCAACAACAAACTGTATGCACAAAGTCCAGCCAAAAGCCATGGCACTATCAAAAACAGAGTACGACTTGAAATACAAATTGCGATTGTTATTTCAAAACTATTTACCTGGATATGTCAGTCCTGTCAAAGGAATGTGTACAACCTCAGCAATGAATCCGTACGTTCCATGGCTGACCGATGCATGAAGGTGAACTGTCAACGTGTTGCCACTACTCTTGTACAGCTGGCTGACATCCCTGCTGCTTGTATTAGCCATCAGTTGAGCCATCAGTGAGTCATGATTTATTTCACTGCCATCAAAGATTTCAACAACATTACGTGAAAAGTCTTCATGGAACATGTTGATCTGAAGGAATCGCAGACCAATACGGCTGCGACTGGGAGAATCCCCGCGGATTATTTTGACACAGTCCCTAACGGACGGCCCATACTTGTAGTACAAAATCATTCTTGTGGCCAGCACAACCTCCTTCTCCATGCGGCAGATTTCAACCAAGCCATACACATGATAAGGAATCGTACTTGGGCCAAGCAGCAGGAATGAAGTGTCTCTTTCACTCGATTCACCATTCAGGACCAAAAAATTCAGTCCAAAACCTAAATTGTTGGAGACATTCAAACGCTCCATTTCCAGAATATTGCGAGGAGCAATGATGTCAAAGCCATTCTCAGCACAGTTGGTGATGTTGATGTGCCTGAATTCAGGAGAAACATAGGTTGATTGTACTGCTCCTACTTTCTCCCCATGCAGCATGCCAGCTCCCTCTATGTCCACATATTCCAGAACAGACTCCTGTGCACCAATGTCGTCTTCCAGTTTTTTTTTCCTGGTAGGACGGTGGAGCAAACCTCACATTTCCCCAATACTCCATCCATCCCCTGTTCCAGATTTCTTTCCCCACACACAATGAAAGTGTAGTTAGCTTCTTTTATACACTGCTGCATGTTGTAGTTGTACCTTGTCGTGCACTGCCTTAATCCGTCTCATCACCGCCACAGAAATAGGATTCGAACCAAAATTCTTTCAAGAAGTACTGTGGTTCCCCGTAAATGTAGAAATCGTAAAGATGTGTATAACGAACCCTGACATTAACAGTCTCCTTGCCTAGCTGACGACAAACAACCTCTGCAGATTTTTCATTAAACTGACTGTCACACATCATATTCCAAGTCTTGCTGGATGTGTTGTACAATTCTAGGAAGCCTGCATCTCTAAACAATGTACCATCCCCTCGGAGTCTGACTGTGGCAGTGGCAGCTCGTTTCTTTCTCTGAACTGCATCTGGACCACTTCCTGGCTGCACGGGCCGGAGTTTGATACGATTGTACTCTACCCCTTTTGCAACCAATCGACCCAAAACTAAAATTCCAACATTAGGATGGAACTGAATTTCTGTACCAGCAGATATTGTGAGGGTTGCATCAGGCATAACGGTGAGGTCTTTTTCAACAATGTATGGGTAAGGTTGATATGCCAAAAGTTGATCCTCCAAAACTCTTCCTCCTAACTGGTAGGTGTTCAGAGGTGGTTTCACTGGCTCCCCTCCCACAATATCAGAGTCAAAATCTGCCCGTGTCAAGTAAGGGAAGAAAGTTGCTATTGCATAGCTGTTCCAGTCATCAAAGTCAAAGATCCTCTCCATGATGCCACTATAGTCAGTCCTTCCCCAGTAGTTCTCAGTCACATTCACAGGATTTCCTAGGGACAGAGCCGTCACGCCAGCAACAAGCTCATAGTTGAGGTCTGGATTGTTGAAAATGTTCCTAACGGCTGTCATGTTCTGCACACCTTTAAAAGCCACAGCAAATGTCTTTGGACTATTCCCATGACCAGGAGGATCCAGCCCCTCATATCTGTTGGAACGGATGTCATTATTCATCATGAATCATACACAGGAGCAGAATATTCTGAATGGCTGACTATGTTGACATCCAGCATGTGTCGTCCCACGTTCTGCGTCATTCTGTTACTGATCAAACTAATGTTCTTCTCCATCCCTAAAATACTAACAAGACCCAGAACACAACGGTTATTATCAAAGCGAGCGATTGTTATTGATGGCTACATCAGAATAATAGCCCTTGACAGTAAAGGCAAAGTTCAAGTTGTTTTTGAAAATGGATTCCTTGACGGTGATCATGTGTTTCATCCTCTCGTTGAAGTCGTTCACTCTCGGAACTTCAATTTCCACTCCACCACGCCGCGTGTGCTCAAAAGTAGCTTGATCAATATACCACTGCCACACATTGTTGGCAAAGTCTACATGGTTGTGTTCTGCCAGTATGCCTGCCTCCTCATTATGCACAAAGTCACACAGAGTCATGTTGTAGCGAATAGTGGCAACTCTCTCAGGGAACAGTCATGTCTTCATAGGTGGGTATGTAGTCATCGTTAAACTTAGTCACACTTGGCATGTGTATGGCTTCTTTCTGGCTATGGTGAATTTTGACTCGGTCAAAGTTGATTGTTTCCAGTCGGAATCGATGGAAGACTTCCAACCTTTTATTGGTAGGACTGTTGTAGTGCTTGGCTCGTATACCTCGTTCGTTATGCAAGAAAGTTGTGTTGTGGACAGTTGTTTTCAGCACTGGTGAGTGTGAGGTATCTTCCTCTGTAGATGAAGACACAAAATTTTTGGTAAAATTCAAACATCTTGAACTAGTTGAAGGCATCATATTCATACTTGATTCACCATTGAACATGAAACCAAAGTAAGAAATGAAAGCAATCAGAGTTGAAAGCTACAGTCAAGTCTGCAAATTAAGCTCAAAGTCAATTTCACACAACCTAGGACAGGCACAGACTGCCATCAAAGATCTTTAGTTTTGCCTTTCCAACTGATTCACCTAGCTGCGTTTGGCCAATAGCTTGAGGTCACCATCAAAATTACTGAGGCAAAAAAAAAAAAATTATACACTCTAACACCTTTCATTTTTTGTCATATGAAATAGCACACACACACACACACACACACACACACACACACACACACACACACACACACACATGCAGGGGCAGCATAATACACAAATGCATGGATGTACCAAATACATGCTCACACATGGAAATATAAACACACACACACACACACACACACACACACACACACACACAGATCATCTCTAAAAGAATTTTCCTACATAGATAAATTTACCTGCAATCAGGATCTCCATCAATGTCTAGAGGAGAAGGGAACTGAATCCATTCCTCCTATTAGCTTGACTAAACTACCAGAAATGTCTGCCTTGACACATATCACTTGCAAGTTATTGATCAGTTTCCCGCTCCCTTCCTCACAAGGAGCTGGTTGGTGGGAGAGAATCCTAGCGTTTATACATGTAACTATGTCTGAAAAAAATATTTTTGATAAGGAACAATCCTTTTCATACTTACTTGTCAAAGCAAGCGCCATAAGACCAAAATGAAGGTGAACAGCTGAACATGCTCATTATACAGAAGGGACCACTAGTCCCAATACTGCCCAAGGCCTGCAACTCTGTTTTAAACAGCCACAAAATGTGCTTACCGTTAATAAGTGGTCTCCCCTTGTAAACGGTCTCGGTGGTGACCTTCACCTGATTTCCTTCACGAAACATGCACTGACAAATGTAATAAATTTGGTATAAACAAACAAGTTTCACCATAAATGCATCCACATACCATGCTCTTTCCTTAGAATCTTACAATCTCCTCCACATTTTGAACATGTATACACCATTTCCGTTCTTCACACGCTGCCTAGATAGTTCTCACCTGACACTAGGGCAAATGCCAGTCGACCAGAACGTATTCCTCTCACTTTCAGTCGGATGGTGATTGTGCCAGTGGCTGACACGGTGGGAAAGTCCACTAGGTCTGCTGGAACTTGCCAACGCTTTGTACCGGCACTGATGCTGGCTCTGGGTGCGTCAAACACCGTCACTTCTTCCACCTCGGGTACAGGAAAATAGTCCAGGACCTGTGACAACCTCCTAAGGATAAGCAAAAATAACCAAACAAAATCCCTCCTACTGCAAAGTAGACCATTACAGGAAATGAACAAGACATCTTTCACATGCATGACATGCAAACTTTGTACTGAATTTTGTTAACGGACATCCTGGATGCAAAATTGGAGTACAATTCCAGAAAGGCTTCCGCTTTGTTATCACACAAAATGACCAACTGTTAAACTTCTCTTCTTATTTTTTAAAAAAAAGATTTTCTTTTCAACAAGCTTTCACCACAGAGAACAAATACCACATGAATCTGACCGAAAACAACTATGTGTGCAGACTTGAAGAAGACCAACTCTTCTTTAATAGTGATACTGCCTGACACATGCAAACTTACACCATCTCACACAGGAGAGAACAAGACAGAAGATACCTGTACAACAACAATGCGGTGGGTGTCATCTGTGCTGACTTCAGTGTTGTACTCCTGATTCTCATGGTCACTGACCCCTGGTGGACACAGGAGGAATGTCATGTCACCGCCCCCTATCCTCAACGTTGGCGTTTCTGTGATCAAGCTGCGCCTGTTTCATGAATCATGCTCCGCACGCTGAGGGCTTCGTATTCACTGAAAAATGGGTCGTACAAAAATCCAGTCTTGCTGCTCCGGGGGTGATTAGAGTGGCTGATTTCTAGGCGGGGGTAATGTGTGACTACACCATTGCCAAGGTTGTTGTGAATCTGCAACAAAAACGCATACGCTGGTGATAAGGTAGCACATAGTCTGAATGCATACTACTTCTGCTGAATTCAGAATGATTATAACCTGACGTTTTGTGGACATCACACCATGAAAATGGTCTTACACTTAATACTCTGTCTTACTTAAATATAACTTGCATTTCTTCGCAATGAACAATCCTGATTCAAATAACCTTTCACAAAAACCATTACACAAAAATAATTTTTACAGGTTACATTTAAAACAGACAGTACAACAAAGAGCACTACCACATATCTTATCTGACAAGGAGGTCTGGAGTAAAAGCAACATCCCTTGATTTTTCTTTTTTTACATGAAATACACTTCATCATAGATCAAATGCCATGTTTGTGGGCGACTAACATTACCCTAAAACAACTGACATACAACACAAACTCCTGGAATACAGCTGGATAGATTCTCAGGGTCGATTCTACAATGAAGCAACTGAGGATGGGGGAGATTTCTCTGTCAGCACTGGCCTCAAGTCCGAGTCTTTGTCTCTCTGAGGTGAGAACCTACCCTTGTCTAGGCTGGTCTTATACATGACATAGTTGGTTACATCTTAGGATGGACATAGGCACATTATGGACTTCAGATTCGTAACATGAAGCACTTCCAAAAATATGGGGACAGGATGTGTTTTGCATACAAAACCAATACCCAAACAAGATTATGCACAGATGATCATGCTACAGATCCAGGCTTACATCAATAAGTTTCTGTTTCTTTAATGAACAGAAAAATGCTGGACAAAACCATGAAAAAAAAAAAAAGTTATGAAATATACGTGTCTGAAAACAATACAGTCTATGATCAACATTAAACTACGACTCAACCAAATCATGCACCAACACTAGAGTCAAGATGAATGGCAAGAACAATTGCGAATCATGTAGAGTTTGTCTGCACAGTTCAAATCGCCCAGCAGGAGGCACTGCAGTAATGACAAATTCACTTGATCTTGCCATTACCAGGATGCCTCCTAGTACCGGACACACTCGTAAGAATTTCTATGAAAATAAATTATCTACAATTAAAGTATACAAAATTCAAACCACATAAATAATTTTGGAATTAATCCTGGAAAATATTCCTCTACCTGTATATATTCCAGACGGACTTTGGCGAAAGGATGGGTATAATACATGTGGACGCCATCTGAGAGGGAGTTGGTGATGGAAATGGCCGCCGTTATCTGGTAAAAGTTGTAATCAATACGCAAGGCTGGGGTGAAGCTCATGGTTTCTGCATCCAAAAGGCCTGCCCGCTCAAAGCTGACAACTCGAAGCTGCGTCTCACACTGCTGGCTGTGTCGTCCTGAGGCAGGTAGTGTCACACCTTTCAAAAGAAAGAAAAACCACTCAAGTAGACTCATACAGTTTTCACGTGTGTTTTCGCTTGGAGTCAGCAGCTTCCACTGCATTGTTCTGTATGCCCTAAACCACATATACCATAGTTATATGAAATATTGATGCTCCACTTCTGAAAATATCAATAAGCTAAGTTGCCACATTATGCTAAAGTGCACATCAATGAATCACTATAAACCATCATTTTAACCTAAGAATAAAAAAACCGAACCAGGTCAGACCTTATAATAGTTTAAAACAAGTCCTCAAACAAAATGAACAAGCTCAAAACAGTACATTTGTTCTTCTATACGGGCCTTGCCATCATTCAGAAGAATCACATTTATCATCACAGATAGGAAGAGTAAAACACTGGATTCCCACACATCTTGTCTTTTTAATTGTTTGTATTGTTATCTATTTCTTTTCATCTGTCTGTTTCTGTATCAAGTTGGATTTTCTCTGTGTGTCTATTCCTGGAAAAACAAATACCATTCTTGTAACACATAATCAATCTTCATATGTCTGCAAGCAGACATTTTGTTTCCCGAGTTTTCTTTAGGAGGTTAAATTTGTGCATATACCAATACACACATACCAACAATACACAACTCACACATCATTACCATCACTACCACAAAGCCAGCCATCCCCACCATCACCTATATGCATTGTACATGTATATACTCAATACACACATATACAAACAATACACAACTCACACACGTCATTACCATCACCACCATAGAGCCATCCCCACCATCACTAATATGCAGCTCACCTGCCCATGTAGGTTCCTGACATCGAAGATACACATCCTGATCATGGCTACAGCCGACATCTGGAACACGGACAGCTCGGCACTGCGTCAGGTCCTCGTCCGCCTCATCACAGGCCACCCATGACATCAGAACACGCATGTCTTGAGGGGCCACCATGCGCACAGACGCCTCAGCATGGTCGGGGTTGTAGATCAGCCCCAGCTGCTGACATACCAGTATGGCCTCTCTCTGGGTCCAGCCCTGTCCGGTGGAGATGAAGAGAACATTCATTTCAATTTTCATAACAACACAGTGGAATGCATCAATAAAGAATAAAGACCTCCGGGACTGTTTAAGGAATTGGGTCATTGAAAGCCCATTCAACAGAGTCCTTACGCCTTGGCCTAAGACTGTGTCAGACCAACTGACAGGCTAGAACACCAAGGCGACATCAAAACGTTGTTATGTTCTGTATAGTTATGCGAGGATTGTCTTCAGTCATGACAAGCTCCTAGCATAACATTATCAGTCTCCAAAATCCCTCGAAGTGAGAGTGTGGCTGCCCATGTGGCAGGGCAATCAAAAACGGTCACACACATAACATTCTCATCCCCAGCTCACACATTTGTACCATAGTATTCAAGTACTTCGGCTGTTTGAATGATCCCTGGAGTCTTTTAGCCAGGGTACAACAACAACAACAACAGAGTCCTTTATAACAATACACCTATCATTTAACATATACCTTAACAGCATACATCTCATACATCTATCATTAAACATACATCTTAACAGCTACTGTGTTGTCACTTGAAAGTATCCAATGACTTGTAACACATAGAAATAGCCCTTCTCATCTAAAAAAAGTTTGAAACAAGCCAATACTGGACTTCAAAGCAAATGTCATTTGCTAACTCACTCATGAAGAGATTTGTTCTGGCGTGTGACACAGAAAAAGAGCCTAGATTTAACTATAGGAGTCTGAAGCTCAAACTGGCTTCATGTTTTATGTAACCACAACCTATGCAGTGCTTGCAGTACCGCAAAACATATCTTTTTCGGTGCTTTTTGAGAAATCAAGTTGTACAGCTCCAATAAGAGAAAGCTAAGTGTTATATATCGCTAGAAAGAACAATATTTTATCTATTTGGTCATTTGTAAATGAAAGGTATTGGAAATAAAAAATACACTGTTCATATACAGCACACAAATAAAGTCACTGAAATGGGCAGATAAATACACAGATGTGAACAAATGTGCCAATCTCCCGATCTTGTATTTGCTTCATGATTGTTAACATCAGTTACTCCTTGTTTGTTCTGTGTGCTCTGTGTTGTCATTTCTGCTAGGCGATTTGGTGTCGTAAGCAGCATTCGTTTGGAGTTATGGGCGTCTCTTTATTCCATCATGGGAGCAAGAGTTACCCTACTTTGTTTCTTACTTACTGTTTGCTGTTCCCTGCCTCATCTAAGATTTCCTTTCCTATCAGTTCCTCCTGTAAAAACCATCATCTGAGAACATTTCCAGTGGCTCTGAAACCGAGTAGTAATATCCTGTTGATGAGATGTCAACATTTCAACAACTGACCTGAATTTGTTTTGTCACTTTTGTTAGTACAGACTGCTCAGGTGAACAACAATCTTAAAGAGAAACAACAGCAGAAAAACACAGAAAACTCTGTAGTTTACAATACAAGAGGTTTCTTTCTAATATCCATTCTATAGACTGAGCTGCACATTTTTTCTTAAAGTGTGGTAGTTGCTAGGAGCATTGCAACAATAGCTGCACAGGCTCTAAATGTTAAGAGTACCCTAGCTGTGGGTACCAAATGTTTTCGTTATTTAGCAAGATTATTTACATACTGAGCTCAGGGCCATGAAAACCCTATCTGAGTGTAAAAATGCTCTTTATCATGTTCCTACATGCTTTGCTACATCTCTTATTAATAACACACCTTGAGCATTTTCGTACTGTTGAGAATGAAAATGCCACTCTAGGTCACGCAACATGTAAAAATGTGTCTTCTCACCCAACATGGTTTGAAGCAAAGAAATCTGAACTGGCCCATCACAAGAATCATTTCTTGTGACTTCAAAGGAAATCTGAATCTCAGAGTCACTTAAAGCACGCCAAAAATGATTTTTATTATCTTGTGTAATTATTTTAATATGAGGTAAATGTAGAATGAAAATCTCTGTCTGGTCAGATCTAACAGTGAAAAATTCTTCTGATTGTAATCTGGTGCACTCCACAATGACCTGCCCACTGTCAGTCTGTCAAAGTGTTTTCATATCACTGACATTGGTATTCAATACCTCATAACAAATCAACAATTCTCTTTTGCATTCAAAATCAACTTGAAGTGAAGAAAATTCAAATCTACAATATTTGTCACCTGTTATCTTGTGAAACACAAAACGACTTCTTTGCTGCTGAGGCAGGACCAACACAATCAACTGTGGCTCACTGATGAGAGTGAAACAGCAGAGACAGGAGGCCTCTGAGCAGACACTATGAGGGTTCTGTGTTTCAAGATGGACAACAATGGTCCTCATTTGCTGCTTGTAAAGGATTTTACATTTTTATAACTTATGCTATGGTCCACATACCCTGCTAGTGAGGGATTTCATATTTATGATCTAATGCTATGGTCCCCATATGCTGCTTTTGAAGGATTTTACATTTACAACCTTATGCTGTGGCCCCCATATGCTGCTTGTGAAGGATTTATTTATAATCTATTGCTATGGTCCTCATATGCTGCCAGCGAGGGATTTTTTATATTTTAAAATCTAATGTTATGGTCCCCATATGCTGCTTGTGAAGGATTTTATAATTATAATCTAATGCTACGAGGGTCCTCATCTATGCTGTCCCCATGCTGCAGTGAGGGATTTTATATTTCATAATCTAAATGCATATGCTGCCCCCCCATACGGTCCTCATACTGGTGAAGGATTTTATATTTATCTAATTTTATATTTATAATCTAATGCCCTAACTTTGTTTTCTCACAAACCCTCTTTTTTTTCTTTTTCACTCTATACAAAGGCACTGTTATGATGGCAGAGGAACTGTTTGCCTGGCACACATTTCCCCCTAATAGTGACCTTCCTTGCAAACTTTGCCTCTCCGGTTGTGAGTGAGCAGTTCACAACAGTTCTTGTTTCTCTCTCCATGGCCAGAGACTTACCTTGCTCTGCTTTGTTTCTTCTCAACCATGGAACCCTAGAAGCGTCCAACAGTCTGGCCTTCTCATGAGAGTCCAGACTATATTCACTTTCAGAAGACCATACTTCTTAACAGAACATCAGAAAAATCCTTGAGTTGGCTGCTGCTTTGGATATGTCTGCTTCAAATCCATGCAATATCATGGCTGCCTTGGTCTGTTTCACAAAAGCCTCCCTTATTGTTTCCTCCCAACCAGCTTATTTTTTATCTGATGCCTGCTCTAGGACATACCAGATGCATTTTGATACATGAAATGCTCCCCCTTTCAACTAAGTAATGCTTGGTAAACCTGGAGTTTTGTGACATGGAGGGAAATTCAAAAGTTTGGCTGCTGTGTAAACTGGTCAAAATCAAACTTTTGATCTTGGTCACCCAGTTTGGATCCTTGAGTCTGTCAACATTCCCAGCTGCACTGATCTTCAAAAATGCAACAATTTTTTTTTGCTATTAGCAAGCCCCTCCCTCTTATCACTCTCATACTTTGACTACACCTTTCCATCAATCAGAAAATTATCTATGTTTCTTATCTAGGAACTGAGCCAGAAAGATTTTGCTTCTGCTCTCACGAAAGTGTCTCCATTTGCAGGACTTGTTTAGCAAATCCTTGTCTGACCCTTGGGTGACTTCAAGCCTCAATGCTTGCTCTCTTGAAAACTGGACACTAAACACTTGGTTTTTTTTTTACTGTCTTTAAACAAAAGTTCACGCCTTCTCCAGTGACAATCGTCCACTAGTATGGCATGATGATGGCTCAGGGACCCTCTCCTCGTTCCCTTCTCTCTTAACCAAGAACCACCAACTCAAGCAGTGGCCCATGATCCCAACCTTGTCCCTACGGGCTCTCCTTCAACATCTCTCTCCAACAAATGAAGAGGTGGTAAGGGGTGAGGAGGAAGGATCGCATGATGTTAACTGTCCAGTGACAGCCCTGCAGGTTTGTTTACAAAGGATAGAGTTGGGATCCCAAAACTTCCGGATGCAGCATGACTTGGGAAATGCTGAGATCAGATCATCACTTCCTGGACCTGTCAGGGTTATCGGGCTAGCTTATGTCTTTGGCCAGAAACCACTTCCCCCTGGACCCAATATATTACATCTAGGGCACATAAGAACTCAGCTTTCTGCATGAGTTGTACATTCTGGTAGAGCATCGTGCTAACTCACTTTCTTTTGTGCAGCAGGCTGGAAATCTCAGTTTGTGGTTGTTTTACCAGAGAGACATGGCTGAAGATCAGGTGGTCCTAGACTGCGTGGGAAACTGATTGCAGCTCATTCTCTGGCCTACCCTCAAGACTGACTTTTTTTGCTCTTCCTCTCCTGACTTTTTTTTTGTCTTCCTCTCCTGACTCTTTTCGGTCTTCCTCTCCTGACTTTTTTGGTCTTCCTCTCCTGACTTTTTTTTTGCTCTTCCTCTCCTGACTTTTTTTGGTCTTCCTTTCCTGACTTTTTTTGGTCTTCCTTTCCTGACTTTTTTTGGTCTTCCTCTCCCTTCTTTCCTCATCTCAAGCTGTTCGTTTGTTTATGGGAATGACATGTCCATTTGACTTGGTGCAATTTGGAAGTGTCTCTTGTCACTGTGAAGACCCATTTCCCTTCGCAACTTTGGCAGTGGTTCTGGCCAACTCTTATACTGTTTAATCTATAAATCAGAGAGAGAGGGTGAGTGGGGAGTAAATCCATCCACCTGTTACACATTATCAAGGGAGATAACTATCATTTCGGCTTATGCCTGGTTTCAGTTAACCCTAAAGGAGAGTTGTTGCTAGAAACCGTTCTGGGGAATGTTTTGAGAACTGTCTGGGAGAGCCTGCTTCATTTCAGTGAAGGTCAGCACACTCACCTACCCTCCAACCTTGTCACTGATCTGGTATTTTTTGTTTGGACACATTGGAGAATGTGTTTGCAAACAAGTTGACAAGTTCACATATTTTCAATTCAGACTGTATTTTCATGTTTGTCTCCTATATACCACTCCCTTGCGAAAATCAAATGTGCTTTTTCACTGCAATGGACTTTTTGGATTGCACGCATGCTATTGATTTTTTTTTTTTTTTGTTTGTTTTTTTCTGTTTTTTTTTTTTGAGGGGGGGGGGGTTGTTTTGTTTTGCTGCTCAGACCACACAGAATTGAGTTTGTTTTGGAAACTGAATTATGACTTGGTTTTAACAATTGTTGATGATTTCAATTGCAAGGCACCCCTCACTCAATAACAACAATCGATAAAGCAGTGTAGATTGTGCAGATGTCTTTGCGATGCTTGTAACTTCATTGACAATGTGTGGAACAACAAAGAGGTAGAAAGATGGGTTCATCTTACAGATCTATTCCTAATTCCAATTAAGGTGAGTAATCACAATGGTCCATTTTAAGCATGAAAAAATATAACAAAGTGAAAAAAAGGACAACATGTAGCACAATCAACCCAATACTAGATTTCTACATAGAATTTGATACAATTTGGATTCGTTGGGATTTGTTTTTCTTTTTTTTTTTTTTTAAACAGTTACCCAGTTTCAGGAGTTGTTCTGACACTCTTATTCTGAAGAAGTATAAGTAAAAGAAATTTTACATTAAAAAAGAATAGTGTGAAAAGGTTTATATACAGCCTCTCACCCCTATTCACCATTACCATCCTTCCTCCAATCAAACACAAAACAAAATTTCTCCCTCTCTTTACACACACACACACACACACACACACACACACACACACACACACACACGGTAGCAGCTACGCTTACCTCTTTACAAACAGTTCCCCATTCATCATCAATCAAGACTTCCAGACGACCTTCATATAAATCAGATCCATTAGAAAGGCGAACTGAGGCTGTACGATTCTCCAGGGGCAGCAACTCAGGGGGTTATTCCACATCTTAAACCCGATGGCTTTACTAGCACCATCTCCATCAGCTTTCAGACACCTGAAAGCAAACAAGGAGATTCAAATGTGTTACAAATGAGTCTGAGTGAGTGAGTGAGTGTGAGTGAGTGTGAGTGTGCGTGCGTGCGTGCGTGCGTGTGTGCGTGCGTGCGTGCGTGCATACGTGCGTGGGTGTGTGTGTGTGTGTGTACCTTTCTAAAAAAAAAAAGCATAATTATTCCAACTCTGCCATCTCCCTACCTTTTATTCCAGCTTTTGAGAAAAAGAAAACTACTTACATTCAACTTCTATTTGCATTTTCACTGTGCCATGACAAAGTGACAAGTTGTAACTGAAACAGATATTTGAGCGAGTAGATACATGCATAAACGGTCTAACCTGGATGACATAACCACTGACAAACAGTGAGCTCATTCAGTGACCAGCCCCTTTTCAAAACAGAAAGGAAGGGAAAATGAATAAACATCAGCAAGAATTAAACTGTTCCGTTTAAGGCACTGCTTCTTTACTATCTCTTAAAGAAAGACACATTACACCAGGGGGCATGGAATTAAAACAGTGTGCCATTCAATTTCTTACGGTGACAGAATGACAGTTTTCAACTAAACTTAATGCTCACCCATGAACCACCATGCCGACCGAAGGGGCAAACTCTAAGGTCACCTCCTTCTCCAGTCTCATGATCTGTCCTGGAAAGACGTAGATGTCACGGTCCACGTAGTAAGTCTTGCCTTGCTCTGCTGTAAAGCCGTTGTAGTCAAGCAGACCGCCAATGACATTCCCATCACGGTGAAAAGTCCATCGATATCTACACACAGAAAAGCCAAACATTCACTGAGCTATCAACTGGCAACAAAATTTACGTTTCACTTCAGTCTAGACTGAAAACGACAGATTGAAGATGGGGGAAAGTAGGGGAGAAGGGATGAGAGTTTCCAGATCTCTCTTATCCCTCCTCACCCTTCCCTTCCTGAATAATGAATCCAAAAGCCACCAAAACTATCAGTAGTTTTGTTGGGGTGCGTAGATGGTATGGTCATACCCTAGCTGTCCCTCCTATCCCCTCCCCCCCTCCATCACCATTCCAGTCCCCTTCCTTCCAACTTTTTCCCCCCTGCTTAACCCTTTACTTCTTCCTATCCACTCATCTTTTTCTGAAAAAGCAAATCAATCTTAAATAATGTCAAGCAACTTAATAGATATACCTCATTCAAAATCTAAGGTTTATCAAATTATAGATATCTCTTTTCAAATATCAGTTTTATGAAAATTTGATCATCTTTGTTTTTAGAAAAATAAAAATCTAAGGGTTCTTCATCATCCATTCATTCCTGATAACCATTCTATCTTTTCATTCTTTTAACATAAATGAAATAATAAATCTGTGTAAACTTAGAAAATCGAAGTCCACTCATCTGTGTGCTTTACCAGCTCTCTTCACAAAGTACAGATTCTTTCAGACTGAACCTGCTGGCAGGAATCAAAATCAAAAAGCTAGAATTCTTGGACATTCACTGCTTACAACAAGTAGCAAGACCATGACAGCAAAAAAAATATATATAGGAAAAACAAGCATGCATTAAAACAAACCAACAGTTTAAAAAAAAAACAAAAACAAACAAACAAACGAATCAAAACTTACTCAGGCACATCATTTGTCAGCTGGTTTTCATACACCCGATTAGTCTTCAAAGCTGGATAGTAGTCAATCTGTGCCAGGTTGTAACGATCATCTGATCAAAAATGGCCATGTGTACCACCTCAAAGTCAGACTGTCTATAAATCTCTACATTCCAGAAATTCTCCTCAGCATTGATTCTTACAGAAGGGTCCACTAAGTGTGTTGCTAGTTCACGGACAGAATGTTGTCTGTTGGCGAGAATATTACGTTTAAATTCAATGTTTCTGGATGAAACCACAGCAACTGCATTAGCACGGCTGCGGGGATTGGCATATATGAAAGATTCTTGAATGTAGTTATTCTGCAGCGTGTTGAACTTGAAGAACATTTTGTGTTTTGGCGATTCATCTGTTAAGCGCAAGTACACTACATATCGGCCTCTGTTTCCCTTGAATGTATTCTCAAAGATGTTATAGTCCACAGAAATTCTCTGTACCATTTGCTGATGAGCAGGTCATAGGCATTATCAATCCGTATCACTCCCAAGATGTGGTCAGTGAAAGAACAATTTGTGATGATGCCAACCGTATTCAACAGTGGCTTCATCAAGATTGCATGGCGATGGTTTCCAATGAACTTGGTGAAAGCCACACTGAAGTTGGTGGGTCCACTGACACCTGTTGATATGTTACATGATAAGTATTCGATGGCCTCATCCTCATTGTATGAGAAGCGACTTTCATTGACAAAGTACTGCACCACCACCGCGGCAATAGTTCCCCACTCGCAAACCTATCAGTTCATTGTGAATAAACACTCCTCGGACAACCTCCATCTTCTGCGTGGACTCAATCCGTGTGCGATTAAACTGCAGATATTCTGTGATCACACCATAGCCTTTGTTTCCAATCAGATGAGTGTTGTTGATAAGCTGGTAGCCACCAGAATATGTGATATTTACACCAGCATCACTGTTGCCTTCCAGAATGGTGTTGTTGATGACAATTTCACCGGCACCTTTATAAACACGTATGCCAGCACCAACTGGTTTCTGGATACCTCACTTGTGTTGAAAAATACTTTGCTTCGGAGATCTTGAATGTTAACACCATAGCCCACATTGTTGGTCACTGATGAATAAATCAGTCGGAATTCTTCTTCAATCCCTGCAACACAAAGAACTCTTGTTTGGGTTACTGCATCAAATGTCTATGTGTCTTTCCTGTTAGAAAAAAAAAAAAAGAAGAAAACAGCAAAACAAACAACACCTTCAATCTTCATCAAACTACCTCCAACCCCATCCCGCTTCCTATCCCCAGTGTTCACCTGAGTATGAACTACTCATAACCCCAACGTTCATCTTACTTTTAACCACACACCACTCGTTCAAACTTCCCTCACACAGCCACACCTAGGCATATGCTGTTGAGTCTCAGCCCCAGCAATCTACAGGGAACTGTCAATGTAAGTCACTGGCATGTCATTGTACCGGACAGGACCCTGAGCTGTGAACTAGTAATAAAATTTTGTTACAAAAGCCCACCAGATCTAAAAGGTCGTTTCAGAGCTGACGTCACGCAAATGAAAAAAAAAGTCCTGTCCTGTTAAAAAAAATGCCAGTAAACACTATATGATTACAAATTCTTTGTCTCCTTCTTCTTTTTCTTCTTCTTCTCCTCCTTCTCCTTCTCCTTCCCCCCTTAACTCTGTATCATGTTACTGGGGTACTCCACCTCCGTCAATTGTATGCCAAGGCTTGGGTTTCTGCAAATGTTTTTCCCCGGTTCATTCAACAGTACTGCCAGTTAATCCTTTTTTTCTGTCTTCTCCTTCTCTCTCTCCTTCAATGATTCCCTAGATGACTCAACAAGGCCACTGGATTCTGATACATGGCCATTCCAGCATAGTTTTCTATTCTTAATGAATGTCACGAGATCATGTGGCACAAAATGTGCTTGGTAGTGCGATGCTCTTGTTCATAAGAAATATAAACAGTACACCTGATGTTGAGCATCCTGTTGTAATTTCCATGAAGTGGATTCTTCTTTCCAGACCTGCTGTGACTATCATGTCTTGCACGCATACAGCAAGACAGAATACAGAGTGCTCACAGACACCTGATATTGTGTATCACCCGGTGGTTACTGTCCTTCCATAGGGGTTTACTCTGGACACTGGTGATGTTGACTTTGCAATTCCTGTGAGGGATTTCTGGTTTGGATCCCAGACTGCTGATGATGGATTCCATATAAGCACAATTAAACAGTTTCTAGTATCTATCCATGGATGCTTATATTAGTATTAAATTGAATGGTAATGTTGTGGCTTGGCATCAGTCTGAGTTGTGTCTTGGCACTGATTTCCAGACCACATGTAGCTGACAGGTCACCAGTCCGAACAAGCTTGGCAATTCTTGGCCACTGCCAGCCAAGCTATCTACATCACTTGAAAACCAAAAGTTTGTTACAGTTGGTTCTTCCTCCTCCAACGCTGACTGTACCGACATGATCTTCAAGTGCATCCGTCATGACATGTCCCAGCCCATATGCCCTGTGTGAGCATTGCACTAGTCACTCTGGGGCACAATTGCTGCGTTGTGATGATTAATGTTACTGCAACGTTAAATTTCTTTATTGTGACCCACAACGTCTCCTACAAAACTGTCAAACACCTTCTGAACCTCTGTAAAGATGTGGTAGAACACTTCTGGTGTTGGAGATGCTTTTTGCCGAGGGTACACCTTGAAAGGGATCCATCCGACGATATTTCTACCTTTGAGAAATCTAGCTTTTTTCCAGCAATAATGGTATCTGCTTGCAGTCATAATCTATTCAGAGTGATTTTAAGCATTACTTTGCTAGTGCAGCTGATCAAACTGATAATGCAGAGGGGGTGGGAATAGACTTCTCTGTAGAATGTCAGTTCAGAAGGAACAATCTTAAACAGATGAAAGGGATAATATAGGAAAGAAAAGTATTTGTTCAAGGTAAGTCACACGTGTACGCATGCACGTGCGCGCGCGCACACACACACACACACACACACACACACAGTTCATATGGTAAGGACACTACAGGAACTAACAGATCTGTGTACATACACAGAAGAGAGCATGTGTGGAGATGAGAGATGAACAATCATATTTTAAGGTGGGGCACTTAACTCCTTGAATGAGCACATCACACACACACACACACACACACACACACACACACACACACACACACACAGTTCATATGGTAAGGACACTACAGGAACTAACAGATCTGTGTATATACACAGAAGAGAGCATGTGGAGATGAGAGATGAACAATCATATTTTAAGGTGGGGCACTTAACTCCTTGAATGAGCACATCACACACACACACACACACACACACACACACACACACACACACACACACACAGAGTGTATACATACATACACAAACTCTTAGAACAGACATACACACAGATGCATGTGCACACACTTACAAAAACTCACAACAACACACACACACACACACACACACACACACAATTGTGAGCACACTCAAACATGTACAGACACATGCATATACATAGACATGTACATGCACACATGCATATACATAGACATGTACACACACACACACACACACACACACACACACACACACACACACACACACACAAGGAAATGTACATGTACGTCATACAGGAATTCTTAAAAAAAAAAACACCGACACAGACAGCTGCCCATACGCATACGCACCTACACACATGCATTAACTCACAACACACACACAGATAAGCATGTACAAGCACATGCATACAGAAACTTACAATACACATTGGCATATATATTCACTAACACACACACACACACACACACACACACACACACACACACACACACACACACACACACAAATATGCACATGCACATACAGGTGCATATATAGACTCAATAAACATGTATGATCTATAGACTTGGACTGGATGCTTTTAGAATAAAAATTTCATGTACAACAAAAAAAAAAAAAAAAACAACAACAACAAAAAGTAACGTGCACTTGTTGTTCTGATCTAACTCCAGTTCATGTTCCAATTGCTTGTGAACAGCTGAAACCATTTTCACCAAGTCTTTTGAGGTCAGACATGCAGCTCTTATCTGAAAACATGCTAGCTGATGATGATCATATGGTTAAACTTGTTCAAGATTTCAAGATTTAATCACACATCCTGTTGGTTATTCACACTGGTTTGTTCAACAATTAGCTGATTTTTTGTATTTGTGTTTGTTTTAAAAAAAATGATTGATAATAACTAATACTTGTACAAATGGAATATCAAAGAATTATACATACATATTCATGTACACATTCATCAGCACATACAATCATGCAAACAAAGTTTCTTTCTGTGTTATCCCTATTGCTTTCCGTCTAATATCTCTCTTAGTACAGATGTTAAACTAAGATAATCTAGATACACAGAATATTCACCAGCCGAAAAGTTCAATCTGAGCAAATTCATGGTGCTTGCTAATAATGTCTGGTTAAAATTGCAAGAAATCTCTGAGGTACTAGCTTAATGTTGTCCCATACTTTTGCTTTTTGAGCCATCACTTTAAGCTGCCTGGAGACGTGTCCCCAACACACACACACACACACACACACACACACACACACACACACACACCACGCATGATATGAACACAAACACAACACACGTACATAAGCACACATGCAAGCATACACACACACACATCGAACTACAGCTACGCACCATATGTCGTTGAAAGCCTCAAGAGAAATCTTATGCAGGGCTGGAAAGTCTTGCACCCGCTTCGTGGCAGTTTAAAATCAACCGGATGTACATGCTGTTGGTCAAAGAGCGCACAGACTGCGGAAATGACCCATTGGCCACTCTGTACTCCCCGATTCTTTTGTTTGTGCCAGATCCGTCAAAAACAATCAGTGAGCCTGACGCCTCAGGGTCACTCTCCATCAGCATGAAGTGAAGATTGATGTTTTTGCCTCTTGATGTGATAAACGTCTGAAAAAAGAGAACCATAAAATATCTGTCAAAATGAAGGAACTTAAGACTTTTTTTTCCATAACCTTGTTCATTAGAAATGAAACACAAATTCCATTAAAACTGTTCTTAAACTAAACGGCCGCTCAGAAAGCGGGCAGGCCATCTGCCAAGATCAGACAGTTCTCCGAATAAAAAAAAAATCATGGATGTGCCTTGGAGTTGGATCTACATCAAAATTTACAAGGTTTGTCCTCAGGACACATTTCCTCCTTTCACCAACTTTTATGAAAATCTACTGAGTGAAAGACAAACAGATCAACACGCCGAGAGACGCAGGAGAAACAGAAGCAACTAACTGTACTGTTACTTACTAGTAAAACATGCTGTCAAAACCAACACACTGACAGATGCAGGAGAAACAGATGCAACTTATTGTACTGTTTATTTACTAGTAATACATGCTGTCAAAAACAGATGCAAACACACTGACAGATGCAGGAGAAACAGATGCAACTTACTGGACTGTTATTTACTAGTAATACATGCTGTCAAAACCAACACACTGACAGATGCAGGAGAACAGATGCAACTTACTGGACTGTTATTTACTAGTAATACATGCTGTCAAAACCACACACTGACAGATGCAGGAGAAACAGATGCAACTTACTGGACTGTTATTTACTAGTAATACATGCTGTCAAAACCAACACACTGACAGATGCAGGAGAAAACAGATGCAACTTACTGGACTGTTATTTACTAGTAATACATGCTGTCAAAACTTACATACTGACAGATGCAGGAGAAACAGATGCAACTGACTGGACTGTTATTTACTAGTAATACATGCTTTCAAAACTACAAAACATGAAATGACAGATGCAGGAAAGAAACAGATGCAACTAACTGGACTGTTATTTACTAGTAATACATGCTGTCAAAAACAACACACTGAGAGATGCAGGAGAAACAGATGCAACGAACTGTCCTGTTATTTACTAGTAAAACATGCTATCAAAAAAAAAAAAAAAAAAATCACGGATAATGTCTCTGATCAAAATTAACAAGTCTATGCAGAACACAGTATGCTTTTTTAAAAACGGAAAATCAAAGTAAAAACATCAGTACATGTACATTAATTTTGCCATCCTGTTAGTCTGGTTTAAAGTGTTCTACATATAAAGTCACTACTATGGCTGTTCAATATTTTGTCAAGACACCCCTTCCCCCAATCCTGTCTCTGTTGAGAATGTGTAGATGGATAGATATTTATATCTATATCTATAACCAGTACTATTTATCTCAAGGGCCGGACTGACCATGTAGACCAAGTGTATGCAAAGAAGAAGACTTAGAGACACCTGGCTTTCAAGTTTAACCTTTTTGTATAGACAGCCTATCTGTATGTTTATATTTGTATGTCTTTGAACAGACAACTCTTTCTGACAAAAAGGTTCACTGTTTTTCTTATCCCATCTCGGTTTACTCCAACAGAGGTCCCATTTCAATTATTCAGATACTGCTGCAAACATAATAAGTTCTGTTGCCTATCAAAAACATTCCTATTTCTGACGATCCAGAAAAGAAAAAGAAAACAGGTCATAAGAGAAATCAACAGCTATCTAACCTGCAGAATCTCTGAAAACAAAGCCCGAGAGTTCTGATGTGATTTAAAATTACATCAAATTGGCCTTGTGCACTTATGATACCTAAAAAGCTCTAAATTTGCCCAACCTACCCACCTACTTAGGCCTCAAGTCCCATTCCCCCACTGCCCACTGAAGTGTCAAGAAATTTTGATAGATACTGAGACAGCAGCAACAACAACATTCACGTCTGTCGCAGCATTTCTCTGACTTATCAGTCATGGGATGATATAATACAAATTACAATTTTGTTACGGGGTTTTCTTCTTTTTCTTCTTCTTCTGCTTTTTTTTTTTTGTCCACCTATCTTTCAAACAAGACAACCAAAGCTACTCACCCGAGAGCATCTACTTCCAGGGAGTTTTTCCCCAGGCTGTGGCCCAACGGCATCTAAGTGTTGGAAAACTGGGAACTTCTGGTTCTCCCCCAAGTTAGCTTGGAAGCAAAAACCAGAGCGAAAGAGAAGTTTTGACGGAAGTCATGGATGGTAAGATTGCTGATGTAAAACTTGATGCCATCTCCCCAGTTGTCGGTGACTTGAGTTGTGTTGATGAGTGTCATACCCACTGCAGTTTGAATCATCATCCCATTACCTGCACAACAGAAATAATGAGACCATTAGCTTCATACTTTTACATCTTAGCATATACATGTGATCTTTTTCTTACCTGCCTCATCATTCCCATGCCTCAAACTTGGCTATATCCAGCTGGTCCAGTCAAAGTAGCCATCGAATGTTTGTGTCTAAATACAATTATGTGCCAATGCAAATGTGTCTCTTTGTACATGTGTATGCGTGTGTATGGAAAATGCTTTCAAAAGTTAAAACCACCAACTAATTCATGAATGTTACACTACCAACATTATGTCTTACACACTTTTTGTGAAGCCTGCCAGAAATCTCAAAACAACAGAGAGAAATAAATCAAAATCAAGCAGCATCCCCAACTCCCCCCCCCCCCCCCTTTCCCAAGCGAAAATCTAATCTACCAACTGTACCTCTGCATTTGTGAACTGAACTGTTGGCGATGTGGATGGGCCCAGTGACTTCGGTCAAGTTGAAAGCATCGTAAGCACCATACTTGACAGTGACATTGTTGATCAATGGTACCAAAGGACTGGCACTGATCGCTGCTAGTGGGTAGTAAATACCGGTTCCGATGTTCTGTGACCACCAAAGTTTTTTTTTTAATTATAAATTTGCATGTATGTTAACATTATAAGCAAACTGACATGCTGTAATATTCAATCTAAGCACACCATATGCACATATGTGCACACTGGCATGCAAACATACACACATATTTTATACAACATTCACACAGACAAAAGCACACAAAAAAAAAACACAAAAGTACAACCATGCCCCCACATGCACAAATGCATGCAAAAACATACACACACGTATGTACTACACATGTAGCCTTTGCACAATGGCATGCAAACATGCACACATATACAACATTCACACAAACAAAAGCACACAAAAAACACAAAAGTACAACCATGCCCCCACATGCACACATGCATGCAAAAACATACACACTCGTATGTACTACACATGTATACACCAGTGTACTTGCTGAAATAATATGCATGTTGATAAGCACAAAACACATAAATACAAGCAAACATATTCACCCATGCACACACACACACACACACACACACACACACACACACACACACACACACACACATACACACGCGCACACACACACACACACACACACACACACACACACACACACACACACACACACACACACACACACACACACACACACACACACACACACACACACACACATACATAACCATATACGTGCATGCTCTGGTGCATTATAATTAACAGTTACATGCATAAATCTATGCAAACAGTAAACATGTAATTCTTCAGCAGAATTACCGCATAAAAACTGCAAACACTGATTTGTCTTTATTCATTTAAAGCACAATGTATGTTGTCACATTAAAGACAGTCTGTCACATATTCTGAAGAAGCATTTCTGGCTATCATGATGTAATACTCTTTACAGCCTTTTACTGTCTTTTATGAATCTGGTTCTGTTCCCTGCATCGGCTACTGGTCACATGAATTCTACACACAAACTGGACATTTTCAATGCACAAAATCCATGCTGACACATAACCCCAAACATTTCCCTTTTTTTTTTTATTTAAAACACTTACCTGCCATGAAAGGAATCGAGGCCAGGGTATGATATGTCCAGGTATTCTAACCACGACCAGCTCTCTTGGATGCGGATATTGCCGTCCTTGTACACATCATGGGATGAGGAGTTCAGAAACTGGATGCCACGCCAGTGGTCAACAGCCAGGCCTGGCCGCAGCCCTTCACACTCAAAGCCCACCACCTGCTGTCCGTCTGCAATGGAAGACAGGGTGCAACGGGTCACACTGAACCAGCGACAGGATTTATTAACAAGCTCTGCTGTTTAGTGAAACTGTAAATCTATGTCTCAACAAACACTTCATTCTTACAGATTTCTGAAGGTCGTCACAGAGAGGTTCAGATGTACTATAAATCATATCAATAAACTTTAAATTCAGAGACAGAATAAAGACATGAAATCACTAACATTTGCCCTAACTCTTTTATCTCTTAAAGTTTACTTATGAATTAACAAGAAATGTACAAAAGGTAATGCAGGTGATATCACAAACTGGAAGCCGTTAAGATATATACCAAAACTATTTTTCACAGGCATGAAGTCATTAAGATATTCCAAAGCCATTTTATCTCCTGAAGTTTAATAAACATAATCTAACAAAAAGTGTACAAAGTAATGCAGGCGTCATCACAGAGTTCAACTGTTTAGAATAAAGTTTATGAATAGACACTGCTTGACCATCCACATTATAGTTATAAAAACAAGGAATGAAACTCACATTAAAAATGATCAAATCTATATATGCATTAGTGATAGACTAAAAAGAAAATGTTCTGCTGTCCGCATAACAAAGTTAAAGAATGCGTACCACAGACGTGGGCACCAGTTTTGATCCTGGATGTGCCAGGGCAATCAAACAAGCTGTTTTCACTTCCGGTACAGCCCGGCTTATCCCACACCATGTACTCTGTGAGGTTTCGAGAGAATGAGTGGTAGGTGAAATTCCCCTTCAGAAATCCCAGATGTCGACAGGTGACATTCACATCAATGGCCGAGAAACTGAAAGAAACAGTGCCACACAGGAGTTAGTTGATGTAAATTGTATATACAACATTCGTCTCTCTCTCTCTCTCTCTCTCTCTCTCTCTCTCTGTCTCACCCACCCATCTTCTCTCACACACATACAGTATAGGTGCATGCTCACACACACACACACACACACACACACACACACACACACACACACACACACACACACACACACACACACACTCACACACATACAGACATTCACACACAGACACACACACACACACCACACACACACACTCACACACATACAGACACACACACACACACACACACACACACACACACACACACACAGAGTGAAATTAATCAATCCTTTGACTTTGTTAAAAACATGGACAATAACAGCACATCTTGATTACAGCTTAAGTGCTTGACAACTCTATCAACACGACAGATTACAATTAACCACACACACATACGCACATGCGCACACACACACACACACACACACACACACACACACACACACACACACACACACACACACACACACACACACACGCTGATCACTTTATTTCCAAAATATTCCTTTGCATCTCACTGACCACAGATAATCAGTACCAAGAGAAACAAATAATGCACACCTAGAAAAATTAATAATTGCAATGGGATAGAGAGATTTGTTATGCTTCCCTTAAAACAAAACTCTGTGAGAATATTGACTGATGCAAACCCTTTGTTACAACTTACTTTGTAATCATAATCATAAAAACTGTGGCTTTTTCATATCTCACAAAAAAAAAGGACTATAACGTGAGGAAGTAAGTCATAAGAGCGTGTCAGGCAGAACTCTTTGCAGTTGTAGCCCAGTGGCTACGATGTGTATCGAATTCTATGGACATTGTACCTCCTGAAGACTACTCCATAAAGTATACAATCTGTGCTTGGTCAGAGAAAACCATAATTAAGAAAAACACACCTTCAAAACATGAGCTTGTGAAACCTATTAAAATGAACTCTCCACATAACTAGATCTATTAAGTGTAAACACCAAAAATTAGATCTAGTTGCAAAGTGAGGCGACTGCAGGTGGAAATCTAAACAAATTTGAAAAATGACTGATAAAGCTCTGCCCAAAAGATGCTGACAATGGATAACAACAAGTCTGTGATTTGTTTGTCAACCTTTTTCGGGTGTAACTTTATCAATAATTTTTCAAATTTACAAAAAATTATGTTTCATTTCTGACCATGACATCAGACTGGAAAGCACCAATTTTTCTCAAAATCAATACCTCCTCCTACTCCACGCATGTATGGATCCTGACATGTCCAGACAACAAACGCTGAGCCGCCCCATCAGCAGTTTGCTGTTGACAGTTTCCTCTCTCATGGGAACCAAGGGCAAGCAGCTGCTGCCCACTAGAAACCCACTCAAGGAAAAATTCTCCTGATCTCTCAAGCGTGGCTGATGGCCAGGATGATGAGAGAAACGATGTGTGACCTATAGTGTGTATTGTAAAGCACTTAGAGCTTGGTCTTTGACCGAGGATAGGCGCTATATAAATATCCAATATGATAAAATATAATGACCTCAGTGGCTAAACACTGAAACAGCCTGACATTATCAGAGAGACTGAGGTCAGTTTGTGAGACTGAGATGGAAACCCCCTAATGGTGGAGAAGAGCAAAACAGGAAACCACTGTCAAACTCTATGCAGAGACTTGACCAAAGCCTGTTCCAGTGCCTCAAAATTTGTCTTCATGGATCACTCCTTCTAGTGGAACCTGTGGGTAGAGCATTGAACTCTTCTTTTTTTTCCATGGAAAGGGGCAGATGATTAAACTTAAAGCTTTCTTCTTTTTATTTCCAAGGCCATTCTCTGCTGGACCGAGGGGAACACACTCATCCTAGTACATTCAGGTTTACCATCCAGGCCTCTCCCGGATATGATCTTCTCATCATGCATCTCCAAATGACCCCACACAGCCATTAATCGCTGTAAGTTTGCCTGGTACATGCCTTAGAGGCATGCCCTGGTGCATGCACAGGCACAGCAATGGTTCCCTGTCCAAGACTATGCTACGGTTGCAGAGGAAGATGGAAGTCTCAGAGATACAACTGAAGAATTAAGACCGGATGGACAATACTGGACAAGGTCACAGTACCTCTGCCCTCTACAGCATGAGATCCCTGACAACAGAAATGTGCAGAAACATCCACAATGGCAACCCAACAGCTTTCAGTCATGGAAAGATGAAGAAGACCTAAAGAACAATCCCAAAAGGAAAGTAAACTACATACATTAACTATAAAGGACACAGACTCACAATCCAGGAACCTTAGTACCACAAATTCAGGGCGGACTGAAAAATGCCAAACCCAAAAGAATGGGAGTAACACATGCAAAGAATAGCACATGCAACGTGTACAACTCTTGCAACACTCTACACGCATATTCCCCTTCTGCCCCCAGTCTTTGCTTCCTCAAAGCTCATGACTTACTTTTGATAGTTGGTACAGATGGCTCTCCACTTCCCTTCATACAGCAAGTCCAGACGTCCATCCCGCGTTGTGTTCCCACCAGATAAACGAGCATCATATTTCCAGTCTCCTGTCGGACCACCAGTGTCCTCACCTTGGTCTTTCGTCATGATAATGCGGCCACCTTGCTCATCACTACCCTGTCAAAACATTTCAAAGAAAAATGAACCCAGAAAAAGTTCAACAATTGGATCTGTTCTGCAGTCAGAGAAGCTATACACTGGCATGTTGGTTAACATCTTTCTGTCTTCTTAGAAGAAGCTTACCAAATCAAAAACTTACACAGGGGGAAATGAACAGATGTTCATGCAGGAGGAATTATGGCCTTGGCTACATAACATGTCAGTTTTAAGTTCAGTCATAAATGATAACTTGTGTAAAACTGAAGAAGTTCAATATAGTCTGGTGCAGAACTAGTTCTAATGTTTATTAGATATACTGACGTAATCTTGTTTGAATCCGCTCTCAGAGAACCTGGCAAACATCATGTTCAATTAACAAAGGATGGATATGGTCTCATTCTCATAGTCCTGAAAAACAAGGCATGCAGCACTTTTCCACTTTTTTCAACAAAGGGGATGTCAGCTAACAGGGAAAATAGCCAATTCTTAAAATAACAGAAATAACGACAGAAGTCTTCATTGCTTCAGTAAGCAAACCTCTACTAACAGACTCAAGGTTATCCTCCTGATCTTAGCAAGTTTTTCTTACACCTGGTATTTCATAGAAAGCTTACTACTAACTATGTCACCAAATCATAAGATATATGTACGTGTGCAGGAAAAAGAAATGATGCTTGACTGCCTGTTTTCGAGAGGGTATGATGATGGAAGATCTGAATGTCAAGTTGACTGACAGGTCTATTAGAAGACCCTTTGACTGCTTTATGGAGTGTGAGTAGAACTTTCATTAATCCAACCTTTCATTTCACTCACCCAAAAGAATGAAAAAAAAAAAAAACATGATCAAAAACTTGTGATATGCACCATAACAGAAACAGGGAAAAAAAAAATTTCAATGGAGAACATTTAAAAGTTTACAAAATACAAAACACTTTGATATTTTTTTCATGTTTATGTCCTTGGTTCTTACATTCCAATCAAGTTGTGGTAACATGGGTCATAATTCTCCGTTAAGTGACAATATTTTACCAATGGCAGTATTGTCACCAGTGCAACTGCAAGACACTGAACCAGTTCTTGAAATTGCAGCAGTCTGCTGTGTTTTTCATCATCTGCTGCACAAATTGGTTCCTATTTCATTTGTGGATCCTCTCTCCAAAGAACCCCTCAACAGAGATATTCTGCCTTAGACTAGTTACAGCTTGCATTCAGCAAAAGTTCCCTCGCTGAAACTGGGGACAAAGATTGTTGTAGCTTCCAAATCAAAGTGTGTCTGATGTCAGTGTGTGTGTGTGTGTGTGGGGGGGGGGGGGGGGGGGGGGGGGGGGGGGGGAGGGGGGGGGGGAGGGGGGGATTAGGTTGGTGAGTGGTGTGGTGTTTTGTGTGTGTGTGTGTGTGTGTGTGTGTGTGTGTGTGTGTGTGTGTGTGTGTGTGTGCGTGCGTGTGTGTGTGTGTGTGCTTGAGCTCACAGAAAGAGTTCTGTGAATTCTGTTAATTTATCAGCCAATCAATCATTTAATTAATCTCTCTCTCTCTCTCTCTCTCTCTCTCTCTCTCTCTCTCTCATGCATGCTTGAACTAAAGAGAGACAGAGCAAGGGGAGGGGGGGGGGAGAAAGTTTATGCAGTCACATAATGACAGTGTCATGGTCAAATTTAATCAAAACTCTAAGTGGAATTATACTGTTCAAATCTGTCACTTTGTGTTTGATAATCATCAATAAACAGTGGAATCTTTTTTTGTTTGGTTGGTTGTTTGGTTTGGTTTGGTTTGTTGTTTTTGTTTTGTCTCTAATTCGTGCATTCTTCTAAGCCATGTCTCACCCTTGCAATCAGCGTCCCGTTGACAATAATCCCAAAGCCTGGGCCAAACCTGAGCTCGCTGCCTGGTTCGATCCACAAGCAAGCACTCGGAGGGATCTGAATGTTACCGTGGATCCTGTGGGGACTGTCCTCTTCAGCAATGCCCGTTTCCCTTGCACTATCCCTCCTGCCGGGTACTTCGTGACGAACGGTTCTTGGCAGTGACGGGGTATGTGGGGTAGGTAGTAGACAATCCCATTCGACACGACTGGTTTGTTCCCTGACTGGGGTGGCCGGGTGAAGGGCCCGTTGGCCAGCAGCCCGGGCAGGCCGAGCGTAAAGAAAATCAAAACTAACATAGTGATCCCACGAAAGCCGTTACATTCTGCCCTGCTTTCCCAGGTCATCATCTTCGATTACCGTTGTCACTGTAACAGTCACCTATCTTCGTGAGTTTCTCAAAACTTGAATTCTTACCGACGACTTCAAGCCCGTAAACTGACTTTCGTTGTCACTTTTTTGGTTTGATTTTGGGGGGTCACATTTTCTTTGTCTTTACTACTCTTCTTTTTTTCACACTATAACTACACTAACTCAGCTCAACAAGTCTTCGTACAGGACAGCTGCCATCGTCTCCAAGTGGATGTCTCAATCTAGCACATAACACACAGAAGAAAAAAAATCTGCCAAAACCCATCGGGCAAGTTTGATTTCCGGGTTTCCCACTCCTTGTATCGAATCCAAACATGGACGTTACCTGTCTCGTTTGAAATCTCGCCAACACAGTGTCACACGGCCCGTGTCACACAGGTGAGGTCGCAGTCCCACCTGAAAGGCCTGTGCACGGTGGCGGCACCTAAGTCGTGGGTGTCAAGTCAAGAACACTTTGTTACCTCCAAAAGAGAGATTAAGAGTGGCCAGAAAAGCATGTTTATGGATCCATATTTCACAAATCACATTCACCCACTCACCCACTCACACACAGAGAATGACACACAAATACAAAACAAGCTTTCTGCACCGGTGTAACGATCCATTTTAACTCTTCTCCACTTTTTAGCTCCCGGGAGTTAAAACAAACCACGCCAGAATGACCCCCCCCCCCCCCCCCCCCCCCCTCCCCCCGTTTTAGATTAACTCCCCCACCAAAACATTCAGTTTTATGTGTTAGTCACAATATGAGAAAAATAAACATTTAACATACACCCCCTCCCTCCCTCTGTCTGTCTGTCTGTCTGTCCTGTGTGCCTGCTGTGTGTGTGTGTGTGTGTGTGTGTGTGTCTCTCTGGTGGTCTATATTTGTCTGTCTGTCTGTCCGGTTGTCTCCCTCTCTGTCTGTCCATGCAGAAACAGCCGAGTTATTCGCGATTGAAAGTGTTTCTGACACATTTGTCTTTTAATATATTAATTCAGTATGGTATTTTTTTTCCATATTACATGTGCGACATTTTGGGCCAGCCAGCTGACCGACCAACCAACTGACAAAGTGAGTTATAGGTTTGTTGCCACAAACAAAAGTAGTCATCAGAACTTATCCGAACATTGTTAATAACAAGAAAAAATTTGCTTAGGACAGAGAAATCTTTGCTCCCATTGGCAGCCACATTCCAGCTTTGGAGGATAGCCCCTTTGCAACATGTCATACTGCACTAATTCTACCCTACGATGCAGATCACACAAAAACATAAGGTCTTATAGTCTAATGCTAACAGTTTTCTCACCACAAAAGGTTTTCAAGTTGCAAAAACGGCAGCATGACGCACCTATGCAGTAAGTAAAGGAGCAGCATCATTGCATCTTTATTGCCTTTTAAGTTATTTGACCCTGTAGGCCCAATATTGCATACAAAGGGTTTTAACGTGTAGAGCATGCGTGACTTTGGATCTCCCCTCTCTCCACCTGTCTCTCTGAACAGGTTCTAAATATAATTTCCGGCAGGTGAAGGTACTATTTGTCTCTATTTCAAACTTACATCACACTAGCGCTCACACGCTTCGACCCCCACTTTGACCGACTCAGCGCTTCGCGCTTCGACCCCTTGGTGGAGGTTTATAGAAAAAGTAAGGATGCTATGACCTTCCGAGGGTGCCAAAGATGCTTGATACCAAATTTGAAGTCGATCTGCTGAACTCTGTGGCCATACTCAGCGTTTCGCACTTCGAGTCGCGCTTCGCGCTCATTAGTGGACAGTTATTCAAAAAGTAAAGACGCCATGACCTTCCAAGGGTGCCAAGGATGCTTGATGCCTGGGAGTCAATCTGATCAACATTTCTGGATCGAAATTAACTCCCGGAGAGTTAATTTAGGCACGTGCGTATTTTAACTCCCCCCCCCCCCCCCCCCCCCCCCCCCCCCCCCCCAGTGTGTAGAGTTAAATACGCACGTGCCTAAACTAACTCTCGGGGAGTTACTTTCGATCAAGAAATGTTGATCCAGATTGACTCCCCAGAGAGTTTAAAAAAAAAATAGAAGGGGGAAGTCATTCTGGCCTTATGCCAGGACTGCCCCCTCCCTCCCCCCCCCCCCCCCCCCCCCCCCACACACACACCCTGCAGATAAACACTTGAAACATGACACTTGAAAACTTTACTTGACAAGGATCAAGATCTTAGGCTAACATAAAGCCTATTAATCAATCTGTCTTTGATAAACACTAATAATAATAAACAAAGCTGACTGGAAGCATGCAAGCTGACGAGCGAAGCATGCGAGAGAGCGAGCGAGCGAGAGAGAGAGAGAGAGAGAGAGAGAGAGAGAGAGAGAGAGAGAGAGAGAGAGAGAGAGAGAGAGAGAGAGAGAGAGAGGGGGGGGGGGGGTAAAAGTAAAAGAAAGAAAGAAAAATAGACAGACAGAGAGAGGGGGAGTGGGGGGAGACACTACAGACAGAGACACTAAGATAGATAAACAAATAGGCGGACACAGAGACAAGTAAAGAGGGAGAGGGAGAGACAGACAAGCAAAAAGGCAGACAGACAAGCAAGGAGAGTGAGAGAGTGAGCGAGAGACTGAAAGAAAGCTGGGGGGGGGGGGGGGGGGGGGGAGAGAGAGAGAGAGAGAGAGGAGACAGACAGACAGACAGGCAGACAGACAGAGAGGGGGGGGGGGAGGGTGTGTATATTGAATGTTTATTTCTCATATCGTGACTAACATGTAAAACTGAATGTTTTGGGGTGGGGAAGTTAATCTAAAACGGGGGGGGTGGGGGGGGGGGGGGGGGGGGTCGTTCTAGCGTGGTTTTGTTTTAACTCCCGGGAAGTTATAATTGGCACGTGCTAATTCTAACTCCCGGGGAGTTAAAAGTGGAGGGAGTTAAAATGGATCATTACACCGGATCTCGTTGGCAGTTTAGTTTTGATTCGGGAGTTTGAATGAGTGATTGTGTGTGTGTGTGTGTGTGTGTGTGTGTGTGTGTGTGTGCGCGCGCGCGCGCGCGCGCGCGCGCGCGCTCCTAGGCCTGCCTCATGTCCCCTTGTCATTATGTCGTTATGCTCGTATTCTTATGCGACTATCTCTCTCTCTCTCTCTCTCTCTCTCTCTCTCTCTCTCTAGTAGTACTCTCAACAGTAGTACCACCAGCAGCAGGAGAAGGAGCAGAAGGAGCAGCAGGAGGAGGAGGAAGAGTAGCAGCAGCAGCAGCAGCAGCACTAGATAGGGTGTTCTTGTAAACTGAACATAAATGCCACTATGATTATAGTCACAGGAGTCAATTTTCTACGGAGTCAATATTCGTCGTAGTCATGGGGTTCAATATTATACAGAAGGAGTCAATATTCTCAGTAGAATATTGAATGAAAACCTGTAGAATTCTGATACGGTTCACTTTTCTCCGGAGAAAAAAGAGCCGAGGAGTCAATATTCTACGGAGTCAATATTCGTCGTAATACCGGCGAACTGCGCATACAATCATACGTACTTTTTTTTTTGGGGGGTGGGGGTGAGGGGAGGAGTATCAGATGGACAGTGGTGCTACTTTTTTCCCCAACATTCTTTTCTCATTGTTTCTTTAATACTGGCTTTCTACTTTTTACATGTTCTTTCTTTTTGTTGTTTGGCCCGCACAACATTAATGAATGTTGCTCTCTCTCTCTCTCTCTCTCTCTCTCTCTCTCTCTCTCTCTCTCTCTCTCTAACGTAGGCCTCCTCGACGACCCTAATCTGTGTGTGTGTGTGTGTGTGTGAGAGAGAAAATGTTGGCGTCTCTCTCTCTCTCTCTCTCTCTCTCTCTCTCTCTCTCTCTCTCTCTCTCTCTCTCTCTCTCTCTCTCTGCCAGTCAATGCACTGTCTCCTTTTTTTTTTCTAGTAAACTTCAAGAATTTCTCTCTCTGACAAAAAGATACATTACCTACTCCAGTCGGGGTAACATATATATTCATATTAGATTTGTACCCCGAAGCATAATTTGCGTCAGCTAATACATTTATAACCCAATTCATCATCGACGCCCCACTTCTGATTCCACATCGTGGGAAAACAACACGTCTTCGATCTGTCGCAGTCTTACCACAGGACACAGTTGTTGAAGTGAGATAGGCAAACGGGACCTACTGATTTGTCTATCTCGCTTCCTGAACTGTGTCCTTCACTTTTGCCGCTGTGGCCTACTTTCGCCGCCAAGTGGGGCACAGTCACAGCTGTACCTAGGAAAAAATGTTCATCAGACTCTCCCTCCCTCCCTCCCTCCCTCTCTCTCTCTCTCTCTCTCTCTCTCTCTCTCTCTCTCTCTCTCTCTCTCTCAGGCCGGATCAATAACATGACATGACAAGAAAATGGGGGGCTCCAAAGAAGGGTCTGGAAGTCTTTCCCGAGCGTGGCTAAGGAGGGCAACATGCATGCATGCATTTCTGCCGGCCCGAGTAGGGAGAGGGGAGGATGGTCTGGTACCCAGGACTCCTACCCCCCCCCCCCCCCACACACACACACACACACACTCACCCCACACCAGCCCATATCCATCCTCTCTCTCTCTCTCTCGTGCGGAAATCCTTGTCCAGGTAACCTATGTTTTATCAGTCAATCATTCATTGTGAGAATGTTGTGGCTGCACGTATATCAAATCTGATAGAGATGTACTTCTTATTGCTTGTGTGCCAGAAAAAAAAGGTCCTTGACATGATTTGATGGAAATCAGAGGTGGAGTTGTTGTCTTGGAAGTTTGTCTCCTGCACAGTACATAAAATGAACATGCAAACCGTGTTGTTGATAGGCTACCCCTGTGCAAGATCAGGACCTGACCAGCCGAACAAACAACTGGCTTCACTTCATTATGATGAACAAGCCATCATGCTCATGCGCAAGAACACGAGGTGCAAGTAATGCCTGTTTAAAATTAAGAGATGATGGGAACACATGTTTCAAAACATTTTATGATAATGAAAGTCACAACTGCGGGGTGGAAGCTGAAATATTGATACATCTCAAAGGCCAGTTGAAAAAACACTTCGTGAGGAGTGATACTGATCCGTTTTGCATTTGCCAGATTGAGTCACACCACGTCGAGGTCCGTTTTCTCTGCTTTCCCGCTTTGGGTTGATATTCAGATCATAGTTACATGCTCTATACAGCAGGACACTCCCAGGATATCCACTTTCTGGACTGACAAAACCAGTTCATTCTTTCTCTGTCTCATCTCCCATGCAAATCCAGTGGCATTACACCATCGCCGTTCATTCGGGCTGTCTGTCCACACCCACAGCCTGGCATGTCTAACCACAGTCCTAGTACAGGCAACACACCAGAGGAGACACCGCACTGCTGCCGAGTAACTTCGGCGGTGTTTACTGATACCAGCATATGAAGAACAGTACCTACTAAGCCCCGACTGATGACAATTGCTTAGTCCTGGGACTCAGTAAGCTTTCCCTCCGAAGAGTGCCCATCACGTCCATTCAAAGACAGCCCACATGAACTTGCCAGTACCAGGGACCTCAGAGAACTTCACCAAAGGCAGAAACGTGGTGAGGAAATCGAAACAGAGTCACCAAGACAGCAGGGTATGAAGGGCCCAAAGAACTGGAGAGGTATTGCTGAGGATCAGGATGATGAAGATGATGCTACGGATTTCCATTTTGGTCTGAGATGCGTAACAAGACCATAGTATATACTCACTTGTCACTGAACTTTTTCTCTGGCATTACAGGCCTTACCAAGTGCTAGATTTCAAGTGGTGCTTTGTTCCGAGGGTCGTAATATATTTTCTTGGGATGCTGCTTAATGTTGTTGTTTGTATGTTGTGAGTTTTCCTGATTTTGGATGCTCCCCAAAATATTAATAGTTTCCTGGCAAACTGTAGGGTCCTTTCAAGGAGCAATCTTGTGTGTGTGTGTGTGTGTGTGTGTGTGTGTGTGTGTTGTGGGGGGGGGGGGTGGGTGTTTGTTTTCCTTCCTTCCTTCTTTCTCCATTCCGCTGACTGTGCTTTGCTGACGGTACCATGTTGTACTTCCATTTCTTCCCAGAGCTTCTCTTGCTTACTTTTGTCAGCTTCTGAGGCAGTCTTCGTCCGTTTTTTTCTTTTTTTTTTTTTGTTTTTTTGTTTTTGTTTGTTTTTTTTTTTAATTCCTACTTCGGATTCATCCATCTCCCGTGGCGTGTGAATGTTTTATTGCGTAGGTATATTTGTGTTTGGTCATTTCACTCCAAATGGCGTCCCTACAAATTCTGTATACAATCACTCCAAACTGAATCCAGTTACCGTTATGTTCCTTTATCTAGGAATATTGTAGAGGCATACCGTCAACAAAATGAAGAGATCCACTATTTCGACGAGTTTTGGGCTACTTTTTGTATTCTGTCCCGAGTTCTGAAAAAAAAAAAAAAAAAAAAAAAAAAAATCCTGGCTGGACAGATCTGACTTCACACGTGGTGTTAAAAAAAGATGCAAAGTAACTGGAAATTTTCAGTTATTGTGATCATTTTCATTGAAATATCAACAATAAAGGTCTAAAGAGAATAACTTTTAAAACCCTGGTGAATGCAAGTTAATTTTATTATTTAGCATAAGCTTATCTGGGAAAGCATGATGGTCGGAAAAAGTGATTTTGTCGACCTCGCGAACTCGAACTCTCGCGTGATCTAGTGAAACACTTTTGTTATGTTATGGTGTATGGCCGACGAAGGTTAGGTTGATCGCAGTCTCCGGTTTAACATGTTATTTGTGCTGTTTTACTCCAGAGAAGAGACAGATTGGGAGTAAAAGTATCAAAGTATGGCAGGCAATACCCAGAATATTAAGAGGTGTGAACTGATGCATAATCCTTTGCATTACTTGAGCAAGCGTGCAGAAAATGGTTGTTCATCTCCCCATTTTCTCTTGAAAGAACGATTTGCCAAGGCAAAATCTATGTATCGGCGCGACTTCAAAGCTCATTATGGCTGCGTCAACGCTATTGAATTTTCCAACGATGGATGCCACATTGTATCAGGTAAAAACATACAAAGAAAGATACAGTTAAGAATGGAGATGAGTCTAAAACATGGATTTGTGTCGCATTGTATGGGTCCCCCTCTCCGTCGCGAATTAACGTGGACGCACCTATCTTCAGACACTTGTCACTACTCGAGTACTCGGTACTGACTGACATACGTACTGTTATTGTGGCTTCTCCCACAGCTGGTATAATTTCTGTACAGGTTAAGAGTTACAGAAAAAACAATGCGTATAGCTGACAAAGTAGAAAAGAGAAAAAAAAATGTTTGAACGGTAGAAGTACTGGTTTAGTTGAGGTTTTCAGTCACCAAAGAAAGTCAAAGATTACTTAAAGGCTCCCTATTCAGCGCGTTTGTGGGTCACACATGCAATGTAATTGCCAGAATGTATTCCTCAACACATCATATCGATGTAGAGTGCATCCATTTTGACAGGCTGATGTGGGAGCTTGCAACTCGACTAAAATGAGCAATGTTCCATTTGATGCACCGGTCTTGGTACAATAGGCAACATTTTGATTGAACGTTTCTTTAGTAAGCATCATAGATCTAGAACGAAGTTATTTCAAAGCAGTTCACCTCCTAGACTTAAAAGACATTCACACAGTCTAAGACGAAAATAGTGAAACAAGCAAGATTGCTCATTTCCATGAACAACAAACTTTAGCATTGGACAGAGACATTGTCAACAAACCACCAAATATTACTGTTAGGCATGGGATGAACTGAATGATGTATGTGTGGACGAGCAAGAATGGGAGTACGATACAGTTACTGATACCACTGACAAAGTTTAATGACTATAAACGATCAAGATGAGATTAAGAGCACAAGTGTGATTGATTATAGATAACATTTTGTGAATATAGTCAAGTAGGGACATGACATACGTTGACATTACTCGACATATCCCATTCTGAATTATATGGACACTTTTAATTTCAAGATTTAAAATCATTTTTGTTTTGGATTGATATTTGTTTGCTTGCTTCCTTGTGTGTTTTTGCATCCTCATAATTTTGTGAGCTGAACTGTCACAGGTCCAGTCTGTCATGTGGCTTGATACTGGGCAGGGATCTTCTTAATTAAAGGGAGATTGTTTCCAACTCTCCTCCTGAGTCAGGTCTGTCTCAGCTGTTGAAGTACCGGAATCAGATGGCAACAGGAGGGACAACCCATGTGCGATGATGACCTTAGGTGATTGGATTTAATCAGTATGAGGGACCAAGTGTTACTGATTATTATGTTGTTGCTCCATCCGTCCTGCAGTCACTTTACTCAATCTATTTCCCTGAGGTCGCACAACAGTGAACATTCGGTGTGCCCTGGGGTCAAACCCAAACTGGTTGTCCTGAAGAAAGTCTACAAGGGCACAGTTTGTCTAGCTCTTCAGCATTTTCTTTTGTGCTTTGTCTCTTTCACCTTGAAGCCTTATTGGTGTTTAACCTTAAGCTTTGCTGGTGCCATTGGTACAGGGATCTGCTGTTTCCTTCTTACTAAGAATTCAGCTGGGTTTTTTTCCCACTACAAGGGTTTTAGCAAGATACACTAGCTGGTTTTGTATGGATCGCTGGTCTTCTTTCTCAGGTTTTTCACAGTCTGCAACCCTGTGTCTCTGCTCTGCAGTTTAGCTGGAGGATAATAAAGGCTACGTGTGACATTCTTGAAGTCTTTTTTCTTCACAAAGTAGCCAGAATTTTTACTAGCCAACTGGGGCCATTGTTTGATATAATGATTTCAGGTAATCCATGTCAGAAAAAAAAATACTTTAGCAAGGCTGATGATTGTCTTAGAACTACAAGAGTGGTAGAAATCAGGAGAGCCACCACCATGAACTCAAGAGTAATAATAAAAAGAAACAGCAGGTATCATCTGTTGAGTACGTTTCATACCTACTATCTGCCATGAATACATAAGGCACAGAAGCTGGCAGAACTGTTCTCTCTTTGAACAGTTTCCCACCATAGTTTGTCGCAGAGAAAAGAGTTTTTGCCACCAAACACTGTCTGTTGTGAGGGCACAGCAATTTGCAATGAAAATTTTCTTCATGACCTCAGGTCTCGGTATCTCTGATATGACGAAATCAAGACACTGGTGAAATAATCCATCGTGGAAATTGTTCAATTTTTCTTGGTGACATGGAGTGTTAAAGACTGGCTTCATGATTCCATTATCCTCCTTTTGCGTGAGGATTGCACCAAGGCTAGAAGACGAGTCAGCAGATACCTTGGTCTTTCAGAGTGGATGTAGTGAACCAAATGGGCTCTGAACTATGTTGCTTCTTTAGGTCATGGAACGCCTTTTTCCTGCATGCTGCTCCAGGCTCACTAGCTGTTGTCTGTAACTTAGTGTAAGGAAGTTGCTCAGAGTCTTGATGGTATCCACTAGGTTTGCAGCTGAAAATTTGGCAACATGATTAAGTATCCCCAACAAATGCCTCAGCTCACTGACATTGGTACAATGGTAGATCTGGGAAAGTTTAGGGTTGCTTCGACCTTTTCAGGGTCAATCTGGACTCCCTCCTATGAGATGTTATATCCCAGGAACTTAAATGCTGCTTGAGAGAATTCATTATTGGCATTTAAGATGAGTCCACATCTCGCTGCTCGACCAGTACTAGCTTTTGGGCACTTCCAACATCATGATCGCTGTAGGTCCTGCCATCCATGTCACATATCACTCCTGGTATGCAAGACATCTGTCGTGACGTCTTCCTCTGGAAAGCTCAGGATCAAAGCTGCTTCCAAAGGGAAGGCATGTGTACTATTATTGTTGAAGAGAATTATAAACATTGCAGTGTCCTGGGATTCTTGAATGAGAAGCAGTTAATGAAATTCTTGTTTATAGTCTCGTTTGGTGAAGGTCGTTGCTCAAAAAAGTTGAGAAAATGGTTGGTCTGTGAATGGAAGCTAGGGAAATTTTCACTTTTGATGGCTTCGCTTAGTTTGGTGAAGTATATAATACAGAGACTAATGCCTGTTGAATTCAAGATGATCACAACAAGAGTGTGTACCAGTGGATGGGCACAGTCTCCCATCTGTTTTTACTTAGTTTTCCAACTTCCCTTTCACTTGCTCTGAAGTAGGAGAACCAAACATGGAATGGCAGCAGCATATATAGCATGGCACCATCATTGATGGGAATCTGTTTACATTAAAACCATTTCTCTAAATTTTGCCAAGACCATTAAAAAGTTTGGGGATTTTTTTTGATAGTCTTCTGCATTTATTATATTATGTTTACTTTCAGCTCCATTATGGCAGGGTGGTCCAACAATGGTTCTTCCAATCCTGGGTGACAGATGGCTCGAGTCACAGCTTATCCTCTACTCTGTCACTTAGCTGGGAACTTCCCAAGAAGACAAAGTTCAGCTCATCCTACACAAAATAACTTCTTTCCCGGTCTGAAGAAATTTGAGATTCTCGAATACCAGTGTCTCAAGGGATACGATGTCAGCTCTACTGTTTAATCTGAAAAAGGATTTCTGCTTCATTGGCACCAGTTTTCAGGGTTACCTCACCCCCAATCATTTGAATATAAAGGAGTATTATAGGATGTCGTCTTCTTTTTCCTCCTCTTCTTCAACATCATGCACAGTGTTCAAATGGCAGCAGGCAGCACAGTATCCCATCTTGGCACATTTCCTGCTTTTGGGAACTTTGATGGACTGGCATCTCTATTGTGCAGACCTGTCCCACAACAAGTACACTTCTGTGGAGCATAGGACGATATTTTCTTAATATTCACAGGAGCCCATAGTGATTCACTGTGTTTTCTGGACTTCCTGCTTATGGGTCTCAGAAGCAAGCCTTTAGTATTGCCCATGGACTTCAGTTGCATTTTGAAGAGCTTATTTGATGCCTACGACAAGCCTGCCCAGATCATCCAGTCCTCTCTAGTCTCAGCTAGCAATGCATTGCCATCTTTCTTGAGACACCAGTTACTGATTGATTCACCTCCTTCCTGCTCCCTGTGGTGAAATTTAAACCACTCATAGACTTGCTGTGAATAACACTGTCATAGAAGTTTTGAAACTTCTCCGTTGATGTGTTAATATTTTCTTCATCTACTCCAGTTCTGAAAAGAAGACCCTCATGCAGTTCTTGTACATCTCCTCCCACACAAAGCAAAAAAATACAACATACTGATGTGATTGTAATCATTGTTCTTCTTTGTCAACTCTTGTGGCACTGAAGTATTGCTTCCACTGGCAGTGGAACTTTCTCCAGGTTTGTTCAGCATCATCACCTGATCATCGGGTTCAGATGGGGTGATTATGCTAGCAGTTAAATTCTTCGATGTTTGTCCTTCGTTATCCGTGACTATGTGATGTGTTCAGACTGCAGAAACTCAACTAATCAAGGAGCTTAAACAATAACAACTCCACAGAACCATGTATGCATGTTTGTTCGAAACAATAATAGAATCAGACCAGGGACGACAAAGCAGTAGCTTAGCACATCTTCAGGTGATGACATAATGGTGTTGAATAAACTGTTACATCATTACAAGGTTTTCTATTCAGGCATAGGTTTTGTTTGTTTGTTTGTTTCTTGGTTTTTGTTTGTTTCTCAATGTTCTGGAGATAAATGATACTGTATAAAGAGCAGAGGTTCTTTAAAACAATAAAGATATTGCACTCACCCTCAACGTTTTCGCATGACAATGCACTGAATTGTTTTCAAAGCAGAAATGCAGACACATTGTCAAGGGCACAGTGTTGCAAAATGGATTGCTAGACATATGAAATGAAGTCTTGATTGCTGACAAATCGCAGCAGTTTTTCAACTGATCCTTCTGACAAATCACAGCAGTTTTTCAACTGATCCTTCACTTTACCTCAAAGTGGGATGGGCTGAGTAATGGTCTTGTATGCTTTTGGATGAGCATGTGTGAGAACACAGGAAGAACCGACACATATGACTAAGATGAAATCAAGAGAATAAGTGTAATGACCATAGCATTTTTGCATGTGCAACCAATTATGGACATGACATCTGTTGACATTATTCGACATTACAGTTTCAAAAGAAAAGTGTGGTATAAGGAATCCTTCAGAACATTTTGGCTGCAGGAATGTCTTTGGCTAGAAGAACAGGACAGTGAAATTGGCTAGTGGAAATTGTGTTACGGCTGACATAAAACTGGAAGTCCAGTAGACATACATCCTTTCAGCACAAGGTCTTAAAATGTTCAACACTCTTGCAATGACAGGTTTTTGGTTACCTTTATACCTTCTAAAAAGTTTACTTTTAGGTATAACTACTCTTTAAGAAGAAAAAAAAAAGAACATCCGAGAGATTAGCTCTTCGCCCAAAATAAAATGATGTGTGGGGAGCACTTATGATCCAGGTGAAACCATTCATATTATCAAAGTCATGCAAGTAATACAATTTGATGAAAGAATAATTTGTAAATTGATTCTGTGCTTTGACCCTCTGCCTCCTTTGTCTGTCTATAATGTTTAATGCTTTATATAGGCTTACCAAATACTCTGTTCAGGTCTCAAAAAAGTTATATATAGAAATAATACCTATAATGCACATGTTCGTGGTTTCACTTCTTTCCCGTGACCCCTGAGAGCTAGAAAAATGTAAAATGTTCATGGCAAGGAACTTTTTTTTTTGGTTTTGTGGTCCTATCTTCTGTGCCATCTCAGTGGCAGTGCACCCAAGCCACTCATACCAACACCCAGTCCACAGCAACAGCCCGGTCATTCCACCGCAACCCTGGCACTGGCAAACCACAAGGAGCAGTCAAAATCAAGTCGTCAAGAGGCAGCCCACTGGAGGAGACACTGCACTGTTGCCCAGTCACTTCGGGGGGTGTTCAGTGGTGCCTGTTCTGATCCAACATATGCAGGACACCACCTACTAAGCCCCCTACTGACAAAAATTACTGTTTAGTCACGGAGCCGGCCTGAGCGAGCTCTCCCCCAGAGGGCGCCACCACGTCCATCCAACGATACCCACCATGGACTCACTGATACCAGTGACCCTGAAGGAATCACACCAAGGCCACAGAGAGGTGGAGAAGACATCGAAACTGAGGTCACCATGAGAGAAGGGCATGAAGGGCCACAGAATTTGATACTTTTTTTTTTATTGGTGATCGATGAGAATGAGGATGATGAAGATGATGCTACAAATTTCCATGACAGGGCTGTACTCTCTACACTTCCTTTCATAGTATATATCCTAGCGTCAACCAGGTCCGAGAGATACAGACATCTGCAGTGTTTGTCAGGAAATTTGAACGACACTCTCAGAGATGCATCCATTTAAGTTGATGAAATTCGACTGTGTGGTCCCAACTGAGCCCGTAGCAAAGTCAACTCTGGGTAGGAGCTGGTCGGGGCAGAAAAATCCCACATGACTCTGATGGGAATTGAATCCACGACTTCCCAGCTGGGAGTCTGTGATGCTGACCACTTCGCCACAGTGGCTGGTGGCGAGCAATATTTTGTAAGGTATGGGAGTTTGTTACATCCCATAAGTAAAGCTTGCCCAATTGAAAAAAGCAACATAATCAATACAAACAAGATCATTGATTGTCTGAGCTCAGGTCTGTAATGACCTAGTGTCCTAATAAGTCTCCAGTCTGTATGTTGTTTGCTTCAGTTTCAGTTAAGAAAGATCTTCAGGTTTTTAAATAGATAAAAACTGTGTCTCTCTGAAATCCTTACGGACTACAGTTTCTGATACCGTGTGTTAAAAAGTAGTTAGTTTTTCCTGCACCAATACTGCTACACTGTGCAGAGACTTTAGCCCCAGTAGTGGTTTGAGAGTTGTTATCAATGCCTCTTCCATGTTCAGCTCATTCCCCTACTTAGTAATGGCATCCAAAGGGGCTCACCAAGATTTGTCCAAGTATATCTGACCAACAGGACTTGACAAATCCTGGTTTTGTCTTTATGTCTGGGGCTTCTACATGGGTGATCATAAGCAGTTCTGCATTGCAGGATTTGGAGCCTCTTAGTTTGGCTTCTGTGTTCCTCCTGAGGAGCACACGCCTTGCACTGAGACCAGGCTCCTGCTGGGCTTAGTTCCTCTTAAGGCAGAACAACTTGAGGCCTACACCTAACTCGTTTTGGTCAGCCCCCCACATGTGCCTTCAGCTCTGACAACTTCTGTTTGAAGCTCCTGTCTGATACAGACTTTGTGTACAAACCCAGGGCAGGCTACTCTCAGGGCCACCCACGCCTGTCCTACTTCGTTCGCCACAACGATTAAGTTAACTGTTCATGTCCTCCATAGTAAGCCAAGTGTGCCCAGGAAAGTTTTGTACCTGGCTGCCACTGTGTGACAAGACCTTGCTACTGGGCTGTAGGTTCTGCATTCAGTGGGGTCTGCTAAATCAGCTTGTTTGGTCTGGGTTACCCACCCCATTCCTCCTTTGGGCAAGGAGTCCCTTATCAGCTCTTAAGCTTCCCACCCAGATCTGTCGTGTGAAGTCATTGTAAACAATTGAAAACAGAACACCGTGGAACTACTAAACTATTTTTTTGTTTGAACAAAATTGTTGTTGGCTGATGTACATTTTCCGAACCAAGAACAGGCTGTAAAAGTTGAATCATTCACAGTATTTTGTGTATGTGTGTATGCATGTATTTTCCTCCTCATGCTTAAAATTGAAGTGTTCTCTGATGTATGAAACCTTAATTATGTGTTTATTCTGATTGACAAAGATCTTTAATCACACCAAATTGCTTGGGTGGCATGGATTATTCCTGGTGTTTATGATTAACAGTAACACTTGAGACATCATGGGATGTTAAGCACTCATACTTCATTAGCATAATTCCTATATAGGAGCAAATTTAAAATGAACTTTCTAATCAAACTGCCTTTCTGAATACAGAACACTCTCCATACCCCCCCCCCCCCCCCCCCCCACCCCTGCCCACTCCCCATACTCACCACTTTAAAAAAATGTTAACAAAAACCATGATTAATATGATAAACATTTGTGACAGACTTACAGGCATATACATTCACACACATGCATGTACACGCACATACCCAGAAACACTGACACACACACACACACACACACACACACACACACACACACACACACACACACACACACACACACACACACACACACACTCTGGCGTTAACTTTATTTGCTATGTTTTTTCTTTCTTTCAGCGATTGATTGTTGGTTAAATTGTTTTTGTTTTTCCATTGCATTCACACACCAGGTGGAGACGACAGGCGTGTGCTGCTCTGGGATGTGGAGAAAGCTTTGTCAGACATTGGAGAGCCAGTCCCTATGAAGGGAGAGCACAACAGCAACATTTTTTGTCTGGCTATTAACAAGTCAAACACAAAGATTTATTCTGGTGGTAAGCATCTTTTGTGGATAAATGTGTATATGTGTTTTCCTTTGCTTTGATGTTCATGTCTGTATATCAAACAGTCAGCGATGAGCAAATTTTGGTTTTAAATGATATTCATATAGTAAAGGGAAAGGAAGGAAAATTTTCAAATATCAGTAAGGGAAGGAGAATGAAGTTTCATCAGTTTCAAAGTACTGTTGAATGTACTCTGAACACATTCGCTGGACACCTCATTTCTAGGCAAAGACATCATATTGCCTTCAAATTTGAATAATTTGTGTTCTGACTCATATCTGAGGACTAATCACACACTGTCATGTTTTCAGACGGTTTCCTTTCAAGGTGAATTGATTGCTCACCACGAATAAAGTAATGTTTCACACAATTTGGTGTTGATCATACTAAATTAAACTGCTGGTACGGATCATTGGCTTGACTTTGACAGGGGCCAGCTGGTGTGTAAACATCTGTTATTTCCTTGCTAGTTGAGGTATTTTTGCTCTAAGATGGTATCATCAACATTGTTGGTAAACCCTACATGATCAGTCTCTCTCTGTTACATGTGTGCGTTTTGTGTGGTGAAGCCATGAAAGATGTGTGTGACCTGATGTTGATTCACAGACACAGACAAAATGTGCCAGCTTTCTCTCTTCACATTGCAGTCTCAGACTTTTTTAGCCGCTCATCTTGCCTGCTGACTGAACTACTGCAGAAACAAACAGCAGGAAAGGGAAGGTCGAGCTAATTGGATGTTTTTCTTTGCACATGATAGTCGAGAGAAAAACTGGCCATCAAAATATGTGGTGTGATCACTGTGTTAGTAAGATAAGATCAAATAATGTTGCTTATAGCCCAGCCGACCACAAAGGGCCATATCAGGGCTGTCACCATGTTGAAGTCAGCTCACAGTCATTCATTCGCACAACTCTTTAAAAAAATACATTTTCTAAAAATCCCACCCATTTGAATCACAGTAGGAAAGAAGATTTCAGTGTTAAGTCAATGTTGTTAAGCATCTCATTGTACACTTGTTATTTTGTAGTCACAGTACTGGCATTCAGGACAGCTAATCTTTCTCTTTTTAAATAACTTTTTTTTTGTGTGGTAAGAATATTCAAATATGGAATTGAGAGGCACGAGTTTGAACCACTCATGGGTCAAATTTTTCTTTATGGCTTGAAAACTATGTCCACTTGGGTGCATGGCTCCAGGTTGGATTCAGGGAAGGTGAAGTTAGCAAAGGAAAGAGTTTGGCTCTGCTTTCCAGTTAGCTATGTCCAAGGCCTAGTCAGCTTCTGACAGTTCAATTCCTCTGTAGACATTGGCCTTTTGGACTTTTATCTATAACATAGATTAATAGTGACAGCCTTTACATGTTAATAAATCAGACTGATTTTTTTACCTTTTTTTTCACTTATTGTGTTTTCATGACTGTTTCAAACACCAAATGATGGATTTATGTTTATGCTTGGCATACACTGTTTCAAACACCAAATGATGGATTTATGTTTATGCTTGGCATACAAATTTTATTAGGCCACCTCACCTCGTCACCACAGGCTGCTAGCGCTTTGACTGGCGACACTTGTCTTTGTCACATTCAGTGAAACCATCGTCATCATTTTCAGGTGCATCAGCCTCAGTATCTACATTCTGGTGACTCATATCATCACTTGAGTGAAGTTCAGTATATTTGGTTCTTTGCTTGCCCAGCATTTGAGGTTTTTATGCACATGAGTTACTAGTTAGGCACGAAATAACTTTATCCTTTTTCTGACAGGCAGAGACAATGATGTGGGAAGTTGTTGAACAGTTGATTCAAGTCTCTGGCATTGGAGACTGACGAAATGGGAAGTGAGAAAGATGAATACTGTAAAACCTGTCATTTTTGTTTTAAATTTACAGGTGATGCAAAGTGAACCAAGGAAGTTTGGGTTTATCATTCTAAAATTACAGTGTTCATTCTACTGAATTTGAATGATGATGATGATAATTTCCCTCCCTTGCCTCCCTTCACATTGATTAGAATGGATGCATTTAATCTGATCCCACCCTACCCTGTCTTTGTTTTGATTAAAAGTGCTTGTATTTGATCCCATGATGGCATAGACATAGTGAAGTGTTTTTTTTTTTCACAGTTAAGCTTGAGTACATTGAGAAATAAAATTGCGAAGAATGGTAATGCCACAGTTTAGTAAACAAACCACATTTCATTGTGAAGTTACATGACAGTTCATTGTGCAGCCAGTTATTCCACAAAATGAAGAGGACAGATGTGACTGATGAGGTTTTTATTCCAGTTCAGCTCGTACTCATTGTCAGGGAAAAACATTCGCTTGAAGTAGAATTTGAAGATGTTTATGATGTTTAAAAAATAGCTAACTGAATGAGGTTAATGAAGTTTTTATTAAGTAATGCAGCATTTTTGTGTACATGTCAAACTACTCTTATTTTTTTTCCCTGTAGGTAATGATGAACAAGTTGTTTTGCATGATATTGAAAGGTAAGTACATGAAACTTTTGTGCTTATTCATTATTTCTGGCAGAGAGCTGTTTCCAATAATAGATTTGTTTTTCAATACTTTGTATAGAAAGTATATTTGTAGGGAAGATAGAACAAAATCTTAGTAAAAAAAAAAAAAAAAAAAAAAAAAAAAAAAAGAAAGATGTTTTAGTATATTCATTTAATTTAACCTTTGTGAATATTTGATTAATGGGAATATTTGTATGTACACAAGGATTTGATAGCTCGGACAATTTTCACAGATCGGAAGGAGTTTGATGCCCTTGTTTTATAATGAGATCTGTGTTTGCATGTGACTTACACAGGTGGGTCTCACATGCTAGTGTATAACTATGCATATGTTCATGTTGGAGGCCAGGCACTTCTAGTTGTAAATAAGAAGTGATGTTTCTTGCAGCATGAGCAGTTTGTTTCTGATTATTCATCTTATATTATATTATTCTTTTTTATTAGTTTTTTTTAACACACATCTCTGATGAGTTTGTGTGCATCTTTAATAAACTTGAGTCGCCGAATCAAATTTTGTGATAAAGAAGCATTGATGAAAGTGTTTTTCAAGAGCACTGGATTGAAGTATTGCTGACATGTGTGGTATAAGTGTACTTCCACTCGTTTTTAAAAAAAATATTTTATTCAAAAAATTTTTTCTTATATGATGCAAAGGTGCCTTTATAAAGTGAAATTTTATTTGTTCTTGATCACTTACAGCCAAATGTAATCTTGGTAATGGTTGAGTACATTCGCAGACAACTTGTTACCCAAGCACTAGGCTTATTTCAGCATTTGATGCTACTTAGATTTTGAACTGTATCCATTAAATCAGTTATGGTCAGTCTTTTGGCTTCCTGTTGGGAGGGAGTTAAGGTGCTTTCTCAGGGTGATGTTACCAAGGTTGCCATTTTTTTTTTGCTGCTTTCTGATTGATCTCTCTTTGGTCATGCATTTTTAGGTGAAAGAATTGGAGCTAAACAAGATCTTTTAGTTGCACTGGAGAGTTGTGATATGTATAGCTTTAGGAAGTAACGTAATGGGAAAGTAAATGGGAAAGTATCATATTTTTCCCTCCCTGACTTGATTTGCAAATACAGTTGTGGTGTGTATGTTTTTGTTTGTGTTCAGTGGAGAAACAGAAGATGTGTTTCGGCACGATGAAGCTGTATATGGATTGTCCACTGACCCAAACAATGACACAATATTTGCCAGTGCCTGTGACGATGGCAGAGTTCTCATTTATGACACCAGAGAGCCCCCAACCACAGGTGATTATTTATTTATTTTTTTTTTTTCAGCAGTTATTTTAAAGATAGAAAGATATCACCCAACTGACAATATATTAATGATATCTGATACTGTGTGTGTGTAGTATTAGAAGATATCACCCTACTGACAGTATATTAATGATGTCTGATACTGTGTGTGTGAGAGAGAGAGAGAGAGAGAGAGAGAGAGAGAGAGAGAAACATTTTGACATAAAATCTTTGGAGAGAATGAATTGTCAATAAAAGTGAAAGGAGAGGTGAGCTTTGGCTGTGTGAGTGAAAGTCTTCCCTGTTTAGGTAGAGTCAAATAGTCGTGTAACTACTACCACTGGAACATAATGTTACTTTGGGAGGGGAGAGGTGGTGTGAGGTGGTGAATAATGTGTTTGTATGTGATGAGAATAGACATTTGAAGATTTAGACCATGTTTTAATCATTTCACAGAGCAGTGTCCATTTATTTCAAATGCCTCCATTATGGTAATATGCTTCAGAGCCATTTGTACTGGCAAGCTACTCATCTTCAATGCATGCTGTGATGTACAATCCTGCTGAACCCAGACTTCTGGCCACTGCCAATGCCAAGGAAGGCGTAGGTCTGTGGGATATCCGCAAACCTCGCAGGTAATTGTCTGATATCAGGTATTTTGTGTGTGTTCAGAAAATTTTACTGTTCGGCAATTGAAGGGTAGTTTCATAAATTATTGTTGTGTTGTTCCTTTATTGCCTTACCTTTTAAGTACTTTTTTGTTGTTGTTGTTTGGTTTTGCATTACAGAGAAAAAAAAATGATAATAATCCTGCAAGTCTGAGTTGCAGCAAACTTGTGTGAACATCTAGTTTTGGATGTAGTTTGTTGTCCATATGTCTGTGTGTGTCTTGTTTGCTTTGCGTATGTGTGTCTGTTGTGTCTTGTTGATCTTTATCACTGTCCATTGTGGTCACACAGCTTTCCCAAAATCTATCATGAATCCGTAACATTAATGCCAGCTCCACACTTGGATGGTAATCCCACACTCTCTGCCACTTGTGCATGGGTCATTTGCTGCCTCTTTATCTGTAGTTTCTCATACAACTTACAAGTGTTTGAATTATGTGACACACCCTGTGCTATTCTCATAGGGAGAGCAGGCATTATCCTTTCATATAGTTTAAGCTCCAGCAAGGGGATATTTAATGTAAGGTCCTGAGTGGCCTTTTAGGCTGGGTTGTAGACTTGGACTACTGTTCAGTGTCATTCTCTTGTGAGTTCATTGACTCCTTCTCTTGGTGAGCATGGCTTCCACTGTCCCCCTTTTGATATTCTGGCACTTCTTTGGACAGATAAGTGTGAGGAAAAAAAAGTACAAGGAAAATGAATTTTACTCCTAGAACTAGTACTTACCTATCCAAACACTAGGATGCCCTCACTCTTCTCCACTTGGTCCTGAACAGGTGCAAAGACTTGCTTGGGACCGCTAAGTATATCGCAATGCTATTTTTTCATAGTAAAATTCTTTTTACGTGAGTTTAGAACTCTGTGTCTGATTTATTCTCAGTTGTTTGTGATCTGTAATACTTCTCTGTAGAACATTGCATGAGCTGATTGTTGTGGTACTTCGAGTGCTCAAGGGGGGAGTGCTCAAGGAGTATTGTGAGTGCAGCAATCTAAACAAGTGTCATTTTTCATCCGTTCAGCAAAGGAAAACTAATGGAGATCACATGAAAATTACCTCTCCTCTAGGGTTTGGTGGCCTCTCTTGGAGATTGGATGGCAAGCAACTGATTCCCTATAACCATCAGATTTCAGAGAGGTGTATATTTCAGACAGATTTAGGAGCTGAGGGTGCTTGATGTTACAGGCAGGAATGGCCTTCAGAGCAGTGAGGGAGTCCAGAGAGAATGGGAAAGTGTTTTTTGTGTTTGAGTCAGGAACCATCTGAAATGCCAGGAGGACCAGGGCTGTGAGCTTAGCAAAAAAAGTGAGCCATGTGAGGGAATGTGTTTTGAACAACAAACCTTTTGCATCCTGGTCTTGGTGGTGTTCAAGTCAGGAAGGTGGCTGATCAACTTGTGAAGAATGCTACTAATAAAGAACTGTCCAGAGTCTTTGTCCAGTACTCTTGATACGAAACCCAAAGTTCAGACTTCGGTCAAAGACCTCAGGCAAGAGGACTGGAACATGTAGACAGATATCAAATTCTTCTAGATGGGTCAAGACCTTCAAGAGGCATTAAGGTCTGCCACTGATAGCTGAAAAGAAGAAAGGGTTTTTGTGTAGATCACACATAGGCCCGCTGTTTTTACACTCACTTGAGTCTTTTTAAAAGATTTCAGTTCAGTGGCGCATTCCATTTGATCTACGTTTTTTTACTATGAAGCATGTGTGCTGGCATCTCAACACTTTACTACAGCAGGTTCCATGAAAAAAATGTGTTCAGAAATGTTCCACTTGATGTGATATTTTAGTTCTCGAAAGGGATAAGCATTTTCATCTGATATGAGTTTTTTACGGCAGAAAATATTTTAAGCGATATTTGTGTCTCACTCTAGTCTGATTTAATGAGTTTTTTCTTTATTGACTTTGACAAGATGACAGCCCAGATATGGCTGCTTGTGGCTGGCGGAGATGTAAAATGAATTGCTCACAACACCCTCTGGGTTTTGAATTGAAAGAAATTGTTTTGACTGGGGTTGGAAAGCGTTTTTTTAAAAACCAGTTGAGGAATAACAGGTTCAGGGTTGGTGCTAAACAAAAGAGGAAAAACAGGGGGTCAGTCAGCTTACTGTAAAAAACCAGCTGGTTTCCTGTTTGGGAATTAAAACCGGTTTAAACAAGGCTTCAAGGTCAGTTCTGGTTTTATGTTACAACAGTACATGGCATAACTTCTGGATTAATGCCAACACAAATTGTGTTCATTTGGATGCTCCCTTGGCTCCCCCTCACTCATAAGTATGCATATGCATGCACGTGTGCGCACTCGCACACACACACACACACACACACACACACACACACACACACACACACACACACACACACACACACACACACACACACACAGCTTATACACACACACACAAGCTTATACAAAAAAAAAATGAATGTTCTTTATTTCCAGTTCAAGGGACAGAAATCGAGTGTGTGTGACAAACAGCATAATAAGCCGATCTGCACATGAGAATAAGTGATGTAATATGATAATCTACACAAATTGTGGACTTGAAAAAAAAAAAAGAAATGTCTGCATTATAATCTGTTAGTTTTATATTGTAAGGAGATGCAAAATCTAGGTAAACATGAATTTATGTGGCACCCGACAATCTATCCCTCTGCCTGTCACTGCAGTTTTTCTCTTTCATTATTGGAAGAAAAAAAAAAACACAACCATTCCATTCACATGGAAAGCAAGAAAACAGAAAACAGTTGTCAATACATTTACAAGTAGTTTGTGTGTCTCCCTCGCTGTCATCCCTTGCGTCCACCCCTACCCCCATGGCATCCCTTCCAGGCAGGTATCTCTTCCACCTGTTATCAGCAGTTCGCTAGCCACACATTCTTGGAAACAGGTACTGTGTCAGTTTGTTGTTGTCATTTTTTAATTATTTTTTAAAATGTTATGGTTACATTTACAGCAACTGTCTTTCTGAACTGCCACACATGTAATTTTTTTTTTTTTGTATGTACTGGTTTTATTGTGCACCTCCTTTTTTTTTTTTTTTTTTTCCAAGGCTGATATGAAATTTATGAAAATGAACTGAAAAACATCTTATCAGATGGTCTGATTGCACATGTGTAACCAATTATTTTTTATGCAGCTGTGAAATAGAATTTAAAAAGGCTTGCTATTTTGATGTGTTATGCGTGTGTCCCTAAACCATCAGCTTCAGCTGGCTGATCATGTGCATTCTGGTGTGTGGATATATGGAACTATGCTTTCAACTAAAGCACTTTTTCTTTTTTTTCTTGCTAGTGGTTTGACTGATTTTTTTTTTCCTTAAAAAAGATTTTTTTTTTTTTTTTAATAAGAAATGGAGGATCAGTTTTTGTCATTGTGATGCAGTTGCCTGATACGATATGGAGGCCGGTACTTACAGCAAAGCTGTATGAGTGTCCCGAATCAACAACAGAGGTACCCATCTGGTGGCACTTCGACGACGTCTACCCCCAGTGCTGTATGAGCTGGGCAACACAAACCCATTGTGTGACTTGGACCATGACGGATACTACAATTCCTGCACCATGAAGAGTTGCTCTTTTGCTGGCCCTAATGATGAGGTACACTTGTTGCTCTGTTGTCTGGGTGGAAAGGGGGGGGGGGGGGGGGGTTGGTTTATATTTAGTCTGTTAGTTGGTTGCTTTGTCAGTTTGTGTATATGTGTGTGTGTGTATGTGTTTTTTTTGGTGGGTTGGTTTTGGTTTGTTTATTCCGTAAAACAGGAAAACTATGAAATGAACTTGTATGCAGGCTCTATTTTCTTACTGTATGCTGGTTTTGCTATTTTATGAAACATGCGAACAGATGAATGAGTTTGAATAATGTTAAAAGTGGCACGTTGTATTGTATGTATGCAGGCGTTATTTTTTTAATGAGTTAATAAGAATGTAAACTTGATGTCTTGCTCAGAGGGAGACTGTTTGCCCTGTCTGACTTCAGTTCTCCCTTACATTAACTTTCAGTTCTGACCTCTTTAGTCTTAGACATCTTGCCATTTTATTTTCTTATCTTATATTACCTCTTGTTTTCGCCTGATACTCTTTTCTTTCTTTTTTTTTGTTTTTGTTCTTTCTTTTTTTGCTCTTAATTTGGCTTCTTTCTCCTTGCTTCTGTGTCTGTTTACACAAAAATCTTCACACAAACATCCAGTGGGAAATATTTCACCTGAAAAAGAATGTTTCAGTTTGCAAACTTTTTGTTTGTGTGTGTGTGTGTGTGTGTGTGTGTTTGTTAAAATGAGCACTGCGCAGTTGCTGTTGGAGAAAACTATTGATTGGTTATGGACATGGCACAAAACATCAGCAGCTTAATAATGCAGATCTTGCTTGATTGTTGCCAATATAGTATAATGGAAATAACCTTTTGGTTTGTGCTTTGGGCATTGCTGCTTTAATGCATTTCAGGATTGAACATATGGAGTAATAGTTCTGTAGTGTCAGCTCTGGGATCTTTTTCATGCATCATGCTAACACAAGAGAAAGATACTAATTGTATCCATAAATGGTGATCTGAATTAGCAAAGCCTTTTTAACCTTTAGAAAACAAAAACAAGTCTTCCTGCACTTCAGTTTTGCCCTCTCTTGAAACATCCTTGGAAATTTTTTTCTTTTCATTACTTTTTTGTAATTCGTTTTGTGTAATTGTCTCTGAAGCACTTTTTTCATATTTCTATACTATTTTTATATGTAAGAATGCAAGTGTACATGTTTTAAAAGAATCTGGTTCTTTTGGGGCTTTAGATTTTTTTTTTTTGTGTTTATTTCAACATAACAAAAAGAATATTACCTTTTTCGTATTTCTTTTCCATGTGGTGATTGGGTAATTGATTTCATATGTTAATGCGTACACATGAAGGTCGTCAAAAGTTGCAACTTTATCTTCTAATTACAGTTAACATTTTGTTTTTTATTTCAGTATGTGCTGTCTGGATCTGATGACTTCAATTTGTACATGTGGAAAATACCCGATGATTTGAGTCGAAGTGAGTATTTCTGATTGTTAACTTCTGTGACACATGCAATGCAAAGCTTGTCAAGTCACATATTGCTTGCATGTTCCGCTCTGCTTTTTTAATGATGCAGAGAAAAGGAAACGCCTTACATCTTGACTTCCTTGGTAGTGGTGTAGAGACATAAGGATAGGTTTTCTTTGTTAACTAAAGTTAGATCATACTTTCCCGAGGTTTCAGTAAAGCTTGCAGTTGTGATTAGGATTCTGTCAGGAAATTTTGTTTTCAGAAATGTTAAAATGATGGTAGGTGAGGTCAGTAGTTAGTGGCATAGTTTGGAGTGGACTTGATCCAATGGATGCACCGTGTTGGCTGCTGTTCATGCATTTGTTTACCCCAGCGTGCTGTTGTTTCTCTTCATGTGAAAAAGTTGACATTTGACCAGTAGCATGGCCTTTAACCAGTGAATCGGTTTGGAGGGATTTCCTGTTTACTTTCTGCTGGTGGAATCCAAATCCTGAAACTTTGTATGCACATCTCAGCATATAAAGATCAGAATAGGAAAAAAGGAGGGGGGAAAAGAAATGGAACGGGAAAAAAAATACTACTCGTTTTCTTTTTATGAGGATTGTTTATCAATTGAAAGATGTGGTCTCACACAGGGAAAACAATGTGAATTCGGTGGTCCTTATAATACACAACTTGGGGGGGGGGGGGGGGGGGGGGGGGACTTTATGCATAAGTTTTGATGATGCACAGATTTTCACTCAGAGGGTCCCAAGGATGCATTGTTTTTGCTTTTAGGGAGTGAGTGCAGTCATTTTTCCACAGCTTTGAAGGCAAAAGCTGTGAATACATTGGAGATCCAGCAACTCCTGTTTTGATGTCAAATACATCGGCTTCATAGTTGTGGCCCCTGATAAATTCAAAGCTTCACATCAGTTGTGGGAAAGATCACAGTTTTGATTCTATGGCTCTGGCTCACTAAAAGCTTGCTGGAGGCCTTTGATGCGGTTGAAGAGATGGACATTTCCTCTTCTTTAGCGTTTCTAATGAAGAGATCAAAAAGGGTACTACTGCTATGCTTGCTGATCTCAATTTCATTTTGTTGACAAGATATACAAAAATAGCATCAGGTGTTCATACCACCAACAAGGCCAATCTAAAAAGGCATCTTTGCGTATGTTAAACCCCATTCTATCTTTCAAAAGAGTAGGCCACCATGTGCTGGTGGACATGGGATCACACATGCGCGCTGGTGAGGCTGATGTTTCAAAGTTTTGAAGCTTGCTGCCATAAACTAGGAAAAGTATGAATGCAACTGACAGTGAAGGGATGCACTTAAAAAGTGGTGATTCCTTGAGTGATGCAAGACCAGTGTAAGAGTGCTGTAAACAAGAGAAAGAAGATTTGGCAAAGTAGTAGATTAGTAGCAAGATTTGGGGAGAAAGTCCCACTTTAGTCCCCCCCCCCCCCACCCCCACCCCCCTTTCCCCTTGTTCAGTCTTTCGTTCTTTCCATGGAGAAGTCTCCCCTCATCAAATCAAGAATTTTCTTCTTGGAAGAAAGACTTGTGGAGGGAAGGATGGGCTCAGAAAGAGGATTTAGCCATTTGTGTGTGTTACTGAAGGTTTTGGTATGAAAGAAGCTTGGTTTCCAATGCTATAAGGAACTCTGTGAAATGTTTTCACCACCACCATCAATGTGTAAGAAAGGGTTCTGCATTGTCTGTGACCTGAGCTAGGTACTTTGTACTACTGGATGGAAGGAAGTGCTCCAAAGTTTTGAAAATTAGACCCTGTGAAAGGTTTTAACTAATGATTGTCAGCAGTGCAGGCAGAATCTTAAACCACTGGATTACAGGAGTCTCAAATGAAATGAATATATATATATGTTGTTGTTGTTAATTTGCACATACACACAAACACACACACATCACATCACAGTAAAATCAGATCTCAGCTTTATTAGATAATGTCATGTCATATTCCTCCCAAATGGTACAGCATCAAATCAACATGATTTTTGTTGTTTGTTTAAATGTCCTTTCAAGCTTAACTTTTTCTTTGTTTTGTTGTCTGACATTATAATGGTCTGTGGGTGTGTGTGTGTGTGTGTGTAAAGCCTGAATTCTGGCAAGTGGTTGAGACAGACCACTGATGGAAATGTTCTGGAGATGGAATTTTTCTTATCTTACAGGACATGAGGAATGTAGTTAGTATTAGTGGATGATTGGGGGGGTGTGTATGTATGTGTTTGTGTGTTTTTTGTGAGTGTAAAAGAGAGAAAAAGATTTGTTTCCAAGACATTGGTTTTCAAGTGCACTGTTTTATTCATTTGACAGGAGTGTGTACATTAAAGAGGCCCACATGATCCTGCATGGACACAGATCAATTGTAAATCAAGTGCGATATAATCATCACAGTGGCATTATCATTTCTTCAGGAGTGGAGAAGATCATCAAGGTATGTTTCACAAATGAACTATTTATTTCCATATATATCCTTTTCCTTTGTTTGAGGCTGCAGAAGTGTTTGTCATGTGACCCATATTTGGTGAGGTAGTGTGCCATGTCCACCGCTCTTACACCTATGCTTGCTATGTGACCCATATTTGATGAGACAGTCTGCCATGTCCACCACTTTTAGCTCTGTGCTTGTCATGTGACCCATATTTGATGAGGCAGTGTGCCATGTCCATCACTCCTACCTCAAGGAAGCCTGCCAGATTTCCACTGGGAAAGCCTGCAGTTGGTTTCATGCTCCAGTTGAAATGATTTATTGGAATCATTCAGAGTTAAAGCAGTGTCACTACTTGAAAGTCGAACTGAACAAGCTGAGATGACATTGACCTGTAAACATTTACCTTTTTTTTTTTTTCCTGGACTTTTTTATGTTGGGTATATGCAGCTGAAATGCAAGTAAAACATTTCTTTTATTAGAAAAAAAATTGTAAGTTGGCGTGGATTTGGTTGAAGTGATTCAGACATGAAAAATGCCATGTATGTTCAAATGTGAATCGTAGTCTGTCAGACCTGTTTACCCATATGATTTTTGCCACATATTTTACACATTTGGTGAAAAAGCAACAAATACAACAAACTGAAATAAGATATGTCAAATGAGATTTCAAGAGACAGCAACATTGAAATAAAATAGACCATTTCAGGAGTTCTCCTTTATTTACTCTTGTCATTTGCATTGTTGACATTTTTAGCTCTAAATATATTTGAAACTTGAAGGCCATTCTTGAATTGTTGAACCACCAGTTTGCATACCTAATGGCAAAGTAATGATGAATCATAGTTTCTAACTGAAGCATGCAATCCACAATCTAGTTTTCATAAATCGCTGAGCATAAGGAACCAGAGACTGATTTTTAATTCAGGTTTGAATATCTTCTCTAGAGGGGGGGAACGTAGCCTGTAAAACACAATTTGTTATGCTCGAATGAGATACATTAAGCCCCCACTGTGCTTAAAGCTGTTCTGAACAAACTGCAAAATTGATGTTAGCTATTGTCCAATATGTAACTTATTACTTCCAAAGCATTGTGAAATATTTCGATTGTTCCAAACATGAAAATATCCACCTCAAAATCAAGAATTGCAAGTATATAGTTGGTTAGCTACAAACTGATTGTCATCATGGAAGAGTTTGTTAACTAGTAACAAATTGATTTCTGTTAGGGAAGAGTTATGATTACATCCCTTTACATGGACCAGAATGATTCCCAGAATGTGTAGAGCAATTCTTTTTCTGTCCTTACTCTAAGGATAGCAAGTTACACAACCCTCGGCGACTTTGGATTACAAATGAAAAGATTATACAAAGAAGGACAAAGACAAGGATCATCAACTTACAAACTCAGCAAACTAGGTTTACTGTCTAACAGTTCGTTCAGTTATGAAAATGTCTTCGGAGTGAAGACCAGATCATAAACAAGAAGTCTCTGAAAACAAGCAAAATTTAAATATGAAATAATTTTTTCCCCCAGTGACCTAGATGACTTTTTTTATGTGTGTGTGAGACAAGTAGACAAGTTGCGCTTTCATCTGAATAGCAGTTCCCATGAATTACTTGCTTTTTTGTCTGTTGGTTGCAGTCCATACGCATTTGAGTAATCTTATCGAGTGTCGGTTAACAGCAGAATGTTAAGGCCTATGTATCCTTTCTCTAGATACAGATAAAACTCTGCCTCTCCCCATCCCACCTCTCATCATCATCTTCTCTCTTGAACAATTAAATGACACAGGACTGGTATCACTTTTCATATTTTGTTAGATCAGGTAGACTTCTTTTGTCCCTTAAGAATAATCAGAAGTTCTTTTTCATTACATGTGAATTCAACATTCAAGTTTGTTGTTGTTGTTGTCCAGGATTAGTTTTGATTTTTAAAATTTGGGTTAGAAATTAGATGACACCATGTTTTTTAACATTGCTAAGTTTATCTCTTTTTCAGCTTTACATGTTCTGCTAATTCTGATGGGACAGGGGGGTGGATGGGTTGGTTGGATTTAGGTGTGTGCATGTATATGTGTGTTTTGTTATGAAGGGTTTTGTTTGGTGGCAGTAATCTCAACATATAAACGGATGCTGTTAAATATTTTCTCTAAACTTTTCCAGGTTCTTCTGACATGACATGTACCAGCTTTTAAGTTCATTGTCAAAAGTATCAGTTGTGCAAGTGAAACCAGGTGGGGTGGGGAAAGGGGGGGGTGAGGGTGGGGGGGTGACCATGGGGTAGGAAAAAAAAAAAAGAAAAGAAGAAGAAAAAAATCCAAGTAAAAATCATGCAAAACGTTATGCAGAAATCTAATTGCGAATGAAGTTTGGCATGCATATGTTTTTTTTTTGTGTTTGAGTGACTGTCGGTCCCTGATTCAGTTCAGGGAAGGCTAAGGCGGCAGATGGGGGATCGGCTCTGCCTTTCATCGTGCAGCGCTCCAACACAGTGAACTTAACATTTCTCTTAATGTTTCATTAGGCTTCAGGAACCAAACTTTACCTTAACCTTTTTAATACTTAAATCTCAGTATCTCGCTCACTCATTTGTGTTTGTTTTTTTTTCTCTTTCTTTAACAACAAACTATTCAGTCTTGACGTGGTTAACAATGTGTTAAGTATAACCATGCTGTTATGGTTTGCTTTATTTCTGAAAGGATTTTGATGGGTGATGTTTTTGACATGAAGTATAGTTAAAATGAAACTGTTGGAAATCATTTTTTAAAGTATCCACTTTGTAACGTTGTAACGTTGTTACTCTCTCTCTCTCTCTCTCTCTCTCTCTCTCTCTCTCTGTCTCTCTCTCTCTCTCTCTCTCTCTCTCTCTCTCTCTGTGTCTTTCTCTCTGTCTGTCTGTCTCAGTACCCTCTCTGTCTGTATTCTTTTTGCTGTCTTTCTCTCTCACACTGTATATGTGTGTGTGTATATATGTATGGATGGATGAGAGCATGAGCATATATGTATTTTTGTCATATTTGCCTGTCCAAACAAATGCCTTATTCCCATTTAGTGTGGAACATCACCATATCACCAGGATCCCCCAAAAAACAACATTGGGAGAGCAGGGAGCTAACTTAGCCTTCATACCCAGTTAGGCAGCAGCAGAGACTGTCGTCGTCCATTAAAAGTTTGTTTCATCGCGCCATATTCAGCCTAGATCAGTGTTCTCATTTTCCTTAGTTGAAGAACAACATGTGTCTCTCTTCTCTCTGACTTCACTGAGTATAAAGAATTTTACCACTAAAAGAAAAAGTAGTTTTACGATATGCATACCTTCCAAACACCGAAACGTTTTCCTAGTTCCCCACCAAGTTGGGAAAAGCGATCTAGTCTGAATATGGTGCAGTCAAGTCATCTCACTAAGGGTGATTACCTTTAGTGCCCAATAAAGTACTGAAGCAAGGTTAGCTCCATGCTTTCCCGGTTGTGTTGTGTGTGTATGTTTGTCTTGTTTTTTTTGTGTGTTTTTTATCTTTATGATACAGTGATGTTTCCACACTAAATGGGAATAAGGCATTTTTTTGACAGGTAAGTGTATCATAAGTATAATTTGGTTGTAGAATTCCTTTGATCGCATAAGTAGAAGTGAAATACACAGATGCAGTTCAACTAGTTTTTATTCTGTGTGAACATCAGTTTAATGTGGAACTGCAATCAGGCTTTTTTATATGAAAGTATGCGTGCAGTGTGATGTTCAAGCTTTATCGAAATCAATCATTTTCTTGACTTCAGATATTTTTTCTTCCATCATAAGTTGTGGATTAGAGCCATGAGTAAATGAAAGGGAATCCATGGCCAGAAGAGGCTGGTCTGCCTTTTCTATATGTAATGAAAATTATTGAATGCATTTTTCTTTTTTTTCGTGTTGTTCAGTTCAGGTTTGGAGTCCATTTTTCCACTGCAGAAAGGGAGTGGTGGAATTGATTCTGAAGCTAAGGATGCTTTCACGGAACGTCCTGTCTACACACATGAAGAGTACATTAATCTCGTGCTTCGGAGCGGCCTAGTCATGTCTCATGACTATTCCTCTCAGTCAGTGGAGGAAGATCCTCGTATGATGGCCTTTTTTTCGACAGTCTGGTACAGCGAGAGCTTGAATATTGGAGCTCTGAGGAAGACCTGTCATCATCCAACGAGATAGAACTGTACGACAGTATCTTGCAAGTGACGCGGAGGTCTCAACAGGAGGTCCGTGAGGGTCACGACAATGAACCAGCTCAACAGGACATAGATGGTCATATTTCAGATTCCTCAGACAACAGTGAGTTCTCCCCCTTTACTTTGGCATTTGCCAGTGTCATGGCTGCCCAGGAATCAGACGTGTCTCGTGTGTTAGATGCACATGATGAGAGTGAAAGAATTCGAGCGGCTGCTCAGGACCCGTTAGAACTTGGTTCAGGACGCTCTTCTAGGGACAGAACCAGGAAAAGCATCTCTGAAATCATTGCACAGAACAGGAAGGAAGTTATGAGGGCTGCGGAAATGAGATATAGAAATGTGCGATCATCAGTTCATGTTCATAGCAACATCCTGTCCTCAACCAGTTCAGATTCCGATTCTGAGGATCAGGCAACATGTTCCAGTGTAAGGGTAGAAGATGTAAATAATTCATTGAGATCACGTAGTGCTCAGCAGCATAGGGCTGTGAATCACTTGAAGCGCCTGCAGGCACTCCGAACAAGACTGGTGACCAGTGACACCGATGATAGTGGTGATGAATCGCCTCGTTGTAAGAGGCCCAGACAGGGGTCAAATAGTTCCAAAGAGGAAGCTCCAGCACTTTCTTTGGATCAGTGTGGCACTGTTAAGGCTTTTGCAAATGAAAAACTGGCACATCATGTCGTGCCTTCAGACTGTGGTGCTAGCACCTCACAAGCATCCTCCTACATTCTGTCTGCTGTTCCCAAAGGCAAGGCTGGATTTGAACACGAAGCAGGTCCTTACCTTCAGCAGACTGATGGGCCAGGGCTGTCTGGCCACTTGCCTTCCCTGTCCTCTTCCAATTCCACTTCTCACCCAGAATCAGTGGCTTCCACTTCAGAATCTTCTGCTGCCCACCCTGAAGAGAACACTGCATCTGCTGACCAAACTCCCAGCAAGGCTGTGAACGGAAACAGTTCATGTGATACAACTGGTGGACCGTACTGTTCTGAACCAGTCCAGGAGTCAGAGGAAGAGAATTCTCAGCCTGTGTGGAATGAATTTACCAAATTCAAGAAGCGGTTAAAGAGAGCAAGTCGTTATTTCCGCCAGAGGATGCAGGCTAATGATTCAAGTGATGATGATTGAAAGCAAGAGAGGGCATGGCGAATGATGTGTGCTGATGAGGTCAAGATTTCCATAAAACTAACAGGCCTAGATTGTCAAAATGAAGTTTCTTTATTTCAGCGAGTTGGCGTCACTCTTGAAAATGACACATCACTGGGTGGTCAAATGTGATCTGCTGTGTGATTTGGACTACGCTGTCACTGTTGAAGACTTGATTCCATCAGACTGACTTAAACAGTCACGTAGATGGATCTGCCGGAAAGGTTGATGCAAAGCAAATCCATTTTCATACATGTTGTATTGTTTAAAGATGTCAGAAAAGTATGGCTTAATGTATGTTGTACATGTAATAATCATTTAGACATTCTTTGTAACACTGAAACTGAAATTGATGAAAAATGGCTAGTGTCATGGAGAGATTGGTCGCTTAAAAATTAAAGCCCTGAAAAAGGTAAAAGTTTTAAAATTAAAATCTGTTTATTTTAACAAAAGAAAAAAAGTAAATATAATTCAGAAAGGGTGCAGAGTGATTTAATGTTCTTAAACTTTTTTCTACAGATGTTATGAAAAACTAAATGTTGCAAGTCAGTCAGTGCCCCTTTAAAAACAACTCCTGAGAAACAAACCTGTGCACATCAAATAGTTATTTAATGCCCCTTTAAAAACAATTACCAAGAGACTAATCTGTACACAACAAATAGTTGTTCAATACCCCTTTAAAAACAACTGAGAAACAAACCTCTACATGACAGATAGCCAAATCCCCTTTAAAAACAACTGAGAAACAAACCAATATGCAACTGAGATAGTAATTTAATATCCATCTGAAAGCAACTGAGAAACAATCCAGTGCATAAACAGATAGCCATTCAATGCGTCTTTACAAACAACAGAAAAACGGTCCAGTGCATAAACAGATGGCCATTCAATGCGTCTTTACAAACAACAGAGAAACGGTCCAGTGCATAAACAGATAGCCCATTCATGCATCTTTACAAACAACAGAGAAACGGTCCAGTGCATAAACAGATGGCCGTTCAATGCGTTTTTTACAACAAACAACAGAGAAAGGTCAGTGCATAAACAGATAGCCATTCAATGAATCTTTACAAACAACAGAGAAACGGTTCAGTGCATAAACAGATAGCCATTCAATACGTCTTTACCAACAACGGAGAAACAGTCCAGTGCATAAACAGATAGCCATTCAATACGTCTTTACAAACAACCGAGAAACAATCCAGACCACAAGTAGCAATTTAGCACCCTTGTAATAACAACTGAAAAACAACTAGTAGCAGGTGAATATCTTGTAATACACATTGCTTATGGACAAGCTTTTTGGGGGGGGGGGGTGGGGGGGGGTGGGGGTGGTGGTTTTTCCTTTTTGCTTTTAATTAAATGCAGTTCCTGGTTAAGAAATTTCACGGTTGCTTACATTTTGTGTGTAACCAGTTCTGTTTCTTATCCCAAAATAATGGCAGCCATATTCTGCCTTTGGGGATGATACATAAATTGAATGTGATACTAGTGTGCATGTTTGTGTGTGTGTTTTGTTTGTGGGTTTGACTTTTTGGGTTTGTTTTTTTGTTTCTGTTTTTCTAAATATGTGTGTGTGTATGATGTATCTCATTGACATATGATGATCTTGTCAACTCTTTTCTACAAAGAATAGAAGGAAATTTAGTGTGCGTGCAAGTATTTTGTGTGTGTTTTCTTCTTTTTTTTTTTCTTTTTTTTATGACAAAATTCTTTCCCACACAGAAGGTTGGTCTGAAGTCTAATCCAAATGACTAGGAGGGGAGGGGAGAGGGGGTGGTGAAGTCTGTACAGATGCAGACTGTGAAATAAAATCTTGATGTACCTGCTCGAGCTGGGATGACAGGTTCTAAAGCAACATAATGTAATAAAACGATCCCAAAACTGCAGAAGAAATATAGATAAACTAACCTGGAGTGGTCAGGTTATAGACAGCTTTTGGTGTCCAAATATGACCAAAGTGAGTGGGAAAACAAAATAAGCGAAACTGTTGTGTACTCTTGAAGTTTAAAGCGCGGAGTGACCAAGTCAAAGATGAATCTCCCTGCATCAAAACTTTGGTTTGGCGTCATACACTTCACCATGTCGGACCATAGCTTTCTACGGCTGAGACACATAGCCGGGGACGCGCAACATTCTGGCAGACTCCATCAGCCGATCCAGGTCCGTCCTCCACACAGAGTGGACCCTCAGCAGGATCACTCTAACCACGGTGTGGGAACACTGGTTCAGACCCATGGTCGACCTGTTTGCCACCCGGTTCAATCATCGTCTGCCAGTGTACGCCTCTCCCGTCCCCAATCCCCAAGCGTTTGCTATTGATGCTCTCTCCCTTCCCTGGGACCGCCTTTCCCCCCCTTCCCAATCCTCCACAAGGTGATCAGGAAGGCAAGGCTCGAAAGACCCCGGCTCATCCTCATAACCCCGTGGTGGCCGACCCAGTCCTGGTTTCCAGACCTCAAGTCCCTCACCCATGTTCCCCCTCTCCAACTAAATCATTGCTGGGACATGCTCAGGCAGCCCCGCTCAGGCTGCCCTCACTCCAACCCTCGGATGCTTCGCCTCCACGCATGGCTCCTGTGTCAGCCCAGTTGCAAACACCGGCCCCTGCCTCCCACTCGGACAGATCCCAGTCCGTCCTAGACATATTTGCAGGACGGGGGCCTCACAGGGCCTACGGGACTTCGCCTCGGCCTCACGCAGGGCCAGCACCAAGTCCCTATACAATTACCGATGGGAGAGATGGGTCTCCTGGTGCTCAGACAACTCTGTTCCCCCTGTCCATCCATCCAACATCCAGATAGGCAATTTCCTATCCCACCTCTCTTCCTCCCTTAAGCTCTCTGCTAGCTCCATTTGGGGCTACAGGTCGGCTATCTGCACCACCATTCGCCAGCTTGGCGGCCCCTCCTTTGAGAATGATTCCTTCTCAGAGAGGTATCTCGGGGGGTGGCCCTACGGGAAGTGCAGTCCCCTAGACGCATTCCCCTGGGACCTCTTCATTGTCTTGGACGCACTCAGAAAACCTCCTTTTGAGCCTATCTCTCCACTCTCCCCTTTGACCTCCTCTCCTTCAAGACCACCTTTCTCCTCGCCGTGGCCTTGGCCAGAAGACAAAGTGAGATTCATGCCCTCAGCGGGGACCCCAGGGACATCGCCTCTACAGGGATGGCTCTGTCTCTCTCAAGTTTTTATCCAGAATTCTTAGCTAAGAATCAGAAACCGGGCACTGCCTCTCCTTCCCTCGTCATCCGCTCAGTGGCGGATATCTTAGGAAGAGGGGGAGTGGGGGAGACATGGACTTGTGCCCTTCCAGGTGTCTCAGATACTATTGAGAACGTTTGCGCCCCAGGCGCTCCTCCCAAAGACGTCTCCTTATTTCCATCAAACCAATCGGTAAGAAAGACATCTCGGCTGGCACTGTCTCTAGGTGGCTTTCCAGGACAGTGAGATCTGCCTACGCGCAGGCGTACAACTATCTCCCTGTCCCATCTCCGGGCTCATGAGATCAGAGCGCTGGCCACTTCAGCAGCGTTCCAGCACTCTGTCCCCTTGCGCCATCTTCTGGAGGCAGCCTACTGGTGTTAAGAAAATCCTTTTATAAACTTCTATTTAAGGGATCTCCGCATGACCAGGGCTGACGGTTCTAAAGGGATCTCCTTTGTGGTGGCCAATGCAGCCATATCGGTTAACCCCAAGAACCACTAGGGCACTCGGCCCTCCTCCTATTCCTTTAAATTCTGCTATGGTCTGACATGGTGAAGTATATGATGCCAAAATGGGGAGTTTTTCCTATACTCCCTGTTTGCTAGTATACTCACCATGTCAGACTCTAATGCCCGCCCTACCTTTTCCTCTAGCGCCAGGGTTCTCGGGGTTACCTTGCGCACAGGCCTCAGATGAATGAGGTACAGGAAGCCTACACAGGCTTCTTCCTTTGGCGGAATTAGGGTGGGCATCACGTGACTATCTTATGACTGCATTTGCCACAAAAAGTTTCGGCCTGGCAGAGCTGACAAACTGCTGTAGAATGCTATGGTCTGACATGGTGAGTATACTAGCTAAACAGGGAGTATAGGAAAAACTCCCCATTTTGCTGACCCAGTTCCAAGAACTTACTCCGGTGTGTGTTTCATTAGCTGAAAATTTTAAACAAGATGCAAGGCATATAAACGTACTCCCAGTTTATCTTGAATGTGCACGAGATATTCCATAAAGAGGTGAAAACCTTTTAAGCCGTTATAGCCTCAAGTAACAGGTAAACATCAGCCATCATCTGTGACACAAAATGAACACACCTACAAATTTTCAGAAAGATCGGCCAAATACTTTCTGAGATATTCAGTAAAGAAGAAGAGACTGTTATGAGCCAGTATGGCCGTTAGTAACGGCTATAACAGTGAAATAAAACATCAGGCATGATCTGTGATCCATAATGAACATACGTACAAATTTTCAGAAGGTCGGCCAAGTACTTTCTGAGATATTCCATAAAGAAGAAAACTGTTATGGGCCATTATAGCCATTAGTAATGGCTAAAACGGTAAAAGAAAACATCAGGCATGATCTGTGACCCATAATGAGATATTCCATAAAGAAGAAAAACTGTTATGGGCCGTTATAACCGTTAGTAACGGCTATAACGGTAAAATAACACATTGAACATCATCCATGACTTACAATGAACATACCTTCAAATTTTCAGAAAGATCGGCCAAGTACTATCCAAGATATTCCATAAAGAAGAAAAACCGTTATGGGCTGTTATAGCTGTTAGTAACAGCTATAAGGGTAAAATAACACATCGGGCATCATCTGTGACCCATTATGAACATGCCTACACATTTTCAGAAAGATCGGCCAGGTACTTTCTGAGATATTCTATAAAGAAGAAAAAAACCGTTATGGGCCGTTATAGCTGTTAATAACAAATATAACAGTAAAATAACATATCAGGCATCACCCGTGATCCATAATGAACAAATCTACACATTTTTCAGAAAGATCAGCCATGTACTTTCCGAGATATTCCATAAAGAAGAAAACCATTATGGCCATTAGTAACGGCTATAACGGTTCAAAAACAACACACCTAACGGTTCAAACAACACACCAGGCATCATCCATGATCCATAATAAACATACCTTCAAATTTTCAGAAAGATTAGCCAAGTACTTTCACAGATATTCTACAAAGAACAAAAATTGCTGTGGGCTGTTATAGCTGTTAGCAAGAGCTGTAACGGTAAAATAACACATCGGGCATCATCCGTGACCCATGGTGAACATGCCTACTCATTTTCAGAAAGATCGGCCATGTACTTTCTGATATATTCCATAAAAAAGAAGAACCATTATGGGCTGTTATAGTTGTTAGTAACTTTAAAATAATGCATCAGGCATCATCTGTGACCCAGAATGAACATGCCTATAAATTTTCAGAGAGATAGGCCTAGTACTTTCTAAGATATTCCATAAAGAAGAAAAACCGTTATGGCCGTTAGAACGGTTATAAATGTAAAATAAAATAACACATCGGGCATCATCCATGACCCATAATGAACATGCCTACAAATTTTCAGAGAGATCGGCCAAATACTTTTTAAGATATTCAATAAAGAAGGAAAACCGTTACGGGCCGTTATAGCTGTTAGTAACGGCCATAATGGTAAAATAACGCACATTGGGCATTATCCCTGACCCATTATGAACATACCTACAAATTTTCAGAAAGATCGGCCCAGTAGTTCTGTCTGGAGCGCATAGAACACATTTTGACCACGGACGGACGGACAGACACGCACGCACACGCACGCACAACACACACACGCACACACACAGAGCATTTCTTCATTCCCATTCTAAAGTACTCCCTGTTCTATAAGAACTGGGAGTACAAAAAGGATACTGGTTAGTCAGGAAGTTACGATTTTCATAAAGTTGCTGGAACCATAGTATGTATCCTCGTTCCCATTGTTATAATCTGCTTTCAGGTTGAATGTGCATAACGAAAAAGCAGAAAGAGCACACAAAACAAAGTGTGAAGTAATGCACTTTAATGAACGACACAAAGCAAGACAAGAAATTTTCGGCAATAAGCCTTCCTCAGCGACAAAACAATGAAAACAGTACAGACATTAACATGCACAATACTCCCCCCTGGTGTATTAGGGGAGTATTGTGCATGTTAATGTCTGTACTGTTTTCATTGTTTTGTCGCTGAGGAAGGCTTATTGCCGAAAATTTCTTGTCTTGTTTTGTGTCGTTCATTAAAGTCGTTACTTCACACTTTGTTTTTTGTGTGCTCTTTCTGCTTTTTCGTCATGTTTCGGTAACGCTGCAGTTTGTTTCTTTTGCCGTTGAATGTGCATAGAAAAGCATTCCCAAGTGTGTGTTGACTAGGTTATGCATGGGGTTGTCAACTTAGGAATGAAAAGATAGAATCAGTTGTTTCAAGTATGACCTGTATTTCATAAATGTTATGATACATCCCAAACTTTGTTCAGTGCAAAGTTTGCAGGATACAATTACAGCTGTAACAGTCATGTTTTTAAAAGGTAAGCAGAACAGTCCTTCAACAGTGGCCATTTTCACATCACAAATCTGTTGTATTATATTGCATGCGCTTTTTATTTGAAATTGGATTTACACCAACAACCACAAAAGCATCAGTTGCTAATAATTTATGTAGTTAAACAAATCGCAAGTCATACACTAATTTCAGAAACATTGCAACCTTTGATGTAAATGGCCCCAGTGTCAGACATGTTTATGAGAACGACCGGGTTCTATAGCACTATTGTCATCATCCTTGTCCTCACTGATCACTGTGGTCCTTTATGAGGAACTGGTGATCTCCGTGTTGATTTCCATCCCGCAGTTATACCTACGGTAAACTTGACTGGGTCTTGAATGTTTGTAAACTGATAATTGGCGATGGAGGGATGAGTAACAGCCTCCACTGCAGAACCTATGTTCATTCATTCTGGTGCCAAAGCTGAGCATTTCTGCTCTCAATTTAGTACAAGGCATTGTAGATGGTGTCTTGTAATCACAGTGACTGAATCAGAGCACGCATTTTGTAACAGCACTGCAGTGACAGCACCAGTGCCCTCTGATGGACAGTTCTACAGTGGTCTGAAATTGATTATTCCAGAAGAAAGGTTCCTTGTCTTCTGTAAATTCATTTGAGACACTATGTTCTTAAATATTATATTACTGTTGGCCTGTTTGACGAGAGCTTCCGAGATTTGCATTATGTTGTTTTTGTTTAATTGGAATGTTTTTTCATTGAAATTTGACTTTTGTACGTTTGGTGTCCCTTATTCCTGTTCAGTCCTGCTGCTGTTGGGTTGAGATGGTCTGTGAATTTTGTCTGGGATTTATAAATGACTAGCTTTTCAGTGCTCTGTTCCCTAGTTCACACACATACGCTCGCACACACACACACACACACCACACCACACTCATACACACACTCATACACACACACACACACACACACACACACACACACACACACACACACACACACACACACTCCCATTGTGTACCCCTCGGGTGCACCCTGCTCCCCATGCTTTTCCATCCTTTTTTTTCTCTTTTCTTTCTGTCTGAATCCACAGCACTCTGTCAAAGATTAAACTGATGGTCAGAGGGAAAGAAACAGTAGGAATGAAACAGGTGGAAGTAACACACAACCACAGACATCTAAAAGGACATTGTTGCCCAAACTAGTAGTAGTGAAGAGAGAGAGAGAGAGAGAAATCTGCCTGATAATAGTATAAGGAAAGGAGTGGTGGGATGGTGGGGGGGAAGGGAATAGTTTTTTGGGGGGAGGGAAGATTGGGGTTGGCTTCCCACATGGGATGCGCAGTAAAGGGCCATTCATTATCATGTGAACTGTCCAATCTAACCAAGGATATTATCTCTGGTCTGTGGATGATGCGATTGTCCAATTAATAAGGCTAATTATTTTTTAAAGAGTGTTCTAACCTAATTGGAGAACACCTTTGCTCTGCTGATGCTTTCAGCTGTTCTAATGGCATGCTGTCACTAAAATGACTGTCTTTGAACACTCCTAAAATGGACAGTTTTTATGTATGTGTACATATATTGCAGTCAAAAGTAAATTCATTGTGCCATATCTAGAGTAATTATATGACTTTTAGCACTTTACATACATAGAGGCATTGATTAAAAAAAAAAAGGAAAAATTGTCAGACTGCATGCATAAACAGACACACGTTAAATTGTATGAAAATACAAGAATTGACATTAACATCCAGACATGTATGATGGGCAGCAAAATATCACAATTATTACAGTGGACTGTTGTTTTAGACAGGCATACACAGATGCATGAAGTTCCAAACAGATGATTATGTGGTTTGTGTGACTTAAGTTCAAGATGAAAAGGTTATGCCAGTCGTGAGTAAACGCTAATTTCTATTTGTACGCTGCTTCTGCTGTGGTTTGTATGCAAGCACCAGGTCAGAAACTATACAGGCAAGCTTGAAACTGTGTGTGTGTGTGTGTGTGTGTGTGTTTAAAAACTTTTCTGTTTTTTTTTTTTTTTTTTAATGTGCTTCTTGTCTGCATGTGTTGAACAAATGGGTACTGCAGATAGCATCAGGTTGGATGTGTCTGCATTTTTGTCAGGAGAGCGTAAGTTGCCTTCATGGCTAATGTAATGAATAAACTTCTGTTGTACGTAGTGCTGACATGTTGCATACATATATAATTGCGTCAAACCAGCGAAGTATGAGCAAATGCTGTGACAGGGCATATTTTCATTCCTCAGCTGAAGAAGCATGTTAACATTTTGTTTTTTTTAATAACTGATATGAATTAATGCAGTTTAGTGGTTTCATAGAGTGAATGGATGTGCTAGTCAACCATTACTTTCCTCAGTTAGAACTTGATACATATGTGATTTAAATAAAAAGTTGGAACCATTGCTTTGTAGGTTGGGATGTTTGAAGGGCCCCCCCCTCCCCCCCCCCCCCCCCCCCCCCCCTCCCCCCTCCCCCCTCCTCCTCGCCCCCCCCCCCCTCATACCCCCCCCCCCCCCCCCCCCCCCCCCCCCCCCCCCTGTTTCTTTTTCCATTTCGTTTCTTTTCCAAAAGGCTTTGTTTCTGAAGTGTAAGATGTTATAGTTGAATTAAAAAACTTCTTTCAACACGTTTTTTCCCTTTTTTTGCTCTTTTGTTTGGTTTTATTTTTTTTTCTTTTAAGAAAAAAAAATTGTCTGTCTCTTGTTTCATGGTTAATATGAATATTTTCCACACCCAAATAAGGACACTTCTGGATAAAATGGGTTCCATTTAAAGACTTTGACCCCCCCCCCCCCCCCCCCCCCCCCCCCAACAAAAAAAAAAATCCTCGTATTCTTTATGGTTTATTTGGTAACCCAATGAGAGACTTTTCCCCATCTGAGAGATCCACAAGTTGGGATTTCTAGAACTCACTCAGTATTTATAAAGTGATTCCAGTGTGCCTGCATTGCAGAACTAACTTTTGTAATCTTGGTCTCCATGTTAGGATGCTTACGAATGTTGGCAGCACTACATTTTGGCGGCCCACTACCTTTTATGCTGACTTTTCACTGGTTGGACACTTTAACTTAACCCCTGAGGTCAGTAATAGCTTGATAGGTGCACATACATGTGCAGTGTTGAGGAATGGGTTTCTTTTAGTTGCCAGTCTTTCCTTCATACTCGTTCATCTCATGTGTGTGGTAGGTCAGCTTTTCATTATTCATATTGCAAATCTATGTGGTAGGTCAGCCTTTCATTATTCATATTGCAAATCTATCTTGAAACGGCTGCTTCTGATAGTTTGTATGTCATTTGATGTAAGGTACGGAAGTGTTGCTTGGGATAACCTCAACATCAACAGGACTAGATTATGATAGGTGCAAGGTGGCTGTTTCATACATGTAGAGAAAAATAAATTTGATCTGAAATGACACACACACACACACAAAGAAACAAAGTGGAAAATTGTTTTTATACAAAGCTTTATCAGCAGCTGAACTTTGTCACCTGGTGTTCAGGTATGAAGTCAAAAGCAGCTGAACTTTGTCACCTGGTGTTCAGGTATGAAGTCAAAAGCAGCTGAACTTTGTCACCTGGTGTTCAGGTATGAAGTCAAAAGCAGCTGAACTTTGTCACCTGGTGTTCAGGTATGAAGTCAAAAGCAGCTGAACAATGAAAATCAGCAAAACAACTTTGGGGACCTTCAGCTAGCTTTGCCACTACATATGGGAGATCATGCCATAGCCACTTATTTCCCCTTCCTTCCAAGCACACTCCCGCCTTCACTCCCATGTCCTCCTACACCACCACTCCAACATCACCACACCCTGCTCCCACAGTCCATGTGCTCCCACAGTCCATGTCAGCATTTACATCCATGCTGTACATGTTTTATAGTGTGAAACCATGCAGACATCTGTAGTCATTAATCTGCTCCTGTTCCTTCTTGAAGTCTGTCTGTTGCCAGTATATACTTGGATTTTCTATTCACCTGTTATTAACTTTTGTTCAATGCAAAATTCGATAGGGGTTTTTCAGAGAAGTCAAACTGCCAGTTGTTTTTTGTTTCGCTGTGTTAAATCAGTAATCAGTATTTCTCATGATGTTTTATCAGAAGATCATGATTATGACTTGATGTATGCCCCTTCTTGCCACTTTTTAAGGGGTTTAGACATTTATTTAGATAATTGATCCATACACATTTGAATTCATATTATAATGCATGAACACATATGCATGGATGCACACGCCCCCACACACGCACACACACACACACACACACACACACACACACACACACACACACACACACACTTAAAAAAAAAACACTTTTGATTCATATAATTTTGTGTGCATGTTTGTGTCTCTCTTTCTACCTTCTTTACAGGATGAATGAAGTGACTGCATGTGTTTGTGTGTGTGTGTATCTGAAGTGCTGGTGTGTATAGTGGCGAAAAATAATCCATGTGCTGGCATTCTGATTTTGTTGCACAAGAATGCTTTCACCTTACCACCTCAACTTTTGAAAAAAAAACAAAAAAAAAACAAAAAACTTGGTCAGCAGTGTTGTTCCAGTTCATTTTTCCATCTAAAAATTAAGCATCTTATTCCACCTTCTTGTCAGAAGAGTTTTGCACCAAACATGCCTGTTACCTGACTACAGTCCTGATATGCCCTTAGCGGTCGGCTGGGCTATAAGCAACATTACTTTACCTTACCTGTTACCCTGACTGAACGGTGGTTAGTCAGTGTGATACCCTAGCCTGATGTTTACCTGTAGTGCTTGTCCAGGCTACTAACAATTTTATGACAATGTGTTGTACTTTTTGCTGTGAAATTCTAACTGTCTGAAAAAGGATCATTTGAGGCCAAAGCATTGCTGTCAAATGGAGCTTAAAGAACAGTGAAATAAATTTTAGCTGACTGCAAAAGTTTAAAATACCATGATGGGACGATTGGCCAATCAGGAATTCTCATAGCACAGCCAGTCATGTGCAACCGGATAAAGGTTTTACAACCAATCACATTTTGTGATTTGAGACTACATTTGTGTAACATTCACCTCCCTTGAAGACAGGTTCGGAGATGATAGTCATACTGTTTGGACAATAGTCGGCTTGTAGCTTGAAACGCAGGCTTACAGCTAGCTGGAAGTTTGATTAATTTTGTATTCAGTGATGGTGTGTGTGTGTGTGTTTTTATAATGTTAAAGTAGTACTGCTGTTGTACCTCCAGATTAAATGGAAATATGAGCTTCAACAAGGGTTATCTCACATCTTCGTTGTATGCAGTCTGTGGGGCTGTTGAGGTTCTTTCAGCAGAAATTGGGTGTCCCTGCCATATGGAAGTTCTGTGTTAGTGATTTCCCCTCATTCTTGTTGACTCTGGGGGGGGGGGGGGGGGGGGGGGGGGGGGAGGGGGGAGTGGAGTGGTGGTCTTTCTATTGTTTACAGTTTTTCTCCCTTTATAGTCAATTCCTGTTTTTGTTTTGGGGTGTGTTTTTTGTTTTGTTTTTTTTTTTCTGGTCACAGTTTATAGCTTGCCATATTACGAAAATCTCTGGCGATTAGGAAAGGAGACAACACACTGTCAAGAAAGAACACAAGGTATCTGTTCTGCAATCTCTGTCTATAGGGCATGTGAATGTGAGTGTGTGTGTGTGTGTGTGTGTGTGTGTGTGCGTCATGTGAATGCTTTTTGTTTGTATTGTTTTAAGGCTGGAGTGAAGAATGAAGTTGACTGTTAGTGCCCTCAGCATGGACGCTTTTTATTGGCTGTAAGGGTAGTAGTTTTGCAACTGTGTATTCATTGATGTTATTTGTGTTGATGTTGTCTTTGTTGTGTGTGTATGTATATATATGTGTATGTTTGTGTGTGTATATATGTGGTCTGTACCTACCCCACTCCTCGGCTCTATAAAACAACAAAAGCCCAATTTTGCTGCTGAGCCTTAGGGATGAAAATGAAGGAAACTTTGGTTTCAAGTTCAACCTTGGACACAGTACTATCAAGATGAGAAATTTTATTTTTGCCTATTTACCAGAATCTTTGATAAACAGTCCTAAGCTCACTACGCATACAATTGCAAGGTGTTCTTGGTGATTCATGGGTTTCTCGATTATTTCTGACATTTTTGTGGATGGATTCAGTGAATGCACGTGTGGCCCATGTCAAAGTGCATGCTAAGACTTAGTAAGAGAAATCCAGTTTTGGGGGACTACTTACAGCCTATTGTTACATGAAATCAGATGCTTTAAATCAGTTAAAGCATATGGAAATAAGAAGTTGACAGAAAGAAGTCTTCATTGAAGTCTTCAAGGAAAGAGTCTTCATTGAATAAAATTGTGACAAGCATCTCCAGGCTTAACACTTGAGATTTACAAATAGATTAGCCTCTCTAACAACCTTGAACTTATTTGCATCGAAAGTGACTGAATTTTTCCTTGTATAATCTCTACTGGACTGCTCATGAATGCATTGTTAATCTGCATGTTCACAGTCCATATTTTGTTCATTTTGTGGTTGAACCTTTGAGAATGAAAGTTTTGTTGGAAAGCTGTGCATGTCTCATTTTCTTCAATGGCACAAACATTCTGGTTTGATCGGAATGGAGCTTCTGCCATGACTAGTTTTGATTTCCCTAGCGCGTTTCCTAATTCTTTCAGTTTCAGTGAGAAAGGTATCTTCTGAAAGATTCCCTCTGTTGGCAGATTGATTTGGGCTGCCATCAGAGGAGTGTGTGGCCAGTTTAAAACTAAAAAAATGGCACTTGCTGTTGTAGGAGAGATTCTGAGGGCTGTGGCCTGTTCAATTGGACCTTTGCTATTGTAAGGGGGGGAAACGGGGGTAAAGGATGTTTTCTCTCTAGCTGGACCTTTGGTGTTACAGCATTACAGCAGAGATAGTAAGAGCTGGGTCCTCATGGCGGATACTTGCTATTGCAGGAAGTTTGTAAAGGAAGGGCTGAATCTCTCCAGTTCTAGGGGGGGTGGGGGGGGGGGGGGGGATGGCAGGGGTTCTGTGTAAGGGAAAGGCTGTTGTCTCTCCAGATTGGACATTAGGTACAACAGGAGGGGTATGAAGAGCTGTGTCCTCATCAGAGTGGGACTTTTTGTCGTACGGGGATTTTTCCCCCCCCCGTACGCAGGCTGATACTCCTGCAGACACTCCCTGTATAGACAAGTAAGGATTGATCCCATCTACCCAACAAAGGGAGTGGAGTTTTTGTGTATAATGACCATTTTTGATCCTGCCATTAAGGCAGCCATACTCCAACTTCGGGGAAGGTGCATGCCATGTGTAACATGTCGTCCATACCAAAGGCCAAACTGACCTTCTCTTTCGAAAGTTGGTGATGGGATTTTATGTGTATGCAAGATGTAATGCACGCATTTACACATGGAACCTCAGTTTATAGTCTCATTCAAAGGACTGTATGGGAAATGGAGTCGGAACCATGTTAACTCCAAGGGGAAAATCCCCCTGTACCAAAACAGCCTGGTGGAGATTCGAACCTGCAATGCCAGGATCACCAAGATTACGAGTCCAGCGCTCTACCACTGGGATATTCCGACCCCCTAACGGGGTATGAAAGTGCTGTTTTCCCTGAAGAGTGGAAACGTGGTAGTGTTGGTGGGATTCAAAGGGCCGAGTCTTCTTCAGAGTGGACACTTGCTATTGTAGCAGGGATGTAAGGGAGGGGCTGTTTTCTCTCCAGAGTGGAAACTTGATGTAATAATAGGAGAGAATTTTTTAGAAAGAAAGGGTATTAGTTCCGCAAGACAGTACAGACAGATTACAGGACAAAACACAATGCATATCAACCTCTTGGGTCTTCTGCAGGCCAAAACAAACAACATTTAGGACAATGAAAACGAAAAAAAAAGCAACCACTTATCCTCTCAAATTTGGCACCGAATAAGTGGTTGTTCCTTCTTCATTTTTATTGTCATAAATGTTGTTTGTTTTTTTGCCAGAAGAAGACCCAAGAGGTTGAAATGCATTGTGTTTTGTCCTGTCCTGTGCTTTGTCTGTATTGTCTTGTGAAACAATATCCTTTCTTTTTAAAATTTGCTCAATTTCCGCGCTCATTCACCTCACTTTGGAACTAACTATAATAGGAGAGATACTCAGGGCTCTGTGTCTTCTTCAGAGTGGAACCTTGCTGTCGCAAGAGGGATGCTCTCACCAGTGAGCTGCATACTTGGCAGTTAAGTCAGAAATTCCTGACCTTTTGTGACCAACTATTACAGTATGAGAGTAGGTCATGGCGGTAAATGGTCGCATACTCTTCACATCCTAATGGTGAGTGAGAAATTTGACTTTTTAGATCTTTTAAAATCTGAAACATGGACATGTATATTTTGTAAACAAAACAGGTATAAAGGGTCACTTTCAATCATAGTGAATTTGTGCTGGGAATTATGATGATGTTGAAAGTTTTATGGGTGCATGTGATTTATTTGATTATGTTGAGCATGACTTAGTCTTTGAGCGTCACAATTTATACGGAAAAAATTTTTTGTTTTTATGTGAAAAAGACTCTAAGAGGAAAGAGTTTTCTTTTGAGAAATTTCGGAAAGTGAAGTTTCTGTTGTTGGTTGGTTTTTGTAATGTGCCATTGTATAGCACCTTATGTCAGATCATTGTTCTGGTGCTATTCATACTTTCCATTTTTCAGTTTCATTGGAAATTGACGGAGATCGTTTAAGAGATGTTGATTTGTCTAGAACTGCATTTTGTTTCTTGCACACTTTTTTCTTGCATTGTAGCATAGAATAGGTATTCTCATGACAGTTAATTTCAAGGTTTTTGGCAACCAATTTATTACTTGCTTGTGTTGTAAATAGTTTGTAAACTTATTGTGGGTTTGTATTTTATTAGCATGTTGAACAACCTATAATTATTCATAAATAAGTGTTATGATAGTCAGGTAATGACAACTCGTTAACTTGACTCAAGAGGCTTTGAGTTTGTCAGCGGACCACTGCTATCAAAACAGAACTATTTAAAATGAACATTGAAATCTTTGACCTTTAAGGCATTGTTTACTGTGATGTTACTGTACAGAATCAATTTGGGGCACCTAGTTTTTGTACCCCCTTATACGAATTATATTTTCCTTAAGATACACAGCAAAGGAAATCTGCAGGGCAATCTGTTACAAAGCTAGAGGGAGGACTAGAGAAGAGGTGTGAGGGATACAAGAGTTTCTTGTTGCGTTATGGTCAAACTAGTAGGCTTCAGTCTTGGCATTGAAGGATATAATATAATGGCCACTGTATTATGTATGTCACTTGTGAGTGGACGTTAGAACCAGAGGGGTCAAGGGTGAGGTGAGGGGAAGTTCCTTCTGGTTCCCCCCCCCCCCCCCCCCCATCACTCCAGAATTTTAAACACAAATATGACATACTAGTTCTGTTGTGTGGTTTGGAACACGTCCAACACCCATTACTTTCAGGCAGTGTATAAACAGGTGCTTCAGGTACATCCCTAATGTAAGAAGGGGGGGGGTGGGGGGAGGGGGGGGGGACAAGTGGGAGAGAACCAAACAAAAATCTGCCAACATATAGAGAGAGAGAGAATAGGAAAAGGTGCTGGATTGGTCACATACTGTGAAAGCTCCTACCAGCATCACAAGACAAGTCAGTCCACTGCAATCCACAAGGTAAAAGGTGTGTGTGGAATGACCTTGATAGACACGGTGTGTATATCCACAGTAGTGATGGCAACTGGAATAACACACCTCCTAGTTCACTGGAATGATATGGCCACAGTCCTACGTTCCACAGGGAACTGAAAGATGTTAAGTCAAGAACATGCAGAACCACAGATGTGGCAGGACAGGCCTGAAGGTGTTTTCTTCACGAGTGCAGCTTGTGACATTGTGACATGACAGCCCCCAGTGGGTTTTTTTTTTTCTCAGTTGTTGGATGTTTGACGACATAAGCATTTTGGGGATCTTAGCTGGAGAGAAATACCTCTGGCAGGGCACAAAATGTGATGGAGCAAACAGCCAAAATTGACATTGAAAAACTATTTGCACCAGAAACTAGGAAAAGTCTGGCAAATTTATTCACATAAGTAATCAAATATTTTAACTCATGTTTGGCATGGGATTAAACACACTCACACTCACACATGCACATGCACTCGCTCACACACACACACACACACACACACACACACACACACACTCCAAACAAAATCCAGCATTGGCTAGCTCAATATTTTGAACACACATTGTTGTTGAGCTAAGACAAGGGTGTTTCTTTCTTTGTTTTTCAGTCTTAACTTTCACCTAGTTCCTCATATTTTTGTCACCGTCAGGAGAGGAAATGCGTCTGACAAACAGTGGCAGTTATAAAAGCATGTGTGTTTTTAACATAGCAGTTTTTCTTCCGACTTTCTCCTCATCAATAGAAATGCAGACAAGAATCTGAGTGAATCTGAAATGTGTAAATCAAAAAATAATTTGCAAATTCAAAGGTTGCAGGTTTCATTTTAAGTCTTTGAATGTAAAAGAGGGTTTGTTACTGACGACAGCTTGTCCTAAATCTAAAGTTCAAAAATTTTTTTTGTGAGTCTGAACTAGAAAATCGTGAGTTCAGTGCTGATTATGTGAGGGGCAGGAAAATAATTTACAGAATGACGTACACCCTCTTTCATGAGCTGTTAATTATTCCTATGTACGCAAGTGGAAAATAAGAAAAAGGAATGAAAAAAGAACAAGAAAAAGGAAAATGCTCGCATATATTTTTATTCAATAATTGCTTTATTGGCATGTGATAAACAGTAATTATTTCTGAACATTTCGGATGAGGATTAAAGTCAAGAGAATATTTTTGATATTTTGTGACTGTTGGAGGCCAGACTTATTTGGTTTTCACAACAATGATTAGGAGAAGAGTTTATGTGACGTGTCAGAGTTAAAACTGGAAATAAAAGGAGAGCGGTCAGAACATTTTGTTTGATGATAAGCATGTATTGACTCTATAGAGATGAATTCCATTTAGTAAAAGACTGTGCACTGTGCAGAGAACTTCGTAGAACTGTGATAGCGATTGTTTTGGGTGCTTGAGTGTTTGGGGTTACTGTTTGAATGGAATGTCCAGTTTTTGTATGTACTGTTCCGTCAGTGACATCGAACCCCTAGAACCCCTTGGCTGGCTTTTGTATTCAGCTGGGGGGAGAAACAAATTGATCAGAAAAATGAAATGTGAATTAAACATAACCCATAGTTTAAAGCTTCCCAACAACAATAGCAGCAAAAGACATGTGATGTTTCCATGACGAAATGGACAGAGTGTGCGGATACTGTAAATAGAATTGGAGTCAGAGTTGTGCTGAAATTCTGTGTTTGCGAAAGAGAGAGAACAGTTACGTGGTTTACATTTTCATTTTGCCTTTTTTGGGGCCTCTTCACCTGTCTGTTTCCAGAATGTGTTGGCTTTTTTTTTTTCTCTGTTATTACAGTGTGTAACATACAGGGATGGGTGGTAAGGTTGGTTGGTGTTTTTTTTTTTTGCTTTGTGTGTGTGTGTATGTACAGGGGTGGAGTAGGTAGGTGTTTTTGTGTGTGTGTGTATGTATCTGTGTGTGTTTAAATCTGATATAATCTGAGGACTAAGTTGAGAAAATGTTAACTTTATTCAGGGTGGATACTCGCTATCATTCTACAGAGTCTATTCATCTGTATAGGGTTTTCTTTTTCTTTCTCTGTTGTTTTTGTTTAAAATAATTCATTGAATTAATTTTTTCCCTTTTTTGCTGTCTGGGTATGAAAAATCAAGTGGCTGACCCTCAGCAGAGGTTCCCCAGCTGCCGCCCCACCCCCCCCCCCCCCCCACACACACACACACACACACACCTTAGGGATATCAATAAGTTAGCTCTCATGCTATTTATTGATGTACACATTTGGTTAATTTCAGATTGTTGCTGGATTTTTGTCAACAGCAGGACTTCTTTTTCCCCACTTTTTTGTGTGGTAAAAACACTGAAAAATGGTCATATGTGGTCGCCATGGCTATAATTATAGTGAAACTTTGTTTTACTAGGAAGTCGTTTATTGATGCCTTTTTAGGCACTAATGTGTATACACATCATACCCATGACCGCACGCATGCACACAAACACAAAATTCCTATCGTAACAATAGACCAGCTTGCGTACTTCAGAGCACCCACTTCCTGTGTGTGTTCCTTTTACACATACATCTGTGGTTAAGTACCTCTACAAACATGAGTGTGATGGAGTCAGTTGTATCTCTGCAGTGTGATCAGCTTGCCTCCAGGGGGCTGCCAAAGATTCTATCAGTATGAATTTGAACTGACAAAGCCTGACTTAGTGTGCCAGCTCACTTGCTGCCCCAGTTGATCTACATCATCATTTGCCAAGGTGATGTGCACATGATACTTTGTTATGTAATGAATGTTTTGACACCAGTGATAGTATCCATACAAAGTGCAGCATGATACTTTGTTATGTAATGAATGTTTTGACACCAGAAAGATAGTATCCATACAAAGTGCAGCATGATACTTTGTTATGTAATGAATGTTTGACACCAGAAAGGTAGTATCCATACAAAGTGCAGCATGATACTTTGTTATGTAATGAATGTTTTGACCAGAAAGGTAGTATCCATACAAAGTGCAGCATGATACTTTGTTATGTAATGAATGTTTTGACACACCAGAAAGATAGTATCCATAGAAATCATCATCTTTGCTACCTATCTAATGGATGTGTTCTGTAGCGGAAGACCAAAAACAAAAAAATTGATCACAAGAAATTTCTGATTTGATGTATTTCTGGTTTGATGTAACTGCTTTTTAAACGTGTTTACTATTCATCAGGTTTCCAGTCTTGATTAATACATGGGACATAATTACGCATCATGGAGGCGATAAACAAAACAGCTGATACCCTCAACACTGGTTTGGGTTAATAGGGCAGGACTTTTCCTTCTCTTTCTCTTTTTTTTTTTTTTTTCTTTCTTTCTTTCTTTCTTTTTTTTTTTTTTTATCATTTTTCCCCTTCCCATGTGATGACGGTCATGAATGAGCCCAGTAAGAAAACTGAAATGGTAAACTTCATTGATTTTGATGATATTGTGGTTGAAATAATCTAATCACATGAAAATGGGTTTTATCTGAATCTTGGTCATGACTCAACACATCCCACAGGGTAGACATGATTGGTTTCATTAGTATTGTCTTATGAAGCAGGTGTTACAGATCTATAGGGTTATGTCTGATTGGACCCATTAGTATTATACACATGGGTATTACAGACTTCAGTTGGATGAATATGATTGGTCCAATCAGTCAGTGTGTGTTATGAATGGGTAATGAATGGTTATAAAGATCCTCAAGGGTTATATGGGATTAGTTACATTTATGTCAGCTTGTTATATATCAACGTACTGTAGATCTTGTATGGGTATATGTGTTGGTCTCAAAAGTACTAGCATAAATGTCTAAGTAATTTTTTTTTCCCCGCTAAGTTTCAGCTTGTACTCACATCCTATAGATAGGTGGATATGTGAGTGGTCGTGTTGATGTCATCCTTTGACAAATGGTGATTCAGAAACAAACCTGGTTTTCTCTTATTATGAGCTAAAGGCATTTGAATTTGGATGAGCTGACAGAGTGACTGGCATGATCAGTGTGTGATGTACATGTCGATGGTGGAAGAATTTGGACATACATGCATTCTTGACTTGGAGGTTACACCCTGATATGGTTTTGTGATTGGCAGTTTTCAAATGTAAGAAGTGAAGTGGTTAATAACACCTTTCCATTTTTGTGCTATTCTTGTTTATAAACAGTTTGATTTTATGAGAATCTAAATGCAATAATTTCATATTAAACTTTTGCACAGTCTCAATAATTAAAGTAAGTAAATGTACAGAACGTATTCACAAAAGTGTTAACATTTCCTAAAACAATAATGTAATAATATAAATGTAAATAAAGGATGAACGTTGGGGCTAATACCTGTTTGTTTTGTTTGAAAGACCATGAGAGAGTGACACTGAAACTGGGCACAGTCACTTGCTCAGGTGTGTAATACACACAGACATATAGAAACACAATAAATAAGTGTGAGTGTATATATATATATATATATATATATATATATACACACACACACACATATGCATATTGTCCACTTTCTCTCTCACATATGTGAAAACATTCATGCACATGCTCGCAAGCATACACATATATACATGCACACTTGTGCGTGCACACACACACACACACACACACACACACACACACACACACACACACACACATGCACTCACAGTCACTGGCTTGCATAGCCTCGGCATACAGATCTGTATGTTTACTGTCACTGTTTTCATATTTGAGAGCGAACTGTTTCCAACTTCCATATGAGTGGGTGCAACATCTCATTTGATGTAATGCTGGCCTTGAGTACTTCAGGTGCTATGCTCTCTGGGCCTGCTGCTTGGCTTCTGCTTCTCTCGTGAGTTCATGGACGAACTCATGGTTTTCTTTTCTGGCACTTTTCTTCACTCGGCAACGAATTTCCCCAATACTGCACATGTGGGTCATTTTCTCCTTTCTTTCATCAGCCCAAAAGGCACTTGGTTGTACAGGACTCGCCTGCTGTGAACCCAAACAGGCAGCTGGAATAATCTGGTAGAAAGCAATTGTCTCTTTAAAAACATCCCAAATCTGACCGTAACAAACTTTAGACACGGCTGAGGGGAGGCTAGTGGGTCTATGGTTTCCAGGTTCTTCTTTTTTCTTCTCTCCTTTCCTAAATGTTGACTTGACTTCAGCTTGGTTCCAGCCGCTGAGAATTCGTTCGTCAGCTCGCTCTGGAACGTTCCAGATTTTCTTCGGTCTTCAAAACCCTGTACATCATACTTGTGGAACGGTCTTCCAGCCTGATCTTTATAAGCTCTCAGCTTAGTTTTCAGAGTTGCAAGACAAGGTGGTGGTCTGAAGAGGCACGTTTAATCTGCCATCAAGTAAGATTACTCTCCACCTCCTTCCAATGGTAGTGTGGCCGTTCTGATAGTCCTTTTTTTCCACGTTAAACACGCTACATTTTGCGCGGCAAATGGATTTTAAAGGGAGAGATTAGGAGTTCCATTGCCTGCAAACACAACACACACACACACACACACACACACACACACACACACACACACACCAGAGCTTCTTTCAACAACAACAAAATCAAACATTCATTGAAATGGATAATCCTTATAACGTTTCCTTGTGGTATTCAGTAGGCTGTTCCCGCAGTTTTCTGCAGCAGAAAAGGCCTTGATAATGAAGAAAAGAAATGTTTATATGAGAGGGGGTACGAAAAGAACTCTTTCCGTGTGCCGGTATGTGTGTGGGCCAGCATGTGTATACATAGAGTGTATATGCGTGTGCCTGTGCATGTGTACTGGAAATAAATATCTGATTTGTTTTAAAAGAGCTTTTCTTTTTTAAACTAAACACTTTGTAAATTCTGTCGGTCACACACGGAGCTCTAGCACTTGTAAACGCACAAGCCCAAGGATAATTACACCCGAGTCATTCTTGAGTGTGTGTTTAACAGTTCCGAGAACAAACAAAAACATTTCTTTCGATGACTGCTACCAGAAGTTGCTCCTTACACCACAAGTAAGAGATCGGGTGGTGGTGGGTTTGGTATAAAAACTATTCAATGATTATGATAGATAGGGTGGTGGTGGTGATTTGGTATAAAAACTATTGTATGATTTTTATAGATAGGGTAGTGGTGGGTTGGGTGTAAGTACTATTCTATTATTTTTGATAGGGGGTGGTGAGTTTGGTATGAAAACTATTCTATGATTTTAATAAAGAGCACAGTCTGAGCCCTTCAGCTAGAGGACTACACCTCCCACCCCAAATCGTCACATGCCTGAAACCATGTATGAATAGTACTGAGAAGTGGAAACTGACATGCTTCTCTAACATCTCATCAGATTGCTAATGACTTGTCACAGTCTGAGACATTGCGCGTTGGCTTGTTTCGGTCTAGACCAACAGTGACGTCATATTTTGCATTGCTTAAAAAAAAAGAAGAAAAAAAACTCTTGTCACTTTCCAAAGCGACTCCCTAAAACAGGGTCATAATGACATGAGATGATGAACATCTATCACAAACCTGTACGTGATTTGGACCAACACGTGTGTGTGTGTGTGTGAGAGAGAGAGAGAGAGAGAGAGAGATAACAACCAGCATTCCCAGGTATTTTGATTTTCGTCCATGTCTGTTACAAAGAAAAAATTTAAGGGACACACCTAATTAAGTTTGGAAGAAAAAAAAAAACTCGCACGTCTGTATCACTACCATTTTTCTTTGATTTGGTGTTTTTTGCGTGCTCGCTATTCCTAATTAATTTTAGGAAGAGAAAGTTAACTGGCATGACTAAGTTTGGATAGAAAAACTCGCGCGTGTGTATCAAAGCGTGTGCGCCCACACGCGTTGCTCGTGCGCGTGTCTGGGTGTGCGTTTGCGAGTGTGTGTGTAGTGTGTGTGCACGCGCGCGCATGCGTGCTGTGCGCGTGCGTGCACGCGTGCCTGAGTATGTGTGTGTGTGAGAGAGAGAGAGAGAGTCCATTATTATACAACACTCAGTCAGTTCTGACAGTTTTATCATCATCGCACGGAAGAAAAACGCAGCACAAATGCCGTCCCAGATACCGTAAATGCCGATGGGACGACAAAGCTTAAGACAAATGAAAAAAAAGAGGATTGGCACCACTGAGACGTTTCATAAACAGAATGAATTTGGGGGGGGGGAATGGGGGGGGGGGGGGGGGGGGGGGGGGGGGGACAGAAATGTGACGAAAGGTGGACCGGCATCTAGTTCAAACTGGTATTGAGGATGAAACTTAAGCACTGAACTGGATTAAGCAAAAACTACACACACACTTAAGACAGTGCTCCAAGTCCAGACAAAGTGCGTTATCCAGATATTGAGCAGCTCGCAGAGGAAGGCAATGCCCATATCTGAAATATCTACCAGACCAGGTTTGATAAAGGGCTATGTCCCGGAAGACTGGATACACAGTTACCTGAAGTTTCTGTCAGAACCAGGAAAAGATCATTGGCTAAGTGGCTACCGAATACTCGCTATAGTTTTAAAGCTCATGGAACTTACCAAAGCAAGTAAACTCGCAAGGACCTTGAAACAGGCAAATCTCCCTAAATAAAAGAAAGCTAGAGAACAGGTAAACATAAACGGGAAAACGTTGCCTCTTTTGCCTATGA
>JADBJO010000571.1:527168-529668 GCA_016801955.1 Conus betulinus
GAGGCTGGAACCCTTCCATCTAAGAAAGATGCACAGCTACGTCCAAAAGTCAACACACACACACACACACACACACACACACACACACACACACACACACACACACACACACACACACACACACACACACACACACACACACACACACACACACACACAACAAAAGTGAAAAAAAAAAAAAAAAACTCATGTTCAGTCTAAGCTGAAGTACAGCATATATTCTTTATCAATCATGTGGCATAGCGCGCTGATTCATAACATTCACTTCATAAAATTCAACTTGTAATTTAGTACATTACATTGTCACTGAACTTGGTTTTGCCAGCAAATGGCGACATGCTTATTTTATTTTATTTTTTTTTCTTTTTGAATAAACAACATGTCAAGTGTCAGTACCGTTAAAATGTGATATAGGAACTCCCGACAGCCTCTTTTCCAAGTAAGTGAAATTTGAATAGGCTACACACAATTAATCGGAATATATGTATTATATTCTTACTTGGCGATTCCATCAAGATATCGTATGTGACTAATGTAGGCCTACATGAAGTGAATACGATTCACGTTTCACAAAACACGACCACATTGTGCTTCAGGCTACTCTTTGTAAATGACCTGGACAGAGGCCCATTCATACTGTGTAGTCACTGTTGACACTAATTACGGAAAACAAGTTCGTAAACGTAGTTGAAGGAAGTGGCACCACATTCACGGCACGTGAGAGAGAGAGAGAGAGAGAGAGAGAGAGAGAGAGAGAGAGAGAGGGGGGGGGGGGGGGGGGGGGGCAGATCCACAACCTTAACAAGTTCGGTCTGCCATGTCATCGGAGGTGGAGGCGGACGTTAAACATCAACCAACAGTCGGCTAGGGGACACGTCACGGGTCTGGAGGTCAACACGAACTTGGGCTGTGATAGCGGTGTCTCAGTCGATATTGTCCCCTCCTCGCAAGCTGTCCCCCTGGACACGATGGAGAAGCCTATATAATTGTGTTCCTTCCCTCCCCTCCCCCCGGATTATACAGCCCGGCCCAGGCTGTCTCATACCACTCGTGTCCCCCCCCCCCCCCCCCCCCCCCCTCTCCCTACTACTCTTCCTCGATCAGGTTTGGCCGTGTGGCATGCCCAGCACATGATCTGTATCAATCAACACGGTTTACACAGACTGAAATTGCACCATCTGTTCAAGTTTACATAATTAGGACTGTTTACAAGTGTTTGAAACGGGAATGACCGGAAAAATGGAGTGAAAGTCGTCGCAATGGATCAGTGACGTTGCATGTGGACATAACAAACACCTTGCTTTAATTTTGCTTTGATGTTATGTCGTTCAAGTAGGGTGATTCTTGCTCCCATGATGAAACAAACAGACGCCCGTAACTCCAAACGAATGCTGTTTATCTCCTTGTTTGTTCTGCGCTTTGGCTTGTCATTAAATTCATATAGGCGTTTCGGTGTCGTAAGCAGCATTTGTTTGGAGAGAAGAGAAATGGTCGAGTTTTAAATCCTCATAGGCTGAGGGACAAGATTTCGCTGCGACTGCAGCATGGAGAACGTTCGTCTTGGCAAGACGTTGTTGGCTGGCAGGTTAGGTTGAGGTTGCTGTTTGCGGGCGGGCGGAGGGGACCCAGGGTAGGAAGTGTCGTCAGGCAGGAGCCTGGGCGAAGTCATTAGGACCGCCGAGCGGTCGTCTGATTCGTTTGGAAACCGAATGAAACATCGTCTGATTCGTTTGGAGTAATGGACGCGTATATATCATGGGAGTGAGAGTTACCTAACTTGTTCGTTAATCACTATTTATTGTTCCCAGCCTGATTTAAGATTTCTGTTTTATCGTTCACTTACACGACTTTGAAGTTTATCGACCAGTAATATCTTTTCTGTTCGTTTTATATGTTTTGAGTTAGATTGGTACCGTTGAAACGTCTTCGTTCCTTATGAGCGAATATTTCCCACAGCCTTTTCTATTTGCCGAATGTTTTATACTATGTGACACTAAATTATTTAGCCTACGTAGCTCGTGCAGTGAATGTTTCAACTACAAAACAAACTGCAATTAGCTACTGACACTAGTAACACACTTAAGTAAATCAAGACGAATTCATCATGAGTTTTGTTTGTGACATACAAATAACACAACCTGAGTGCCTAATCAAACACTGACACATTATCAAATTTTATGCGTACCGCCGTAGAATCGAAAAGACATGAAACGTTGACATTCAAGCCAGGTACATCCAAATAGATGTTCAAAACACACAAAAACTTACTATATTTGAAAAAAAAATGCAGCAAGCTAAATTGTTAAACATCCAATGCTGTGCAATTTTATCCGAATCGCGTGTGAGAGAGAGAGGGAGAGAGAGCGCGTTCGCATTTCACGTGTGAAGTTGGCCTACAGGTCATCTAGAGAGCTTATTTTGTTGTTTGACTGACACTCGAAGTTTGTTGATGCCATTTTAATAACGAATTTTAATACTCACCCATATAGCCAAACCGCTC
>JADBJO010000571.1:534668-562168 GCA_016801955.1 Conus betulinus
AGCCCCTCCCCCCCTTCCTCTCTCTCCTTCTCTCTCTCTCTTCTCTCTCACACACACACACACACACACACACAGAGCTGTCATTGACGCGTTGAAGGCCCAAAGGTACCTCCCACTCTGTGACGTCATTTAAACTCAACGGATGTTAGTAACACTAAATCTGATTGGGGGAGATCTGGACCATCTGCCAAGAAAAGTAAGAGATCAATCATTATTCTGTCGTACCTTGCGCAAAAAATATCAATGACAATAAACATCAGCTGAAAAATGATATGGTCAGTATACAAAATCGCTCGGGAGATGAGTAAGATATACAATTTGTTGAATCGTCGAAGGGAATCGTGTTTGGACGATGGGCCAATCGTCAGCCGTTTTACATATTAGGAAGCAGCCTTCCGGACTCGGAGAACACATTGCTCGCAGAACAGTCAGTTCGAAATTCAAAGACTGATGTGGGCACAGAATCGGAGTGTAACAATGTTTCTGTGAGGGTAAAGCGTGGCCCTCACGTTGCCATGGATAAAGTTCAAAGGAAAATCCTCCGATCGCCGTCTGTCAAACGCAAGAGCAAAGTGCTTCCAATCGGACAGAAGGTGAGTTTCTTTTCGTGTTTTACGATCTATGGTGGAGCTGTATTTGAGCTGACGAAAGTGGAAGGGGCACAGCCGGGTTACTCATGTGACAATGTCACAATGTTTCCAGTGAATGACATCTTTTCAGTATTAAAACGAATATAGCCTAATTGCCGTTAGTTTAGTTTCTTGGTTATGTCCGCTGCAGTCAAAGTATAGAGCTCAAGCCTGATTCATTGCTATCCAGAGTGAGACGATTAATTGACAGGTGTGCCGTCTGCCACAAATAGCTGAAACTAGACTAGGACCGCGAGTACAGCGTATTGGGTTACTTGATGATGATGATGAATCAAGACGACTACGGTCAAGATCTGTTCTTTAACATGTACAGTCAGGCCGTTTTATGACAGTATTTTCATTGTCACCAATTTCTTTCCCCTTCAACAACTCAGTCCGTTTATATCGTAATCCCATCGGTTTGATGAGGAGGCTGAGTAAGGATGAGTTGGTTGACGGAAGTGACTCGATCCAGTTGTGTAAATTATGCAGTGATTCTTTAGAAGATACTTGTATGGTACGTGTACTGGATTAGAGGAGATGCTGATTTTTATTTAACTTTCACTTTTCTTTCCTTTCTTTCCTTTATTTTTTTAAACAGATCTCATGACTATACATTTTGTATGTGGTCCCGACTCGCACATAACTACACAGTTCTCTCTCTCTCCCCTCCCTCCCTCCTCTCTCTCTTCTCTCTTTTTGACACACACACACACACACACACACACACACACACACACACACACACACACACACACACACACACGTGCAGTTACAGAGAGACTGACACACAGTGACATACATAGTGACACACACACACACACACACACACACACACACACACACACACACACACACACACACACCCTCCCTCTCTCTCTCTCGCTCTCCTCTCTCTCACACACATTCACAACAATTAGTCTCACACACAGTTCATGAGTGCACGCACACACTTACACATATGTACACATACTCTCTCATTCATAAATAGTAACACATACAGTGACACACACACACACACACACACACACACACAGAATACCCTCAGTGGTGCACATACATAAACACATGCACATGTGGATGCATGTAATAACGCACATTGGTAGATATAACTGACCAGAACAAGTGGATACATGTATTGTGTTTAAGCATGTGTGTGCTTTTGCCTTTTTGCTAGCTGTTCTTGATTTCTGTAACTGTTAAGATAATTAAAGTCACTAGAATAGTTGACATTGCAAAAAAAAAAACCCCCAGGTTAACATTCTAGAAGGAAATCTAAAAAAAATTGAATGTTCAAATTGTTAGAAAAAAAATTAGTAAGAAAGGAAAGTCTACACAGAAGTAGAACACTCTACTTCAAATAAAAGGATTTAGAGTCAATATTGTATAAACTTTGCATTCTTTTCCGTAAGTTAGTTAAAAAAATGTGTTTGAATAATTGATATGTGTGTGTGTGTGTGTGTGTGTGTGTGTGTGTGTGTGTGTGTGTGTGTGTGCGCACACATGCATGTGTAGATTCTGGATAGTGTCTTTTTTTCTGTGAATGGTCATTCGTTTTGTTTCTTATTGTGTTTTGCTATGGGTGAGCTTAAACAGTTCAGTTGTTACTTTGTTGTTTGTGTTTTAGTATGGGTGGGCTTAAACAATACAAATGTTACTTTTTTGAGGTAGGTGATAATCCATCATTTAGTGAATCATTTTATCCAGTTCATAGATCATTGATTATGTGTTTTGACTTGTTTAGAATGAGAGACTGCAAATGACCGACACTGATCTTTATAGTGTAATGTCATTTGAAGATTCCACCCTGGTTTGCTATTTATCAGTGAATGGGCTTTCTTTCTCAGTTGATGCCACACAGGACACTTTCAACCAGTTGTTCCAGTTTTTTTGTCTCAGCATCATAATCGTATAGCCATACTTCATTACTTCAGCCTGTCAGTTGAGTAAACTCTGACAGTCTGAGTCATCACTGATGTAGGCTAAACTGAAAAATGCCAAGGATCAGGGGTTGGCATTTAATGACCATTTGCCCAGGCTTGTTGCTGACTGGCTTGTCTGATTTCATATTGCGAGAATGCGTTATGATGTGATTATACTACAGTGTTTTCTTTGTATTTCTGTTGTGTACTTTTTTTTTCTCCCCCCCCCCCCCCCCCCCCCCCCCGGATCAGATGATGCTTCCTTTCTTTCGCCGTGTCAGCTGTTATCAGCAGAGGAATGATCTTTAGAGATTTTTCCTCCTATGTTTTTGTTGTTGTTATTTGGTTCTTCTCTTTTTTTTTCTTCTTCTTCTTTTCTATATTTCACCTCATGTATTGTATTGTTTTCCTTGGTGATCTTTTTCTTCACTATTTCAAGTCAGTTAGTTTAGACTGTCACTGAATATTCAGTTGGCAATTCAGCTGATAATGTTCTGTGGTTCAAGACTTCTATTGTCTCTCACTCTCTTGCACACATATCTGCTCTTTTTGACTCATGCCTCTTTGCCTGCTCCTCTTTCACCACTGGCTTTCTTGGTAATTTGTTGATCGGCTTTATGTATACTGTACACACACTTGCACACACATACATATGCACACATGCACACACATGCAAACACACACACACAACAAACACACACACACACACACACACACACACACACACACACACACACACACACACACACACACACACACACACACACACATTTTTTTCTATGACTAAGGTTTGGTTTAATGATAATGGCGCTGTCTGCTGGAAAACCATCAATGACATTGTTTGTGATAGCATTATCAAGATCATAAGATGCTTTTGTTCTTAGTTAAAGTGCATATAAGTGTTTTTTTTTTTTTTAAAAACATTTTGTCAATATTTTTACAAACATTATTTTAAAATGGATGTACAAGCATAGACTGTGATTAAGCATTAAAGAAAAATCTTCTAGGAATATGAATGGTATGAATTGAAGAGGAGAATTACAGTTAGGGTGGAGATAGGATGTGAAGAGGCAGGGAAAGGGGAGGGGAGTGGAGCCCTGGGGATAAAATCCTTTGGGATATTGAGAACCACTTTTACCAGACTCAGTTGGAGTTTTGGTCTCTGTGTGTGTTATATCAATATATGTGTGCAGCACTCTGCTCATGTTCATCAAATCAAATGATTTTGATGTGCTATTAAGCAGGGTGGAGGAAGCATTATGTGTGTACAAGTCAGAGAAATATGCATATATCTGGCCACCAGTTTTAGGAAATCTGGCTTCCAAGCCCATAGCGATTGGAGCAAAGGGCTTTGCAGGCTCATCAGCCTGTTATTTCATGAAACAGCACATGATGTCTGGTAAGAAGAGGACCAGAACCCTACATGCAATGGTAGAGGCAGCTGAAAAGGGTTCAGCCTGTTCTGACCAAGGAATCCAAAAGTGAACTTCTTGGCTTAATTCTTCCAATCTAGAATGAGTATCCGATTTTGATATGGGTCAGACATCCATCAAACAAGGGACATCTTGAGAGGCCCAGCCATCCAGAAGGTACAGGTTCGAATCCTGGCAGCACCGAAAATATTTCTGACTTTGCAGAAGGGGATTTACAAAAATTTAGGAGTCATGACCTGGATACAGCTCAGCCCCCTTAAACTGATGAGTTCAGGGCTGAAGTGAACAATTTTCTGAGGGCAGCATCTGTGAAGACTTCAGCTGTCAGCAAGCTAACTCTAACAGTTTTTCTTCTAAGTTCCTGTTATTGTGCACATATACTGATATAGGCATGTGTTTTCTTGGCAGAGGTGGTGTGTGTGTGTGTGTGTGTGTGTGTGTGTGTGTGTGTGTGTGTGTGTGTGTGCGTGTGCGCGCGCGCGCGCACGTGTGTGTGCACTGCTAGACCAGGTGTGTGTTGTCATCACAACTTATTCAGTATCATGAGTATGGCATGATAGATGAGTTTTCCTTTTTTAATTTTAGTTAAGAAATTTTTAGTTAAGAATGTTTGACACAGAGTAAATCTTTTAATAATGTAAAAGATTTGGATGATTAGACTTATTATTGCTATTTTTCTATAATGTATGGCATTTGAATGGGCAATGTAAAGGTCTAGATTCACTCTACCATGTTTCTGGAGACACTAATCTGAATTGACAAATTGATTGTTAGATGAAGATGGGACACTTAAAAAAAAAGTATGGATTCATTTTTGCCAATGTATGGCTTTTGACCCTAGAAAATATATATGTTTTTCTTTATACATTTGATTAGAAATTGCAAGTTTGAATCCTGTTGGTGCCAAACTTACAATTAAGAAAGCCATTTTCATTACAAGTCCATCTGAGTGTATTGCCATTCCTGTGGAAGCAAAATGTGTAGTGTTCAATCAGTGTTACAATGGAAGGTCCCAATGTTAGGTTCAAGCCTGTATGCTTTTGAGCTGATTGCACCTTATGTCAGATTCCTTTTGGCGGGTATGGGTCTTAAACTGGAATTATAGAATTTGTAACTAAGAATAAGACAGGATAGAAGTCTTGTCTGTTAGTAGTGTTAAGGCTTTCAAACTTGTGGTGTTTTGAAGTGATTTTTTTTTCTTAATTTGTTTCAACAGGTTAAAGTAAGCAAATAGTAAGAACCTTATTGCTATTTCATCTTCTGTTTGTCTATGGTAGAATAATTTCAGTTTTTATGGAAACCAACACAGCAACTTGAGCAAGACAACACACACACACTCATGTGCGCACGCACGCATGCAGGCATACATGTATACATAACACACACACACACACACACACACACACACACACACACACACACACACACACACACACACACACTCTCTCTCTCTCTCTCTCTCTCTCTCTCTCTCTGTCACCCACTCACTCACTCACTCATTCACACACATACACACACACACACACACACACACACACACACACACACACTCTCTCTCTCTCTCTCTCTCTCTGTCACTCACTCACTCACTCACTCATTCACACACGCACACACACACACACACACACACACACACACACACACACCACACACACGGCCCAGACAGGGTGATAGTGGTTTACATTGTCTTTTTTGCAATTAGCATTGTCCAATTTTGATTGGTTCTTGTCAGAGTGGTTCACTGCTGATGTGACCAATGGTACCGGTAGACACAGCCCCCCCCTCCCCCCCACCACCCCCACCTCCCCATGATGCACAAAGTGCACATCATTCATGCACTTAAAAGTCATTTTTCTGCCCATAGAATCATGTTTCATAGGGGAACTGCACCCGCTAGACTGAAAACATATCTGATCTATGTGATTTCACTCCAAGATTCTGATGATTGGTTTGTTTTTATTGTGAGTCAAAAATTCTTAGAACCATTCAATGCCTTGGTTCATCTCCTGAATTATGAAGTGCTTTTGAATGATCAAAGATGGATTTTGAAGATTTCTTTCCATGTTTCTCTCTCTCCTCTCTCTCTCTCTCTCTCTCTCTCTCTCTCTCAGTCTCTCTCTCAGATGTTTCACATAATGTTTTGAATGTTAATTGACAGTGAATCTAGCCATCTCATTTCAGTGGACCTCTGGACATCGTCTTTAATTCATTTTATTTAACTTTCAGATCTTAAAATTGCCATATCAGAATGATCACCTGATGCCAAAAGCTTCTACACAAACACCCGCACACATTCATACAACGCACCACACATGTATCAATACATTATTTCCCTTTCTCAGCTAGTATCACTAGTGTAAGTGGAAACATGTGAACAATGTTAAAAACACACACATGCATGCATGCACATGAGAAAATGTGCACACTCTTGCGTACACACATGCGTGCACACACACACACTCTCTCTCTCTCTCTCTCTCTTTTTCTCGGCCATTATCAGCAGCTTAAAAGATGTGAAGAATGCACAAATAACATGGACTCACTCACACACTCCCGGCCCCTCACCCCCACTCCTCAAACACACATGTGTGCATGCGTACACAGTGACACACACCCAAAACTAGCACAGGCTTGTGGTCATATATTTCTGCTGTCCCTATGCAAGATGTCAGCTTGATTTTTTTTCCCTGCATGTCACACACACACACACACACACACACACACACACACACAGAGCGAGAGAGAGAGAGAGAGCTGCTTTGATCTTTTGCAGTTGTATGTTTGGATCCCAGAGAGAGAGAGAGAGAGTGACACACACACACACACACACACAAGATGCAGGTCAGGGTGGCTTGAGTAGTTAGAGAGAGAGTACAGATGCAGGTCAGGGTGGCTTGTAGTTGTAGAGGACAGAAAAAAACAACCTGGCACTGGTCACCAGTGCAAGTTTGACAGGGAGGGCGGACAGGTCACACCATTGTTAGGGAAGATTAAGGCATGGTTCATTGCTGGTTTGGCGCTTGCTGATTGACCAAGGCCAACTTCTCATCTTAGACTTAGAGCACTTGGAAAAGACGTATACCGGGGCACACACTGCCCTGTCGCTAGCGTTCTAGCGTTGCACAGTTAACTGTTCCATTTGTGTACTCGGGGCGTGACAGGTCCCGTTTTCGAAGTGATTTGCTCGCGCACACAAGTAAGTGCGCAGGACTCACATACTGCACACACACACACACACACACCGAGTGAAAGAGAGCTGGTGAAATGACGTGGTGGGGTCTTTTGCGGGTAAACCGGTGCGTGCATACGAGTATGGATCGAGGGGGAAATGTGATCGTTTTTGCTTTAGTTAGCATTTTACCGAGCGTTTCTACACACTGCTTGTTTATTCATGTGGTATGCACGTATTGTTTGCTGGACGGTGGAACATCTTAAAAATATTGAGTTGTAGTGTATGGTACCATCATTATCACTTGTAGTGGTAATAGTATAAAAGTGTGTGTGTGTGTGTGTGTGTGTGTGTGTGTGTATTCGGGAGGGGAGATGTGAAGGGAGAGGGGGGATAGAATGGAGGAAGGGGGGGGGGGGGGGGGGGTGCGGAGGGCGACTTTTTCAACGCGGTGATGTCCCTTGGGGAAAAAAGTGTGATATTAGACAGAACATTGGAGTAACGTGTTACTGTACTGCGCGCGCAGTACATAATTATGTGCAGTCATTGCCCCTTGCTCCCAACAGCCCTTCTCACCAGCCCACATTACCTCCACAGTCCACATCCTTTCCCCACCCCCATCCCCGCTGTCAATGTGAAATAAATTAAAAAAAAAAAGAAAAAAGAAAAGAAAAGAAAAGAAGAGAAAGGTGAAAGCGCGCGAAAGACGGGGGAGTGGGGAGGATCAAATTTGTCATGGGAAACGTATCATCAGTATTAGACAATGCACCGGATATGCACTTTTCCTGCCCACCCCACTCAACGGCTTCATGGTGAGAGTACTTGAATGGCCCCCACGAGTTTACTTTCTGCAGCAGTTCGCTTCCGCGACTCGACCCCTTCCCCTCCCTTTCCGAACCACCAACCCTTTCCGATGAAGCTTTTGTTTTTTGTTTGTTTGTTAGTTGCAAGAAGTGTTCATTTGGTGGATGAGAATATAAGTCCAGTTCCCGGATCTGTGTATGTGTACTTGTGTGTTCGTGTTAGAGAGTGTGTGCGTATGTGTGTGTGTGTGTGTGTGTGTGTGTGTGTGTGTGTGTGTGTGTGTGTGAGAGAGAGGAGAGAGAGAGAGAGAGAGAGAGAGAGAGAGAGAGAGAGAGAGAGCAGAAGTACGCATACAAATGTGGCGGTGAAAGAACTTAGGTGCTAGGAGGGAGTGCAGGGGGAGAGATTCCTGCGTGCACCATCATAGACTTTGTACCTTGGAGCGCTCTTTGATCTTTCTCATTAACAACTGCAGGTATATGCGCGCGCACATAGACACGCACAGAAATATGTTCATTACTCACTGTGCATCGTATTCTCGCCTGCATCTTCTGCTTGCGTCACATGCAAATGGACGTGTGTTTGAATTTACACACACACACGCACGCATGGACTTGTACATGCATGCTGTATACACAGAGATCTTTCCTCTTCACCCGTCTGTGGTCTTTGATCTCTCTGTGCTTCCTGCACAATGCGCGCATACAGTCGTGTGCACGCATACTAACATGCATAAAGATTTTGCTGCTCTTCTCCGCCTCGATTTCTCCCGTGTGTGTGTGTGTGTGTGTGTGTGTGTGTGTGTGTGTGTGTGTGTGTGTGTGTGTGTGTGCGTGCGCGCGCGCGCGCATCCATACACTCACGGACTTGCATACACACACACACGCATGCATTATAATTATCTCCCAGATACGCAAGTATTATAATTATATCCCAGATATGTGCATCGTAGAAATCTTGCACTCACTACTCCACATGTCGTAATCTTTGCAAACGTGAATATATTTTAATGCACGCGTGCACTCCGAAGGCGCACAAACGTGCCTAGGTTCAGATCTCTCCTCTCTCTCCTTGCAGTTCAGCACGCGACACTGAGATTTGTCAGTCTGTGAGTGCCGTCTTTCTCTTTACATGGTGTGGACAGAGCGCTAACAGGTATGCACTTCACACTCCCACCTAACGAAGCTTTGGCGAAAATCGAGGCAAACGATGGCTAGTTAAACTTTTCACTCGGGAGTGATTTGTGGGCTTCAAGCCAAAGGCCGACTCTGATTAGCTGATGGAGTCAGTTAGCGCCAACCGGTGTCTTGACCACAAGGTTAATTGAGAGCCTGCTTCCACGTAAGTCGGGGGTTGGGTGGTGAGGGTGAGGATGGGTGGCTGGAGTGGGGGGATGTGCAGAACGACGTCTGCCAGTTTACATGTCTTCCTACTGCCACGCTGCCTTATGTCCCATAGTGGAAGGTGGAGTCACGGAATCCTTTCTGTCTGCCCGACCTTGATTCCTGTGCAGACTGCAACTGGGTGTTTTTGGTACTTGCAGCTGTTGCCGAGCTCTTGACAGGAAACTAGTAATGAGTGATGTAAGAGTGGTTAGTACGTAAGACTAAGAAGACGTATTAGCCTACTTTCTCTCTGTGGTGCTGTCTGTCTGGGAACGGGGTTCATGAGGGATGAAAGTTGGAGGTGCTGAACGAAGTGAGTGAGTGAGTGTGTGTGTGTGTGTGATAGCCCATTTTAGTGCAAAGGTGCAACGAAGTGAGTGAGTGAGTGTGTGTGTGTGTGATAGCCCATTTTAGTGCAAAGAGCAAAGAGGGGGGGGGGGGGGGGGGGGGGGGGTGGGGGGGGGGGGGGGGGGGGGGGGGGGGGGGGGGGGGGGGGGGGGGGGGGGGGGGGGGGGGGGGGGGGGGGGGGGGGGGGGAGACGATCTGTCTTAGCAGTGAATGATCAGTGTGAAGTTAAAAGAAAAAAAACAAGTACACAATGTGATACGTCGATTTGCAAAGATCCGTTTGTGCTTTACAAGTCGGATAACATTGAACAGCATTTTGCTGATATATTTATGTCATTTTACCACTGTAATATTCAGATTTAGCATATATTTTCTCGAGGAGCTGTAAAGCATTTACAAAGATTGAACGTTGAACGTTCTTTCAGACGTGATTTTGGAACAACACTGATAACATAAGGCTGTGTAATTCGGTGAACACAACGTATAATTAATTGTGTACTTCGCTCATGTCACAATTTTAACATTTTTTTTTTCTTTTTGTCAGATCTCTGAACAGTCCATATCGTAATTCCTTGTAAAAAATCAAACTAAGATAGACATTGCGTCAGTTGTTACGTTGCGTTTTCCATATATTGACGATCAGAATAAACACAGGTGTTTTGTGCCTAAAGGATATGAGACTTTTCTCGCTGCGTGTTGCCCTTCAGAAATGATTAAGACTCTTACCAAGGGGGAAAACACACACACACACACACACACACACACACACACACACACACACACACACACACACACACACACACACACACATATATATACACACACACACGCGCGCGCGCGCGCGCACGCACATGCAGAGTGGTACTGTTCCATGAAATGCCACTTCCATGGGGAGAGAAGCCCTAGTTTCACTTGTAGAGAAAATTGTTGTGTTAACAGAAGTGCAATACAGCCCAGCCCACTATGAGGCGCGCACATACACAGTTGCGTACATTCAGTTTGGCACAGGTGGATGTGCATTGTTATGGTACATCCCTCACTTTGTCTCTGATTTGCACACACACACACACACACACACACACACACACACACACACTCACACACACACACACACACACACACACTCACACTCACACATACACTCGTACACGTACACACAGACAGACAGACACATATACACAGAGGCGCGCGCGCGCGCGCGCACGCACGCACGCACACACAACACACACACACAAACGCATTTACGTACACATGCTATACAGCTCTGTTGGCAGATGGATCGGGGTAGGGTTTGATGTAGCAAAGCCGTTTTTGTTTGTTGTTATTTTCTGCGTGTACCCCCCCCCCCCCCCCCTTCCCCCTTCCCCCTGCTCCGCATCATTAATAGAATAAGTACCATAGCTATAAATTATTGACTACTGACTGCATTAGACGGTCAGACTGCGATTATATTGGTGCTTTCGGTACAAAATATTAAAATCATTGGACTGACTGGAAAGTCGTTGAACGTAAGGTTTTTTAAGAGAGAGAGAGAGAGAGAGAGAGAGAGAGAGAGAGAGAGAGAGAGAGAGAGAGAGAGAGAGAGAGTTGAAATGAAAACCAAAACACGTGAGAGTGTTGGTTCTGCTGTCTTACATACACACTCACACGCACACACAATCACATTCACACACACACACACACACACACACACACACACACACACACACACACACACAGTCACACACACACACACACACACACACACACACACACACACACACACACACAACACACACACACACACACATGCACATACGAACACACGCACGCACACGCACGCGCGGGCGCGCGCGGGCTCTCCCTCCCTCCCTCTCTCTGTCGCGTACGCACATACACATGCAGCTGTCGTGTGATACATACATCATGATTACAGATGCTTGAAGTCAGATTATAATATGTACGGAGAGTGGACAGGCTGTGAGAAGGAAGAGAGGTTTGAAGATAGACGAGGAGGATGGAGAGAGGAGAGAGGGTGGAGAGAGTGATGAGAGCGTGAGGGAGAGAGGGGATAAGAAGACGGAGGGGGGAGACAGCGGGGAGGGGCGGGAGAGGGGGAGACAGAGGGGACGCGAGAGCACGTGTGGAGGAGGGAGAGGCAGGAAGGGGAGAGGGGAGGGGTGGGAGAGGGAGTGGGAGTCGTGATGAGCAGAGTGAGGACCGAGGGAGTGGGCTGGGGAGAGAGGAGAGAGGAGAGAGAGCAGAGGAGAGAGAGAGAAGCGAGAGGAGAGCGATGGAGGGAGGAGGGAGAGAGGGAGAGAGGGACGGGATGAGTCGGAGAGTGAGGGAGATAGGGCTGATGCTGGGAGAGAGGGAGGAGTCGGGAGGGAGTCGGGCGAGAGGAGAGCGGAGTGTCGAGTGGGGAGAGCGGATGATGCGAGGGGTGACAGGGGAGGTGGGAGAGGAGCCGGAGGAGAGGAGCAGGAGAGGGGGAGGGAGCTGGCAGGAGTGAGTGGAGAGGAGGAGGGAACGAGGAGTTGTGGGTGGGACTTCTGTGGGGGATTGAAGAGGACACGGGGGAGCAGAGAGGATGAAGACGGGAGAAGAGAGAGGAGAGAGGAGTGGGCGAGATTGGGGGGATGCGAGGAGATGGATGAGCAGAGAGAGAGGGGAGAGAGAGGGAGAGACGGAGAGGAGAGAGAGGGGAGAGAGAAGCAGAGAGAGGAGAGGGAGAGAGAGGGAGGTGGGGGCGACGGGGCCCGAGCCGGAGCAGAGGGGAGAGGAGGAGGAGAAGGCGAGAGGAGATGAGAGGGAGAGAGAGAGGAGAAGGAGAGGAGAGAGGTGGGCGCGTGCATTGAGGGTAGGATCAGTAGGATGGGCGAGAGGAGGGGGAGAGAGGAGGGCAAACAGCATGGAGGAGGAGGGAGAGGGCTGGGAGAGAGAAGAGGAGGAGGGGGGGTGATGGGAGGGGTTGGGAGGAGAGAGTGAGGAGAGGGGATGGGAGGGGCGGAGATTGGATCAGCGGAGGGAGAGTCATGGAGGAGGAGGGACGGGGAGGGAGGAGGGTGGGGGAGCGAGATGAGGAGGTGGCGGGTGAGACGGAGTTCAGAGAGGGGTTTCGTGAGGAACCATAAGGGGAGAAGGAGAGCGATCAGGATTTGAATGAGGGGAGGAGAGGGAGAGGGGTGGAGGTGGAGAGAGAGAGAGAGAGGAGAAGAGTAGGCGAGATGAGAGGGATGTGGGGAGGAAAGAGGAGCGAGAGAGAGAGGAGTTCAATAGGTGAAGTGAGGCAAGGGAGAGTATGGGAGAGGTTAAGGCATGAGTCGGCAAATGATGTAGAGATGTTGATGAGGAGAGGAGGTAGAGAGAGAGGAGAGAGAGGAGAGAGGAGAGAGAGAGAGAGAGAGGGGAGAGCGAGACGAGAGAGCGACCAGGAGAGGAGCGTGGGAGGAGAGAGGGCGGGAGGAGGGGGAGGAGGGAGGGAGGGAGGAGAGAGCGAGAGTGATAGACGGAGATGGGGGATGAGAGAGTTGGAGTGGCGTAGGAGGGAGGGAGGGGAGGGAGGAGAGAGGGGAGGAAGAGAAGAGAGAGAGAGAGAGGGAGTGGAGTGGAGAGGTGAGGAGGGAGGGAGGGTACAGAGAGAGAGGGGAAGAGAGAGAGAGAGATGGCGAGAGAGAGAGAGGAGAGGAGAGGGGGGAGAGGCAGAGAGAGGAGGCAAGACAGAGAGTTGGAGAGGAGAGAGGAAGAGAGAAGATGGAGGGAGGGAGTGGATGAGGAGGTTAGGAGAGGAGAGAGGAGAGACGGAGACAGACAGAAGGGAGAGGAGAGAGGAGAGAGAGTGAGAGCTGTGTGTATGTCAGTATAAGGAAGAACCAACACACGCAATGAGGGGAAATGGGTTCTTCATTCGTTAAAATCACTTTTCACTTTCAAAACCATAAATAAGTATCATTTCCGGTCATTTCGTCTGGGCCTTCAATGTTGGGCAACACATTAAGTTGCAGCTTCAAACTAATGTAATGTTGATTGGAGGAGAGAGAGAGAGAGAGAGGAGAGAGAGAGAGAGAGAGGAGAGAGAGGAGAGAGAGAGAGAGAGAGAGAGAGAGAGAGCAACACACAAGTTACAGCTTCAAACTGATGTAATGTTAGAGAGAGAGAGAGAGAGACAGACAGACAGAGAGAAAGAGAGAGAGAGAGAGAGAGAGAGGACAGACAGACAGAGAGAAAGACAGACAGAGAGAGAGAGAGAGAGAGAGAGAGAGAGAGAGAGAGAGAGACAGACAGACAGACACAGACAGACAGACAGACAGAGCGAGAGAGAGAGAGGAGAGAGAGAGAGAGAGAGAGAGAGAGAGAGAGAGAGAGAGAGAGATTCATGGCTGTATTTGTTTGTTCGTTTGTTTTGATCTACGTCCGTCTCACTTCTCGTCATTATCCGGTTAACAAAACAAACCAAAAAGCGGTTTCATTCAGGCGCGTCTTCTCTTTTTTCTTTTCTTTTTTTTTCTTTGTTCTTCCCCCCTCCCCCACCCCGAAACAACTTTTTCTAAAGCCTTGCGTTGTCCATGGGGGTATATCTTTAAGGTTGAACCTTTTTGGGGGAAGAGGATTAGGTGGGGGCCGGGGGGGGGGGGGGGGGGGGGAAGAAGGGGGAGGGGTGGTGGTGAAGAGAGAGAGTCTGCTGGGGGTGAGAAAGGGGATGGGGGTCCGACAGCAGTGCCGCCTGAGACTCGTGCTACAGCTGCTCGGGTAATTGCCAGGCTAGCGTATTTGCCGAGGCAGTGGTGTTTTCTTTTCTTGCTCCCCCCTCCTCCCCCCCCCCCCCCCCCCACACACACACACACACCTCCCCTCTCCCCTGGATCGTCTGTAGTGCCATGCAGCCATCTATAGTCGTACACACGCGCGAACGCGCAGAGCCACACGTGCGTAGAGTATCACCATCTCATGATCCTTTGCGTGCATTCAGAGCAGCCACGTTTACGCCGGACGCACACGTTCCTTCGTATGGTCGTTTCTGCCGATAGTGCTCTAAAAGTGTCTGTGTATGTTGATTCAGACACGCTGAATGAATCCAGTGAAATCCCACACGTTCGCTAACGCTTTCCTTATATATCGATCTGTTTGTTATTTTCTTTCACGCTGGTGTTGTTATGGAGGTAAACGTTCCGCATATTGCGCTCAATCCGTCGAGAGATTAGGAGGGAGGAAGTACACAACAGAAACGAGCAAGCCCTCCGGTACGAAGGCTGTAGTATGTAAACAACAGGTCCATGCCATCTGTGTTATGGTTGGTAGGCACAAGGACCTCACCACTAGTTCTCAGCACCTAAAACCAGGGGGGAGAGAGAGAGAGAGAGAGGGGGGGGGGGGGGGGGGGGGGGGGCAGGTTAAAGTGGTAGGGATTTGATGTGTGTGCACAACACGTCTGTGGAGAGATGTAGGGCAAAAGACTAGAGAAAGCTGGCTGTTTGTGAATCCTTTCTTTTTTTAGTTACAGGGTAAAAAAAAAAAAAAAAAAAAAAAAGATGCAAAGCACATAAACTGCTCCTAGTTTATCTTCCTGAAAAACATCATAATCAAACATGTGTCATAATGTATTTGACGTCACAATCAAACATGCGTCATGATGTATTTTGTCACTGATATATTCCATAAAGAAGGAAAACTTGTTGGCTGGTAAAATAAAACATCGGGCATCATCCGTGACCCATAATGAACATACCTACAAATTTTCAGAAAGATCGGCCCAGAAGTTTTGTCTGGAGCGAGTGGAACATATTTTGACCATGGACAGACACACAGACAGCATTTCTTCATTCCCATTGTAAAGTATACTCTGTTCATAAGAATTGCAGTACAACAAATAAACAAACAGATGTCTCCTATCTTTTACAAATTGTGTGTGCATTTGGATGCCAGCACTTGTATAAGTGTGTGTGTGTGTGTGTGTGTGTGTGTGTTGTGTTGTGTTGTGTTGTGTATGTATGCATGCATGTTTTGCATACAATACATGTGCTCAAGCATATGCTCACAACTATATCAAACATAAAGTTTTTTGGAGGGTGGGTGGGTACTCTCTCTCTCTCTGTCTCTCTCACTCTTCTGATGTATAAATAAACATCCAGAAATTTGTGAAATGATACATACTGTTTTTTTTTCTTGTATATTAGAAAAATGTTTTAAAAATTATTTTTATCAATTTTTAATCGTTTGCAGTTGCAAATACTGATTTTTTTTTTTTCTGTTGCAGTAAGAGGGATCACAATCTAGTGTAGATTATTTCATTAGCTGTGCAGTCAAGACTTTTAAGTTAATTAGCCTTGTCTATAGGAAGATGGTAGGATCTGGTAGAATTAGGCATGTATAAAAATTGTGTGTTGAATGTTCATGAAGTACATACATTAAATTAAGTGATCTCAAATTTGATATGCATGGCAGCAGTACCTCCACACCCCCTCCCCACTCACACCCAAGTTCATTGGAATAGCAGTAAATGAATTAGAAAGAGGTGATGTGGGGTAGATTTGGTGTCCACAAAAATCTATGTTGGAATCTACATTATATTAAATGATGTGATTGAAATGTTGCCCTGGAACATTGCCCATAGTTCATGGGAATTGTGGTGGGTGAATTAGAAAGAGGTGGAGTGGGGGTAAATTTTCACAGGTGTCAGTAGATGGTAGCTGTTTTTTTTTTTTTTTTTTTTTTTTTGTGTTCCTTAAGATAACTCACAGATTTCTGAATTGATAGATGAATGTGGCTTATTGATGAATCCATTACATTTTGGTGTGTGGTGATCGGGATCAACTTTAACTTTATAAGTCTGGGTAATTTTCAAACATATGGATGATTTCAAAAAAAAAAAAAAAAAAAAGCTTGGATCTTAGTGACACCTCCCCCTCCCAACACACACACACACACACACACTCTCTCTCTCTCTCTCTCTCTCTCTCTCTCTCTCTCTCTCACCCTAAAGAACAAAACAAAATACAGAAAAAGCCATAGTGAACCATATTTCTTTATTATGTTATTGGTATCTACAAACTGACAACTGTTCAAGATAGCGTTTGGATCTGGATTAGAACTCCGGATCCATTGAGCAAAGGACTGTGCAACCTTGGTGGATGTCTTCACCCTCCCAAGTATTATTTTTTTTCCTAGTTTCAAATCAAATTTTGTTAAGAGCAAAGAGGTCCATATGAATATTGTGTTTGTTTGTTTGTTTTAGACTGGGACTTTGGAATACTACAGAGAATGTAAATTACTTTTTGTTGCAGTTGTTTTTTCAGATGCAATGATTTGATCAGCTGCTATGCAGAAGAAAAGAAAAGTAAAGAAAGGAGATAAACTGATATGCAGGAGAACAAAAAAGATAAAGGAAGGAGAGATATTTGTGTATTGTGTCTGTGGGTGGGGGGGGGGGGGGGGGGGGGGGGGCTGCCTTAAACTGTTTTGGAATCTCATCAGGATAAATTACTAAATGATAATAACAGAGTTAGATTTCTAAAGAACAAGCAAATCAGTTGCAACTGGAAAAAAAGATTGCTTTTTACACAGTTTGTTTTTCTATGACATTTGAAAAAAATGGGTTTTGTTAATTGTTGTGTTCTGACTACTACTAAACTTACTGTTAAAAGTGAAATGAACTAGCCCCTATGGAGCAGTGGTTAGCGTGGCTGATTCCTGGTTGTGAGGTCTCGAGTTTGATTTCTTGTCGGAACCATGATTTATATTTGTGGGATATGGCTTATAACTGGTTAGATGCGGTCAGTTTGGCCTGGATTAGACATGATCCTTTACGATTTTTCTAATCTGTGTTTAAGAGGAACTGCTCTGTGTTGGTTTTCTTGAATGGTTGAGAGAGAATGGTGTCATGAGATCCCTTTCAGAGGAGGTTAGTTCTGTAGTGGAACTGATCTGCAACCTGCTTTGGACAAGGAAGGTTGTTTTTTGTTCTGTCTCCGTCTTGTGTCAGTCTGTGTCTGTCTGCCTGTCTGTCTTCTGTCTGTCTCTCTTTCTCAGTCTCTCTGTTTAATACTATATCATGGGTCACATTCTCATTTTACAATATGCTGTATGCACTCATGTTCATCCTCTGTGTGTGTGTGTGTGTGTGTGTGTGTGTGTGTGTGTTGAGGTGCAATTTTGTGTGTGTAACCCTGCGTTTATGTGCAGGGTCATTTTGAAATGCTGATTGAAAGAATCAGCATACCTGACTAAATTATACAGATCTGTTGAAAATGATGTATTATCTTGACCTTGATTCCTTTTCCAAGGCCATGAGGTAAAGCAAGTGTAACTTACTGTGATCCTGTGTTGGAATGCTTATTGAACATATTCTTTAGAAAGAACGTTTCATGTCCTGTTATTATTTTATATCTGCTACAATGTATTCTTATAGCAGTACCCTGAGGAAGTAGATTATGTCCTGATTTATTTCATCTTCATTATCATCCTGGCATTTACTATTAATGATTTTCTTTTTAGAATTCTCTATACTTTTTTCTTTATGAGGTACATCATCTGGCAAGGGCTTTCTTGGTCAGTTGTCACCAATCAACATCTGTATTTTTCTCTTGTGTTTCAGTTGACCTTGGAGCGTGTTCTTGGTTTGACAGTCTCAAGTAATGCAGCCTTTTCGTGTGACCCTGTCAACGGTACCATCGCCTATCCTGCAGGGTAAGGCTAGAACCTGTGTTAAGGACGGAGAATACAGTGGGCTTCCTCATCCCTGGAAGTGTGTCCTCTGTGTTCCCATGCCCATTGTCTCTCTGACCTCTCAAACTCTTCAGTCTCTGTGTTTGTGTGAAAGAAAGTGCCACAGTTTTGTGTGCGTGTTATGTCATTGCGACTTGAACGTTTGTGCTTGATTTTGCGTACAGTGTTGCCGTTCAGTGTTATGTCATTTTTTTTTTTCTTTTGGTTCACCGCATTTGTGTTTTTCTTTGCACTTTTCTATTCTGCCATTTTCTGATTCAGGTTCAGCCAGTGGAGAGAGAGAAAGGGGGGGAGGGGGGGGGGGGATCAGACAGGCTGAGTAGCTGTGTGGAGCTTTGATTGTGAAGGGAAACTCTCCTGTACGGCCCATTGCTCTTTGAAGAGGGAGTGTAGGTGGATTTAGCCGGTCTGGTCAGGTCAGTCCAACACTTTCCCCTCTGTAGTCAGCTGTACCTGTCCTCTACCGCCCTTCAGCAGCAATCCCCCCTCGCAGCTTGACTGACTTCTTCACACAGCTAGAATTAGGTCGCTTTTATGCAAAGAAGTATGCATGTGTCCACTGGTGTGGACCTACCTTGTCAGCCAAAATCTCGGTGCCTGTTATGATGTGGGTGTGTGTGTGGGGGGGGGGGGGGGGGGGGGGGGGGGGGACATTTTTAAACAACTCTGTCTTTGTTGTTTCTGTTTCTGTTGTACTTACCCCTGCTGTCCCCTCTCCCCGACCCACTCCCACCCCCTCTTTCCCCTCCACTCACTTCCCTTCTCCCCTGCCTCCTCTTCCTCCTGCCCTCCCTCTTTACACATGTAACGTAGGATAAGATGTGGGAGATCTCCAAACAGGTTTCACTAGAGAAGGTTTTTGAGCAAGATACCAGGTGGTGATTTTCTTCATATTATCTTGTCAGAATGTAATCTGTTTCATGATTTTTTTTTTTTTTCTTTTTCCTTGCTCACAAATAAAAGGAGTAGCCTCCCCTCTATCCTTACCCCCAGTTTGTCATTTTTACTTACTGTTTGGTCATCCTGTGTAAATTATCTTCAGAAATTGATCAAAGTGAAAAAAATATTATCACCTATAACTGTGTAAGTGTAATAAATGATTATCAGTATAATGTTACTAAAATTAACTTATTAGTAATTATGGAAACATGAATTATTGTTAGTGACGGTGGGCATATGCTTGCGCGACAGTTTGTGCTCCTTCCATCAGGCAGACGATTTTGTGTTCCCAGAGCTAAGCTGATGCGCACAAAAAAGAGCTTTGTGTTCAAATCCATTGCGTTTTTAAACAAACACAGCGTGTAAGAAGGGGCGATGGATCACCTGTGACACAGCATGTGCGCGGGTGTGTATGTCTGTGAGCAAGCGGGAAAGTATAGATGCTGGAGTGTGGGTGTGTTTCTGTTTTATGTGTGCATGTCCTGGAACAGTGAGGAATAGAAATGTCTGGAATATGTCTCATCTTAATGATTTTTAATGATAAATCAATCTCTCTCTCTCTCTCTCTCATACATGCACACATTTATGTATATATAATCAAGAGTGGCTGAGTGTGTACTTTATTTGCACTACCAAAAGGAGAAAGATTGATCATTTCCCATTTTGGTGTTACACGCATGTTTTATTGTTTGTAAGTAATTTTAATTTCCAGTGTCACGTTTGTAACTATAAATATGTATGTCTTAACTTTTAGGGCAGCGGTCACAAATGTAATTTCTCTTGTAACGAGAGATAATAAAGTTTTCTGAATCTGAATCTGAATCTATGTTAATTTTAAAGAAATGTGCAAGTTTTAAGGCATCAGAGCATGACTGCATTTGAGAGATTATTCACACCCACACCCACCACCACACACACACACACACACACACACACACACTCACACACACACGCACACACATACACACACACACACACACACACACACACACACACACACACACACATCGCTTTCCCTCCCTGACCTTCCTTCATCGCCAAATGAAGCATCTCCTTGCCGTTTTGTGCCACATTGTTAAAAAAACACAGATTCAATAAGTTTAGTGTCCGTAAAATTCTCCTTAGCAAAATTATTTCTGCTCCTGTGTCTGTTGGTCTTTATATACAGAGACAGCAAATTTGGATTCTACACTAGGTGGCTGTCTCTCTCTTGATGTACCTCTTTGTCCCTCTCTGTCTGTCCATTTGTTTGTTTCTCCCTCTCTCTTTCATTCATTCTTCTGTTTGGTCTTAAAGCTGTCTTTATCCGCAAATGTGTTAAAGATTTAATGGTAAAACCATTTGATCTCCACAGGAAATTGCCCCAAACAATGGTTTCAATGATCATACATAAGAAAATACCATTCTCGACCAAGGACTGGCATTTTTGAGTCATCTCTTAGTTTATCAGGTGGGAAACGATGGAATGCAGTTTCAGATTATCTGAAAATTAACTTTACATTATTCTAGTTCTTTCACAAGGGCTTATCCAAAATTAAGTAAGTGAAATGATTGTGAAGAACCCTCATGTTTGAAGAAAAAAATATGTATGCATTTCATGCAAACTTTGTAGTTGTATTTCTCTGTCAAAGTGAGTGTGAATGTTCAGCTTTATGAAAATTCTTAACAGGTAAATTATGAAAATCACCTTCCTTGGTTGTATGATGAGGGGATCCATGAGTATGTGCAAATTTTTTTTTATGAACACTGTGTGTGTGTGTGTGTGTGTGTGTGTGCGCGCGCGCTTGCGTGCGTGCGTGTGGGCACATGCACATGTATGTGTGTGTGTGTATGTGGGTGCGCAGGTTTTGTCTTTTGATTTTCTTTGGCCAGGGCATGATGATGCAAACAGGATTTTTCATTTCATGTTTTGATTTTCTATTGTATGTGTGTATGTGTATTCTACAGACTTTCACAGGAACAGCCTGTCATTTTAAAACTCCAAGCAGTGAATGTTATATATATGTATATTCTCTTTCTTTTTCTTCTCTCTGTCTTGTCTTTGTTGCATGCTCACACGTACACTTTGTTCTACTGTGACACGTGGTGTTCTCTTCCCTTCCTCTCCACATCCCTTCCCATCCCTCCACAATCCCCTCCCCCCACCCCCTCTTTATCTCATCCCTCTCTCGGTTCATGACAGAAAAAAAAAAAAAAACTGGTGGAAAATGAACGAAAGAAAAAAAAAAAAGGTGAAAAAAGTGTATTTCAGATAACTATAAAGCTGTTATAGTGAGGCTCTGTTTCATCTACCTATACATTTTCTATAGACACAGGAGATTCAAATGCCTGCATTGCCCCCGTATGTGTGACAGCAAGCCCGTCATAATCTAACCCCAAACTGGCTAGCATAAGAGGTGTCAACCAAACTACTGGTGACAGCTGTGTCCTTTTTATATCATGTCCACCAAACGCTCAGCATGTTTGGCAATAACCAGACGCCATTATTCCTACCTCTACACACGCACTTCCCACTTTCTTTCTATACATATTCCCATCTCCTCCTCCTCCTCCTCCTTCCCTCTTTTCCTAACCTATTGTAATAAAATCTGTCTTCTCTCAGTCTGTCTGTCTATTTGTCGCTGTCTGTCTGTCTCTGTCTCTCTCCCTCTCTGTCTCTTTCCCTTCTCCCTCTTCCTTCCTCTTCTCTCTCTCACGTGCTCCTCCACTCCCACCCCCACCCCCCCATTCCCTTTCTCAGACTTCCTGTGGTTGTCCTTTTCTTGTCCTTTTCTAATTCACATTCTGTATTTCTTCTGTTATGCATAACATGTCAACAGTGGACTGAAATTTTCCATTCAGATAAAGATCATGTGCTCTTAATTTGCCCTCTCTTCTCTACTCACTTCTCTTTCTCTCAGTCTCAAACTGACCTGATCCCTTCTCCCCTCATCCACATCTGGTGGTCGCAAAGAGAAATGGTTTTATGCCGGCTGCACACTGACCATTCCTATTTTTACTCATTCATACCTTTTAAAGAATGAAGAAGCTCTGTGGTGCATTCCATGTCATGTGCCACTCACAATGAAACATATTCTGTTAGAGTGTTGAGACTTGCATAATGTGAAACACAAACATTTCACAGCAGATTCATGAAAACCATGTTCAGAGATGTTCCACCTGATGTGATCTTCGAATTCTTGAAAGAGATTTACATTTTTCATGGGATCTGAGATTTTATAGTGGAAAAATTTTTAGCAAAATTTCGGGTAGGTTTTTAGAAGATGTATTTTAAGGAGTTGTGTGAATGAGTGACTTGTGTGTTGATTTTAATGTGGTGACAGCCCTGTTATGGCCCTTTGCGGTCGGCTGGGCTATAAGCAACCTAGCCTTACCTTATCCTTCCCCCCCAGTCTTCCCCATCGGTGAAGCAGCATCCTCCATTGTCAGTCTATGCATAGGTTTGTGCTGTGTATCGCTTTCAGTTGTTTTAACTCCGAATGGTGCCATGAACATCGGACTGAAACAATGAAATTGAAAGCAGTCAGTCAAGATCGTTTCGTTTTGCGCTCAGACTCGCTCTTTTTAAGTTGTTCCCTATATCTTTTGTCTCCGACATCGTTATTTGTCGAAGACATTGACTTTATTCTGGTATGTGTGGTCTTGCAGCTGGATCTGTTAAGTTTTAGACATGCCACTGTACAAGCGTTGATTGACTTAGTTTTGGTCTTTTCCGCATAGATTTCTGTTTTAATTCAGATAGATTTTAAGTATGCACAGAGGCATTGTTGGACAGAGAAAACATGCTCACGTGACTGTGCTCGCACATTTATGCACACTCGCTTAATACATGCAAGCACATTCTCTCTGTCTGTCTGTCTCTGTCTCTGTCTCAGTCTCTGTCTCTCTCTCTCTCTCTTTCTCACACACACACACACATACACAGTCACACTCATCATACACACACCGTTCTCGCATACACTGATCCAGTTATCAAAAACAAACACACCTAAATACAGTGTTTACTGATTCATTACACAAGACAATGCAAGAAAATATGAGATGTTATATACCAGTTGGAAAAACTGGGGATGGGAAGGGAGGAAAGAGAGAAGTGGGGTGAAGGAGGGTGGGGTGGGGTGAGGGAGCGGAGGAAAAAACAGGTGAAAAATGGTAGAGTGATGGTAAAATGGGAGAAGTCTGGGAGTCTGGTGGAGTCAGTCAGCCTGATAAGGGGGTGGACTGGAGTCAGTGAAGACTAGGACTGACATTCAGGAGGGTCGAACGTTCTGTGCCACGTATCCTTGTATCCTTTCAGCCTTCGCATGGTCCATGTTACTGTGAATGTCTAGGTGTGTCTGTGGCTCTGTTCCGTCTTTTCTTCAGTCTCACCTTAATTAAGGGCTGCTTGCTTCCCTGCGTAATTTGCCATCCTTAATTAACACGGCAGATACTTCACCATTGGCCGTTGGGTCATTTAGAAGGATTATCGGTTTGGAGTGTTTTTACATGTATTCATGAGTAATTCTGGCTATGGAGAGATGCTGTATGTACTTGTGTGTGTGTGTGTTTGTGTGTGTGTGTGTGTGTAATGAAAGGTATAGGGTGCAGCACACACGTGTGTGGAGACTGTCAATAGATTTGTTGTCATGCTGATTTTTGATGTTATATATACATTTTAGGGTTCTCCTCTGTGTGTGTGTGTGTGTGTGTGTGTGTGTGTGTGTGTGTGTGTGTGTGTGTGCATTTTTTTTCAGTTTGTTATTTTTTAACAGGACATGATGTTTTCCCAATATAGGGACAGCAAAGGGCCTAAAACTGAAAACTGACTCTGAACCAAGTTACTGCTGTGTGTGTGTGTATATGTGTGTGTGTGTTGTGTGTGCGCGCGTGTGTACGTGCGCGTATGCATGCGTATGTGTGTATGTGCTTGCACACACACACACACACACACACACACACACACACACACACACACACACACACACACGCATGCTTGCGTATTGATGATATGTGTTTTTAACAGGACATGATGTTTTCCCAATATAGGGACAGCGAAGGGCCTAAAAACTGAAAACTGACTCTGAACCAAGTTACTGCTGTGTGTGTGTGTATATGTGCGTGTGTGTTCGTCGTCGTGTGTGTGTGTGTACGTGCATGTATGCATGCGTATGTGTGTATGTGCTTGCACACACACACACACACACACACACACACACACACACACACACACATGCTTGCATATTGATGATATGTGTTTGTGTTTGCTCATTCACCTTTGCAAAAAAGAAAAACAAGTTCTTGCAGCTCTAGGGTGTATTCTCATGGAGTGAAGATAGAACAAATCTGTAGCGCACTCAGGTCCTGAGAAGATGATTCGTTACCTTTGGGGAACAGTGGCACTGAACCTTGTAGCAGATGCGCTTTCCTGTCTCCCCAATGACTTTTACTTGCTGTGCAAGTAGACAGCTGGGGATATATATTATATATATGTATCTTGCAGCTAGGGAGTTTTTTTTTTCATGCTTATCCATCTTCGCACCCACCTTTCCCCTGAAAAGAAGTGCAGTTCACTGAGGTAATTTTGTTTTTCTGTCATTGACTATCAAAAAGTCTTTATGTTGATTTGTAAAAGAAAAACAATTCTCTAACTCTAAAGAAAAAGTGCAATTCGTGCTGAAGGACATAGAATTCATCTGCAACAGAAACTCGCATGGGTCTGTTAAAAACTGGTCTTGTTGAAAAACAGCTCAAACAGTTTCAGGGTTAAGTGTGTGTGTGTGTGTGTGTGTGTGTGTGTGTGTGTGTGTGTGTGTTCAAACAGCATGACTTGGAGCGTGCATGCGTTTCAGATGGTCTTCTCATTGTCTTCTCTGTGGCATCTGCTTACATAAACAGTATTGTGTACTTTTTCTGTGTCTGTTATTTACACATGCATACATAAGTACACACACACACACACACACACACACACACACACACACACACACACACACACACACACACACACTGGAGTACTCTTTCTCTCTGGTCTCATTTACATGTAAACATACAAACGTGCACACAAAGAGATATATTGCTCACTCGGTCACACAGAAACAGACATGCGTACATACCAAGTACCAGTGATGATAGAAAGGAACGCTTGCAGATTAACATGCATATACATGGATAAATTCTTTGGCTGTTAACTTTACTTTTAATTGATCAGAAAGTTAAGCAATGAAAGATGCTACGATTATGCACAAACAAGCATGTACATTCACATATGCATGAGCCTGCATGCACTTTCGCTCATTCCCATGCATACAGTAGTGTGCACAATATGTGTGCATGTGCTTGCAAATGCATATGTACATACTTATAAACACATCACCCACTTGCATATGCACACGCATGCATATTAGCTCATGTGTGCGCATGCATGCACACTCACACCCACATGCGCAAGTACCGTTGAACGCGCACATACAAACGCGCAAGAGCCTACATACACAATGTGGTACAGGCATTAGTAGGTCACGCAAGTGCTATTGACTTGCATGTGCAAACAGAGCGAGTCTATAAATCACTCTTATTGATATTGTTCGTGTGTGTGTGTGTGTGTGTGTGTGTGTGTGTGTGTGTGTGTGTGTGCGCGTGCAATCGCATGCATTTGTGTGTGTGCATCCCTTGTGTGTGTGTGTGTATACATGCATGCCCGTGAACTCACCACTATGCGCATGTGCTTGTGCTCACATGTGTGTACATATATTTGGCATGCAAGGAAGTATGTGGGCGTGGATTTGTCCCAGGCAAACTTCGTGTGTAAAAATTTTGATCACATTGTGAGACTTATGTAGGTGAAAAGCCTTGCTTTTGCACTGCTGTTTGCTGCAACTGCAGTTGTTAATTCCTATTGTGAATTTAGGAGGTGTTACTTGTTAGTTATGAAGGCGACACGACTCTTGCAATAAGGAAACAGAAGAAAGAGATTTGAAATATGCGACGCTTTCTTACATTTCTGACAGTGAATGTGCTGTATACAGTCCCAGGCAAGCCCCGAATGAACTACAAATTCAGTGCTTGAACAGAGTCAACACACACGGTCAAGTAAGAACATCAAAATTCACAAAGGGACAAACAGTATGAAAGGAAAATTTGCAAGTGTCTCTCTCATTCACTGTTTTCCGCCCCTTCCTCATCCCCCATCTTGACCATCTGGTTTCTTGAAAATGAGAGCAGAGACTGGCCATAACCTACGGCTTGAACGGGCAGCGGGTGACATCTGCGCCGGAGAGCAGTGTGACACTCTCCCACTACAGCTGCTCAGTTTTGTATTTTGTAGAGTTTGTAAAGTTGGCCAACCAGTAAAAGGCATCGTAGCTGTACAACTGCATCAGTGGACAGGAAGAGACAGATTGTACCTTTTTTTTTTTTTTTTTTTTTTTTTTTTTTTTTTTTTTACAAAGCTAGAAATAAAGAAATTACGATACAGTGGGTTTCCATCCTAAGGGATGCATTGTGATAGAAGACCAGATGGCTGACTTAATCAACTGGAAAGAAAATAATTTCCAGATCAGAACAGATGTTAGACTATGGACTGACTGGTTGGTTTGAGCTTGATTTGGATTTGAATTCTGTTTTCATTGGGAGTTCTGTTTTCCCCTGACACCCTTTTCAGTTGGCCGTGTTTCATTTACACCATCGTACTTTTTCTGTACACGTCACGATTCAGGCTTGAACATCAGAAACAAAAGCGGATCATGTACTTCAGAATCGTGTGCAAAGAAATGGCGCATAGATTCTGCTGACTACCTGGTGATCGTTGATCAGACAGATATTGTGTGTATATAGTGAAGAGAATGGCCACAGGACCGATCATTGCCGTATGAGACATCATCTAAGTGAACAGGTTGATTTCTATTTTAGAAACAAAAAAACAAAACAAACAAACGAAAAAGCTATAAAACAGACTGTGTGCGATCGGTTAAATTAAGAGTACCAGACACAGAGGAACAGTGTGTGATTTGATAAGACTAGAGACAGTTTCCTCCTCTGATCGATAGTGATACTGACCGAAACAAAGTTCAGGAGCGTTGAGGAAAATCGGAAGAGAACTGTTTGTAACCGACACTACTGTAACCTTTCCACAGACTTCCCATGCATGAAAGATTCGGTTCGAAATTATCCTCTCCATCTACTTCCCTTTCC